>VXBN01004062.1:107312-131438 GCA_013397395.1 Sinosuthora webbiana
TATATATATATATATATTTCCCTGATTTTTCTGAAGTATCAGAAGTTGTAATTTCAAATTTTAAAAAAGTTGAAAATGAAAATAGGTAGCGGAGATATTAGTATGATTCACAGAGAGTGCAAACAAAAATCAGGTGAATCAAGTTCTTCTGAAATTGGTGCACTTGTCTTTGTCAATAGAGTCAACCCAATCATACAATTAGAAACAAAGCATTTCATATCTCTGTCTGGAATAAAGTAGCTCCAATTTGGTTAGCCTTGACCTTTGTGAGATTTCAGTTCGGATCTATTTTAACTTGAAAGGCTTGAACTGGAAAGGACAGATGGCTGTTTGATGGAGCGATATCAGTGTGGAATCTGACATTTTCCTAACCTTGTGTCATTCAAGTTGCAGCACCTTGTCATTCAAATCTCCCTTGTCAAATTCAAATCTCAGCCAACTCTAGCCTTATTATTTTTTTCTCTGAGAGTTGATTAAAGTTTGAACAGTGAGGTGCAGGAGGATGCCTCATGACTTTTCACCTTATCTCTTGGTGAATTCTGCTTCTGAACTCCAGTTGTTTTAGACTGCAGAGCCAACCACAGTCCAGATATAATGAAGGTTATTTTCTAAATATTCCTCCAACCCCAAATATTGGCACAAGAAAACACTAGCTAACAAATTAAATATTTATAATACAGCCAGAATAAAGATGAAGTAAAGGAACAAGTACATTTTTAAATTACTTTCTTCTCTGGGAAGATTGGGGAAAGCTATTGAAAACAGCACCCTTGTTAGCTGTAGTCTTCCCTTTTAGAAACCCATCACTGCCTAAGCAGAATAGCTTATTGTTTTGAGGCTGTGGGAAGGGACTAATGATACTTATTATTTTAATATGAACCATCTAAAAATATTTTTTAAAAATTCTAAACCAAAAAAAGCCCTAAACCAAGAGAGCTATAGTATTTTGAGAATCAACTCATAGCATTAAATTATGGTGTCACTTATGCTGAGGTAATGCCAAAAATCACAGTTCTTTTACTATGATTTAAATGTAAAACTGTCAATTGTAGCTACCACAGAAGTGTAGCAGATATTGCAGGGTAGATGAGAAGGATGTATTTAATTTTTCATAGCATTATCATCCTGCTGTGGTGTGTATTTAGCCAAAATACAGAAACAGAGTCACATCAAATTATGTGCGGCCTAAATAGCATCTGTACAATTCAAAGTATATACATACTGTGTTTCAGTTGATAACATGATTTCTGTAAAACTTGCTCATCCCTTGCTTCTTAATTTTATGAGTAATCTCAAGAGGTGCAGATGTGTAGCTTAAATTGGAACAAATAGATGGTCAGTAACAAGTTTTTAATTCTTATCTCAGGCTGAGTAAATTCACCTTAAGTTTCTCCTCAGTCATCAACCAAAGCTTAGACTGTGCTTAACTGAAGGGTGAATAATTGACAAATAGGAGGGAACTGAAGCTAGTGACACCAGGGAAGTATGTAAAGAAAGGTATTTTTATCCCATTTTTAAAAATATTTCTTTGTCCTCAAAGCCATAGGATATAATTTTCAGTAGGCCTCATATGGAGTTGGAGCTTAAAGTGGGAAAGTAAGCTGTTCTTTGCTTTATTGGAATTTATTTTTCCCATAAAATGTCTAATAAAATGCATGTTTTTCTCTTTTCAGGATAGTTTGACAATGAACCAGACCTTTTTGAATTGGAATTTAGAATATTGCAAGAACTTTGAAGAGGGCAACAAAAAGAGGAGTCAAAAGCTGCATCTACAAAACACTTAGACAGTGGCTGTTCATCTATCAGGAAGAAGGAGCAAGGGGAAAATCATTTCAAAATGCTCCAATATTTGCACTAACTCCCTTTTTTTTCCTGGGTACAATTTAAAGGATTGCATTTGATATGGTCCTACAGAGGATTAAGAGAGGATTAAGAGGATGAACAAGTCAGTTGATGGAAATTTACCATTGATTTCAACAAGGCCAGGGATTTCACCTCCAGTGATTGCCCTCTGTAATCAGAAAAATGTTCCTCCTCTTGGGCCTGTTACAAAGGACAGGATCAAGAGGATTAAATTTTTGCAGTTAAACAATCAAATACCTAGAAGCATAGGCAAACTCAACAGCAGATATGAAACCATTTCTCTCCTCCCTTATGAATGTAAATAGCAGATAAGCCTCTGACTCTGTAACTCTGCACAGGCTGGTTTGATATACAGGAGGGAGAGGAGCAGCAGGATCCATGAGCATGGGAAGAAGGAACCGATAATCCTTGCAGAGAATCCCTTTATTCCAGAGAGGCAACCCCAGGCTGAGTTAGTGAATAAATAGAAGTCCTTGGCCTACAACATGAGCAAGTAACAGTAGATGAAATAGTTGACCTGTTAAATTGTACGAAGGAGCTGTATCAGAGAAATACAAGAAAGGGCAAAGTTATAACTAGAGACCCAAAACAACTAAAATCCTCCTTTCCTTGTAGAATGTGTCACTTCTCACATCTTGGGAGATGCTCAACATAAGAGTTTGTCATCTCAGAACTCGTCCTGCAGAGGGATGGTTTATCATCCTCTTCTGGTTTTTTTTTTTTTCCTTTTTTCTTAACAGCTGTGGTGAAATGTCTCTGTCAGGAGGCACCAAAAAGCATAGCTTCTTATAGATTGGCCTGTGCCTTGTCCTAACCACCTTTTTCCTTCAAAATTGAATACTATTTTACCCACAGTGTTGTGCTGCATTTCTGTAATAGAATAGTCATGTCTCAGATTACAACTTTACCTGATATCTCGATGTTATAATGTACCTTTATCAGATGAAATATGGGGTTTTTTTAGGCTTATCAAAGAAACAGAAGAAGATTAGTTAAAATATGGTGGGTTAAAATGAGATGACAGATCCTTCTGGTCAGTTGTTAAATTTAACTATTTTAGATTGGCAGCTTAAAGAGATTGCTTTTTCAGACTTACAGAGATTTTTCTTTTTGATGTCTACAAAACAAGGGCATACATTGCTATTTATAGAGAACTCATGAAATCCTGGTTGTACTGAAGTGGGTGACAAGACTCCAAAAGAGACAAGTTGTACCTTGATTTAATTAGATGGGCTGGAACTATTTATCTTGTAGAGTAGATAATTTTTTAAATCTGAATGGAACAGCATTTTTATTATTTTTTTATTTGGTTTTAGTTTTCCTCTGAAATTTTCTCTTTTCACTTATTTGTTTGAGTGCAGTGTGAAGAAAAATTCTCAATGTCAGGGAGAACTAAAATTGCTTTAAGATAGAAGAGAGAAGGCATTTCATTTATGCCTTCCAAAGTAGCACTAGTCTAATTTTTTTTCATTATAGAACAAAGAATGATACCTTAATTGAATATATTGATGAGTTAATTTTCTTTATTTGTGTAGTAATAAATTAGAACCTAATTTTTATGTCCATTAATAGAAATGAAGGTAAATGTACTTTCAGATTCATAATAACATCTAAATGCTTTTTTAGTTTTCTCTCCCTGATTATGTATGAACATTTCCTTTTAATGTAATGCATTAATTATATCATTAAAAATGATTATTATTCAATTTAAGACAAATATATTTGGCTTTAAAAGAACTTTGGAGTCATATTATTTAAGTTTGTTCAGATGCATGATGTATGACATAAGTTCTCACATGTTTGCAACTTATCCTCTATAATTCAGAATTTTGATGTTGTTCCAATCCTGTGATTTTTTTTTTAATATACTTTTCATTTTTTTGCAAATTTAAGATAAATCCCTTTGTCTAATCTAGCATTTATTGCTTGAATCACCATGATGTAAATTAGGAAAATGATTACTGAGGTGAAGTATTGTTTCATGTCTTGCAGCCTGCACCAGGGGTGCTTGTTTCAAAAAATTTTATTTGGCACAGATTTTTCAGGAATTACTCTTAAGAGTTTTATAAATTTTTCCAGAGCTGATCAAGGGTTAATATAAGTAAAAAGTCTATCTGGTCACAGATAAAGAAGGATTTGCAAAAAAAGAGATTATGAGATAAGCATACACCCTCCATAACATCTTTAGGAATTACAGACGGAACACCTCTACAGATATATGTACAGCTATCTGAATGCATTTGAAAATCCAGCTGCTCATTAAGCCAGCAAGCTCTCACATACACAAGGCTCTTTCTGAAAATGAGACTAAGCAGAGACCCATAATGGTGACTTCTGAACTCAGTGGAAAACAAGCCCACAGGTAATACACATAGTAAAGGATACTCAGGGTGCAATGGTTTTTCTAGGAGAACTGGGTGGGATGGCAGTGAAATATCTCAATATCTTTGTGGGAATGGACCTTACAGACTTTAGGCACAATTGATTCTGAGGACATTATGCTAAGAGTGGGAGGCACAAACATGCAGTTTATGCACTTTGCTCAGCCTCATTTAGGTAAATATACTTTCATGAAATCTCATGTTACAGAACTGTGTGAATTTTCACATGGTCTAACATCACCTTGAAACTGCTGCGCAAATTTTTTTCAAATTACAGTGGAGAAATTTGGCCTCACCTTTATGAGGTAAGAGACAGCCGTTCTGTTCTTTAAAACCTTAAAGCTCAACAACTTTATTTTCTCTTTGAGTTTATTCTCTTAAAGAAAATGAACTTGTGTCTGTAAAGAAGGGGAAAAACACACTGGAAGAATTCAGAGACTAAATAAGTTATGTAAAAAGAGTATTTTTTCTTCTACTGGGAAGTCCAAGGGCCAAGAAAAAGAGTGAGAGGATGAAGGAAACAGCTGTATTTGTTTCATACGGACTTTCCCTCTAAATGCCATGGGAGTTATGAGAATGGAGAAACATTACAAACAGGTCTTCAGCCCATAATTCATCGTCTTGTTCATTAGGGTCAGGAGAAAATAGACAGCACACTGCATGGCAAGTATGTTAAAAACAACAAAATCACATTAGACAAATGCATTACAGGGAGGGAAGTGATTTGAATTGTATATTACCAGGGCATAGTGGGGGAAAAATACCGTCCAGTCATATAATATACTACTATTGGCAATGCCAACAAATAATGCTGGAGTCTTTACAAAAATCCTCCTCATACCCCCCTGGATTTTGTCCACATCTGTAATTAGTTGCATGTTAAGACAAGGCAGAAAGTTCTGCCATGCTTCTGTGAAAGTCTCAGAGTCGCAGCTTGTCGCGGTGTCCCTCATGGAGCAGTGTCTTCGTCCACCCGAGCTAGCCCGACACCACGGACAAGCGGGGGCCACTCCTCCGGATCTTCAGAACCAGAGGGATGGCTAAGGGAACCTTGCCTTTGCCACAGGAGAGGCCTATGACGATGTTGGAGGAAAGAGTCCAACTCAGTTGGAGAGCAAAATCCAAGACCTTTATTCAGGCCCAGATGAGGCTGTGAGTCCGTGAGTCTCAGGGGAGCTGCTCCAGCTGAGGAGTGAGACAGGGCAGACAGCAACTTATAAACAGGGGAGGTACAGGAGGGATCAAACCATCAACCAATAGGGAACAAAGTAGGCGTGGATTAGGGTTAGAGGGGCTGTCAGGGGATCCAATAAGAACAACAAGGGGAAGAACTTCCTCCATTCCTATCCTATCACTCAATGCCCCTCCACACACTTTCTAGAAACAAGGGGGAGCAATCAGATGACAGACAGGACCCAGAGGAGGAGGCTGGGAAGGATACAAGAGGATAGACAGCAAAGAGGGGTGGGGATAAATTTGGGACGTAACATTTTTCCAAAACCAGAGGGAGAAAGGAACTTAGCATTATTACATAACATGATACAACAGCAGCTCCATATATTATTTAAATAAATGCATGGACTTCAGTACAACATGAAAATATCTCCATTTGGATACATTTAATATAATAAATCATATGAGCTCTGGAGTTTTTTGGGGAATATGATGTCATCACAACCCTTCAAGAGAATTATTTTGCTGTATATCATCTATTATTCTATATATTAACACAGAAACAGCTGTCATTCTGATGAATATTCTCAGGATATTTAAAATAATGGCATGTGAAAATATAGCCAAAAATACTTGGCATTCACTGCAACTCATTAGCGGAATTCAGCATCATGACCAACATTTAATGAATTATGATCAATTTTAAGTGACCATTTTTCATCTTATATTGACTGGCATGCTAAATCTTCGGCAGAATAACAAAACAGGCCTTGTGCATGTTGTCATCAAAATCTGTCGCTGACTGAAGATTCTCCTACACCATGAACAATCAAAATAGAGCAAACTGGAACAGGTACTCTGACCCCCACTCAAAGACTTGATCTAACTCTTTTTGCTCTAAGTATAAGAAAGATACTGAAGTGCAAAAATAAGTGTTAAAATATTTATTTTGCTAATATGCAGCATATTCATTATATGGAAATAATTCAAATATTTGTGGCAATAAGATCAGCTTCCCCATTAAAACCAGGTAATTTCTATGTAGCCAATATTCCGTTGACTTTCTTGAGGCATTCTCTTCTCAACTTGAATTTCTCTTCTGTCTTTTCATTAATTTTTATACCTTCTTTATTCATGTCTGCAAAATGAAAACTGTGATTTTATAACCTTGGTGTGTTTTGTTCCACAGAGATAGATGATTCCATGACCTATTGCTGACATTGAAATAGTTGGGCTTTTAATAAAAATGGTCGCTCCCCTCTTTCCATAAGTGTTTTGAAATAGTCAAGTAAAGGAATCTGGACTTGGAAGAAATGCCTGCAAACCAGTTCAGCATTTGTTTTCATCCAGGTGAATGCCTATAGCCAATAATGCTACCTTAAGGCTTGGCAGAGACCTCTGCAAATATTAAATCCTTCAGAGGCTCTCACACAAGCTCCTGCTGACGTGGTAGTGATTTTTATTCATATCACATGTATATATAATAAAACTTTTTGATTAATAAGTTAAGAGTTTATATCTTATTGGAAAAACCTAAGTGTGCCAAAGTCAGAGTGCAGTTAACTCAATATTATTGCAGAAAGTCTCTTAAACTTGAAAATTTATGATGGTAGGTAGTGATTTCTCTTGTAGTAGTTGTGTTTACGAACAATCTAAGCCCAATCCAAATTCCAAAATCCAATAATTCACTCTGTGTGTTGCCTGCTAGGAGTGTTTTCCTATCACAGTATCTGAAGCTTGTTTTTAATTGGTCTTGGTGGAGGTAATCCAAATGGAATTTAGTTTACATATTTCCTTTACAATATTGTCAACAAAACCACAACCTTCTAACAAGGAAGCCATTACAAAAACTTAAAATGGGCGAGAGAGGAGACTGATGCATACTGCAAGGAACTGACTTATATGTGCATTTATTTGCATAGTCTTGAAGGTAGGAAACACCATTTTGAATAGGACAGTGTAGCCAAAGAAAGCCTACCATCAAAAGTGAGGGAAATGAATGGCCAGCAAGAGTGGAAAAACAGTGACAATTCTCCTGATTCCCACTGCCTGTAGGATGCACTTTGAGAACATGTTCATTAGAAACCTCAAAGGTATCTTCTTTCCTAAAATTATTTTCCTGCTATTTACATTCATGTAAGTATTAGGAGTCCAAAATACCTTTTGACAATGAGTTTACATGAAACACTTTAACACAGTAGGAAAAAAAATTCTCTTCCTCTTTGTAACCTGCTGCCTCATCACTTCATGTGATGTCCCCTTCTTTCTGCATTGTGTGGACAGTGATTAATGCTTAACTTCTCTTCATCTTCTTTATGCTGTTTGCAATTTTATAACTGTTTAATCTTCTTTTCCCTCAATCATTCTTTTCCAGGCAGGCCAGTACAGGTGTATTCACTATAGCAAAATCAGAGAGCATCTCCTTTAGCTCAAATGGTTTTGTTTGGACACAATAGAACAGCATGGAAACAGATCACTATGTGCAGGTTAGTAATACAGAAGAGAATTTCATAGTGCTGGACTCTATTTTTGTGTCCTGTGAACCGTCAAAGATCAGCTGTGGCTCTGTAATGTACTATGGGATTTGATATTGTATAACTATTGCTGCCATTTACTGCACTGTGAAGCCCTTTCTCATTAAGGGCATGCATCACTGTGTCAACCTGAGGAGACTGACATAGATTTGTTAAAATATCCGTTATGGATTATTACATGGAAAAGCATGTGGGCCATAATGTTTTATTTAGCAAAATTATCTCACGGGTACCTGGGGTTTGAATGAGATGCTTAAAGAGGAAGATTTGCTTGCTGACAAATAACTTCCTTTTTTTGTGTGTATTAAATTAATGGCAACCATATGGTGAAGTACAGAAAAACCCTGTGTTAATATCCCTTGCTAACTACAGCCACCTGTTATAAAGGCCAGACTAATAGCAGGCCTGTTGGTGGTTGCTATTAACATATTCAGTGCCTTTCTTGGCTTTTTTTGGCAGTCATAGAGAATTATATGTCATTCTCAAAACTAAAAATCCTGTGGTTAGTTTTTTAACAGATCCTGAAGGGCCAACACAGGACACCCATATATTAACTTACTATTTAAAAATCTGCTTGTTTTAGTTTTTAATCACTTTATTGTAAATTTGTTTTGTGTTTATATGGCACTCATCTTAAAAAAGCTCATGCTCACTAATTCTCAAGTTTGGACATGAATATGTTATTTTCCACTGCCATCATATCCCACCTTCTTATTCTCTGTGCCCTGTTCTCTGTGATCATCCCTTAGCAAATTTGATTCTCTAATTTCAGTTGTTTGTCAACATGCCAGAAAGTTGTACAAGTGGATCGACTGGTAAATTAATAATTGGAACCTATTGAAAATGTGAACTCATCCCTTATAATCACATCTGTTCCATCAGTCTTGTTCTTGTGATAAATAGGCTGCAAAATAATTATGTGTAATGAGTTTCATATACTAGTTAACCATTATTATTAAGGTAAACAGCACCCTCTGCAATACGTCTTTGAAGCAGTAGTTGTACTTCCCTATCAGACTTAAAAATGACAGGAATGAATTTGTAAATAAAGAGAGTAAAACCAGCTTATCACTCCTTTGTATCTGTTTGCTTGCCTCTGCTCCTTAAGGTCCACCAAAATCAAAGAAAAGAAACAAGCTAAGAATTGTTAAAACTAGGGTCAAGAGTGTGGTTGGTTTACAGCCCTACCAGTCTGTCACACTATACCTCCTGAGCAGCAACAGTCAGAGTCAGTATTGAGAAAAAAAATTAATCACACATACTTTTTATTTTTAATGCTGGCGGAGAAGAGAAGGGTGAACTGGAAGCATGGGGCTGGAAATTCTGCATAGGTGTTCAATTCCTATGTGAACTACCCAGGACGGCTTTGGAAGCCTCATGCTTCCATTGAAATCAAATTGCACACCAGAACATGAATTTGTATAACAACAATGAGTAGGAGTAGAATTTCTAGTCGCCATCCCATCTCCCTGACCTATTTATTTTGCATGGACTGTAACAAAGAACAGAGAGAGATTTAGGGACAAAGATAGGAATCTAGGTTTCCTATGTCCAGTTGTCTCTTTTCACCTTGAAATTTTAGTGACTTTCCACCTCAGAACTTCTACTGGCTGGAAGGATCATATTTTCTGTGAGACCCATATTTCCAAATTCACAGAGAGATATTTAGCTGTGTTAGAGATAATTTTGTTCACATTTTCCGCATTAATAATTGTCTACCTTTGTTGGCTGCCCCTTCAGCATGCTAGAGGCTGAAGATATTTTTCTTGGCATGTAATTGTTGCCTTCTAATGTACAGAGGTGATAAATTCTTAATTCAGGCATGGAAATTTCCCTCAGCAATGAATATCCCTGGGCTATGACCCCTCTTTGAGCTGCCCCTTTTTATGTACCAGTACTATTTTCCTATCTTAGAGAGTTAATGTCAGTATAAATACATTCAAGATTGTGATTTTCTCTAGATAGTAATAAAAGCTACACAATATAACAAGTATCTAAAGAAGTGGATGAAATCATTTGTCTGCCATTTTTGCACATTATAGAAATAAATAAACACATCTTTGGTGATGCTGAAGTACTTTCTGAATCAATTTAAGTCAGTGAAATGCTTGTATTTTGGAAAAATGCACTTTAAAAAAAAGTCAAACTTTTATGTTTCATTTTGACATTTCCAACTGGAATATTTAGTTTAATATAAAGTTGACAATTAGTCTTTTATCTTCCAAAAGTTACAGTCCTGCTTGAACCAAAACAAAGGGTAACAAACAATCTTCTTCATCTGAAGCAAGGATGCTTTTCTCTCCCACTTCTCAAATTTCCATACTTTTCAATAAAGGTATTTTTTTCAGGTTATCTGCAAAAAAGAGGAAAAAAATCCCATTTGATTTGTTCAGAACTCCTAAGGAAACAACATATCTAATATACAGTAAATCCTATTCAGTAGCTGATATTGTCAGCTTGTGCTGACATTGGCACTTGAGCTGTGTAACTTGCTGTTCCTCTAAAGCTCTGTTATGTTCTGTGTTTTCAAGCATATGTATTTATAACAACGGCATACAACTGTTAGGGACAGATAATTAAGAAATGAAGGGTAAGATACTCCCCCTTTTCATGAAAGTTAGCAATATTACATTCCTGCTCCAAGTCAAATACTAAGGACCATTCATTTAAGACAATTATAAGATAGATTATTTATAAGTGTAACTGAATTCCTAAGGTATTTTATCAACAGTTACCAAAATACAAATATGATAGATATAAATGCTATAAATTTTTCTTCAATGATATTGTATATAGTTTTCATTATTATTATAAATTAATCTCTGCTTCTTTTTATGTATAAACAGAGCATTTTATCTTATTATATTTTCTTCAGATATTGCAATATTTTTACATGGGTTAGTTTTAAATGTATATTTCCACCTTCATTTTATCATCAACCTTGTGTATGCAGGCAGAGACTATTATTACTGCTTTCAATGTCTTTGCTATTTGCTTAATAGCAAGTTTCAGTTGATGTGACCTTTTACTTGATAAAAAGAAAATACAGCATCAATGGGTTGCTATCATCAATAGGATACAATTAATCAGGCAATGATTTAATGAAAGAATAATGTCAGAAGAACTGTGTTGTAAAAGCTATTTTAAGACTTGGAGAAAATTTTATGCAAAAAGCATATGCAGAAGGTAGTGATTTCATTAGCATAGTGCTTAGGAGTTGACAGCAACCTTGATTTTCTTCTCTTTTCTCTAATTTTATGCTTAAGTGATCATTGAGGTAAGTGATGTGGAAAAGAGAAGCACCTCTCCTTTGTCTTAAAAAGATGAAGCAAAACATTTAAAGAGTAAAAAGAGGTTTCAGTCACCTGCTTTCCCAGATACTGTAGCTGCCACATAAAGAAAGCTGTGACCTCCATTAACTACAGCATGACCTTTGACTTGCTATCTAGGTAGTACTTGATCTGAGAAGTTCTAAACAGGTAACAAAAATATGCCCTGAGCATTGGTTTTAAGGACATTGTCTTGTAATCTTCATGACCTTTATTTTGAATAAAACAGCTCAATGAAAGTAACCAAGGGTATCTTGACACCAGTAGAAATAGACTCTATTATGGAAGTACTGTGTCCTGAAACACTACATAAAAATACTATATACAAAGCTTTCAATTTACCTTTTTAATTCCTTTTGTATCTTATCTTCAATATTACTTTGTCACTGATATTGAAAATATCTCTCTTCCCATATTCATCAAGAAAGAATTAACATCTCATCCCAGAAAAATAAAATACAGCTGGACCAACAACCATCATTCTTTCATTAATCAGGTTTTCAAAATAGGAAATACCTGCCTGAAATCGACTGTGCATTTATTAAATTATTTTCCATTATATTTTGGCTAGAAAATATTCTAAGAGCCTTTTGTCGTAGTAAGAATTTTAAGTAAGCATAGTGTCAGAGGCCAAAAGCTAGCACTTTAAGAGGTTAAATGAAAGAAATATAGCATTGATACAGGAGGACAAAAGTATATCCCTCTATGACTCTGGAGAAGAATCAGTTATGCCAAAGGTAGTTTGTGCTGGCAAAGGGGCAATGTCAGTGGTCTTACAGGGGTAGGTTGTTTCTCCCATGAAGCACAATGGAGATATGGAGAAGAGAAAGTATATTAAGTGACTAAAAAAACAGTTTTGGTAATTATGTCAAAAGCCGGGTTGCAGGAAATCACACTCCAACTAGAGCATTAAAATTATAGTATTTTTAAGGAAGTGTAATGGTAGGAAATATAATAAGAATTATTATGGTGTGCTAGAAGAGCACAAAGCCAACAGCATCTCTTTTCCCTCTAAATGTATGAGGTTCATTCTGGGCATTTAGAGCATGGTGGCTTTGAATTCCAAATTTCAGACTTCAAAATCCCAGTTTCAGACTGCAAAACATGCAGAAACATACTACCAGTCAGTCATTCAGTTGTTGCCCAGACACTACACCTCATGAGCAGCAAGTCAGTTACAGTATTGAAAAAAAAAATAATCACAAATATTTTTTTAAATTTGATTTTAAAAAATATGGTTTTTGTTGTTTGTTTGTTTTTGTTTTTGTTTTGTTTTTTTTTAAATTTGATTTAATTTTTTTTTTTAAATTTGATTTTATGGAAACATATGGACAGAAACATATGAAAAATAATTAGGGGCAAAAAAATACAAGCAAGCCATGTCCAGATGAAAGTCTTATGTGCATTTATTTTGTCCCTCATATTTCAAGATAATTGCTTTGGTTGAAGTAAAATTAGGTGCACTGTTAGGATTTGAGTGAAGATATCTTAACAAGATATCTATAGTGTACTGAGGTTAAAGCTCAGGAAAAGCTGTTGTAATGAAATTTCTGTTCATATAGAGAGGAAACCAACATCCTAAATATGAAAACATTCCCTGGAAGTTACTCGACTGATTCACACATTACATCTTGAGTGGTCCTCCCCAAGTCACTTTGGTGTGCTCATATCACTTCTATGGATGTGTAACATTGCTTCCCCTAACTATTAAAGGACTTGCTCCTGAAAATTCTAGTGTAATATCAAAAGCAATTGAGACTGTAAGAACTTTTTATTAAAAGAATGATTTTTTTATCATGTTCTGACAAATATTTTTACTGTGTTCTTTTTTGTTTGTTTTGTTTTCTCCTGCTAGTCCTACTTCTGTCCTAATTTCATAGGCTATCTGTTTCTACTACAGCGCTCATGAGCCTATGCAATTGCTGAAGAGTCATTTAGAGTCTAGTGTGCTAATTTGTTTAAATTGGCAAATATAATTTTTATTCTCTTTTCTCCTCTGCTACCCTATAGAACTAAGAAATATTGATATGTTGTTGAAAATTCAAGCTTGAGAAGTGTCCTCACAGTTCTGCTTTCCAGATACAGCTGCAGATGAAAGAATCAGACAAATCGTTAAAACAACCCGAAAATGTCATCCAGTTTACACTCATTTTACTTTTTTTTTTTTTTACTGACCATGTTTCCATCTTAGATTGATATCATTCACCTGGAGTTTTGTATTGGACACCACATGAAATGTCATTTTTTCAGGAACACAGATTTTGACATTACATAAATATTTGCAACATATCAATAACCAGCACAATGGGCACAGGGAGTCATTAAAAGAAAATATTCAGTGCATTACTAGAGAAAGAAGGAAAGAACAATATTCTTTTATACTGCCATTACATTGTTGTGGCTCTTGGTGTCAGCTAAATAGTACTTTATTTATGCCAAAAAAGAAGAAATATATTTATAGTGCCAGGTAAACTTTTACTTCTCAAATGCAGGGATATAATTCAGGATGCCTCAGTTAAGAGACTGATCTCTCTGGGCCCCTGCATAATCAAGCAGGAGAGAGAAAGACTGCAATAGTGGGTGGTTTGGAACAGGACATTTAATAGATGTCTCAGGAATGCACCATTTTATTTTCATTTTTCAGTTCTAATTAATATATATATGAGGTGACTCCATTTTAATGATGGTGTTCTTTTCTCTTTCATTCCAGCATTGCAACTTAAATATGATAACATTCTATTTGCTTGTAGTCCACTGGGAGAAGTAGACAGGCTAATCCTACATAAATTTTATCACATTAAGAGCCACAGGCATTCTATTAAAGTTGTATATTCTGAACCTCTACTTGACCTGGAAGAACAGCTTGTTATTGAAGTAAAAAAAAATTGTAAATGCAAAATTAAAAAAAAAAAAATAGAAGAAGAAAGGCAAGGGGACATTTAATTATCAAGTTTGCTTCTGGCAAAATGAGCTTCCAATTTTCTTCTCTTTTTTCATTCTCTGGGAACCTGCAGAAATGAGATAACCCTTAATCCAAAACTCATTCTCTTTATTTACTCCCACAGTATTTATCTTCCCTGTCTTGCATTTCTCTGTTTAACCAAGTATTGTACATAAAGGGCGGAAGAGGCTTCAACCCCAATTCTTTCAAACAGGAGGAGGTAATGACTTTAACAGCTGTGGCATGAGAAAACAGTTTGCCAGCAAAAGGTAAGTGATACCTTATGCTATCTTCAGTAACATCTTTAATATCTTTTAATATCACGTACTCATGGATTCACACTTTAATTTATGTTGGAAAAGAACTTCAAGTTCAAAAAGTCCAACCATGAAGTCAACACTGCCAAGTCCACCACTAAACTATGTCCCTCAGTGCCAAATCTTTACATCTTTTATATACCCCCAGAGATGTTCCCTGGGCAGCCTGTGGCCGTGCTTGATAATCCCTTTCATGAAGAAATTTTTCCTATTTTCCAATCTAAACCTCCACTGGCGCAACCTCAGGCCATTTCCTCTTATCCTGTCACGTGTCTCCTGAGAGAAGAGACCAACCCCACCTGGAAACAGGCTCCTTTCAGGCAGTTGTAGAGAGTGATAAGGTCCCTCCTGAGCCTCCTTTTCTCCAGCCTAAATACCCTCAGCTCCTTCAGCTGCTCCATGTAGGATTTATGTTATGGACCCTTCACCAGCCTTGTTGCTTCATTCCCTTCTCTAGACCTGGCAATCCAGCAAAGAGTGTGCACATCCTATCCATGAGCAGACAATTTTCCCACAGAAATCCTGTGGAAACATTGTCAGAGGCTTTACTGAAGTCCAGTTAGGCTACATCTACAGCGTATTGAATGTGATGGAAGGGGATCAGGTTACTCAAGCAGAGTCTGCATGTTATAAACCCACACTGGCTGGATCTGATCCACTGGTTGTCCTGTTTGTGTCATACACCTTTAATATTTAAAATAATTTAGACATTTTATTGATATTTGCCTGATGTATCCTTTTTCTGAACATACTTAATAAAATGCTAACATGCAAATTCCCATTTAAATTACATAGTGTATTCAAGTTTGGCAAACTAATAGCAATTATCGAGCAGGAAGAGCAAACTGCTATTTTTAACAGTGCTTTGAAACATACCTACATTTGTTATTACAAACAATAACTCATTCCAAGTTCATTTTAATTGCTTCAGTCAAAATATCACATAGGTACATGATTCATGCAGTTCATTTAGCACTTACTACCTAATACTGATTGACATGGAAATATAGGAAAGTTCTTGCAAGGTGAGCTGAATAGCTTGATTTAAAGGCTAATAATGAGATTGTCCAGAAGTACTCATGCTTGGGAAAAAAAAAAAAAAAAAAAAAAAAAAAAAAAAAAAAAAAAAAAAAGCAACCCAGAAGCTTGTCATTCTTGTTGAATTCAGTACTGGAAAACTGTATTTATGAAACTTTGTAAGTAAAACAACTTTACTTTTCCTGAAGAATTATTTTTTTTTTTTTTTTTTTTTTTTTTTTTAAGCATATATCTGGAAGGAATACTAACATTGAAAGCTAAATTTGATGCATATGAATTTTTGTGTCTTATCTTCAGTAGTCTATCTCACATAGCTTATTTCTATCCTCTGAAAAGGTTCACTGCAATCTTTATAATGGAATACATATGATATCTGTAACATATTTCAAAATTACTTCTTATTTGTAGTTAACAAACAGCTCCTTGTGAAATTCCAATTCAGAGTTGCATTTCAGACAGCTCATACTGAATGTTATGAAATTATCAGCACCTATGTGAGGAAGAAGAAGCATCAGTGAATGAATCAAGAGTAGATTGCTAAGAATTGCCTTCTTTCTTTGATATAATTATGGAATAAAGTTTGTGTGTTTTTTTAATAATTATTTTAAAAGGTGAGTTTTCTATAATGCTTTCTCATTACTTCTTACATACCTGCTAGGATGCATACCTCTTCTTATGGAATTCTGTCTCCCTCATTTAGGGTGTTTATGGAGGAGAACAGTTTTTGAAACGAGAAGAAAATTCATTGTCTAATTACCAAGATGCCAGTAAAATAAATTTAGAAATCTGATTATAAGAAAGACACATTTTGCATCCCTAGAGCTTCTTAAATTTCTAAATCTCACTGAAGATAAAAAGAGCCCCAAAATTCATTTAAAATGTCATGACTGTGTTGTGTCACTTGTCTGCATCACTAGAAATGGCATTGAGGATAGTTTTACATCTATCTGCAACACTTTTTAGCAAAAAAAAAAAAGTGAAATGTAACTTCTCTTAATGAATATAAATTATTATATTACATGATTATGATTTTGAAGTTCAATTATTGCTAGTCTAATTTTAATGTCAAACCATGGGACTTCCTTGCTAAAGATACTAGCAAGTAACAGTTCTTGAGCATTGTAAAAATTTTTCACCCATGCCTCGGTTCAGTAGAGCACTTTCCAAGACATTTTCCAGAAGTCCTACACTTTCAAGTTCTGACAAGTGCTGTCACAAACTCAGTGAAAGAAATAGACATTCATATGGCCAAACCCTCAGATTTAAATTTCTGGCTGTCATTCGGGGGCAAAAAAAAAAAAAAAAAAAAAAAAAGAAAAAGAGAGGAAACAAAATGCCCAAAGCAGACATGAAAATTACAGGAAAAAAAGAGTTTTAAATTTAGCTGTATTATCCAGCTACTATAAGCCAATCATTTAGAGCCAGTACTATTCCATTCCAGATTCCATGTGAATTGCATTCTGCTACAGCAGATACCTAACAGGGAGAGACAGGTCTGTTTTTAGATGAATAAAGATTATGCATTATTCCTTTGAAGAAATTAAGCAGAAAAAAATTAACAGTTTAAAAATAATGAGGGATTATTTAAATGTTTCTTTTTTTTTCTAAAAAGGATAACAGAAAATCTGAAATCAAAACGCTTTTCAGGAAAGTGTGGGTTTTAGTTCTTGTTTAATCTATATGGTTTTTTTATACCACTGACATGCCTTATTTGAGTAATTGATTTGTTTAGTTCTAACAATGAATGCACAGGATATTATTATGTGAGTCCAGATGGAAATGTCGCCTGTATTGTATAAACATAACAGAAATAACTGGTTAAAATTAAACAAGAAATAGTATATTTACTTAAATTACGTGTCTTTTTGGTATTTTTACCATCTAGTTTGAATTTCATATATCAGGAGATATATTGGTAAACTGGAGGCAGAAAAACAGGTTTGAAATGTAGTTGGTGGAACAACAGGACTTTATTAAAAAAATAAAGATAATAATCGGAAAGTATTCTGTGTTAAAATATAAATAAAGATGAACAGTACAATCTGGTTTGTGTGTGTTTAGCAAATCAGCTCTTTTTTTTTGTTGTTTCCTCAACCCTTTAATTGCTTGAGGGGAAAAAATTTCCCCAAAACCAAGAGCAAATTTAAAGTCAAATTGTCTGCAAAAGGAGAGCCTCTCTCTAGTGATATTGCCTTTATCAGATTCCAGTTTTATGCATTCAACTTTTAGCACAGCTACACGAGAGTTTCTTAACATCAACTACAGAGCTTTTATTGAAGAAAATGCTATTCTCTGAGGTACAGACAAACTGACATAGAGCAAAATGAGGAGTGATGCCATCTGTACAATGTGAACACAATACTGAATGTACAGTGAGTGCCTAATGGATTAGATGAAGCTAGAAAAGTTTTTAAGCAACACAAAGTGGAAATGGGGAAAAATAACCTGAAGTGTTTTGTGACTAATGACAGTTGTACAACTTGCAGATTCCACTGCTCAAAAAGCTTCTAAAAATGTCAGTCTGAAAAATTTTCTTAATCTGAACGCCAGGAATTAGCTAGTGAAAAAATAAATACCAAGACACAGGAATTTTATAGTTTTCTCAAACTGGAACTGGAGGTGTTATTTTATGGATTTGATTATGAAAACAACATTGTGATGTGCCTATCTGTAGGCCATAAATCCTGATAAAATGATCTCGATCTGCCACTTCCCTTCAGTGTTGCAAATGACTTCGCTAAAATTGATACCAGTGAACTAGGAAAGGGAATGGAAAGGTAAAACGGTCTCCACAGGCAGAGGGAGAGGGGAATTGGTGGGTCACTCTTAACTTTCCTTACATGCAGTGGTAGTTTGGGGAATATTATATGGATTTCTGTGCCCAGCTTTATGCCCTTTTACTGTCTTAACCTGTGCAAGTTTGACTGCAAGGTCTTTGAGGACACCCAGTTGATGGTGTTTGAGGAATTTGCACAATACCTAGAACTATGGGACTTGCTGATTTTCTATAATAAAAAATAGTATAGAGTTGTGGTGAAAGTAGTCTATGAGGGGGGGACCTAGTTGCTCTAACCCTTCTATCTATGAACATAACCTTAAAATTTTAGTTTTTTCCTCTTTTATGCTGAACACTGGTTTGTTCATGAGGCGAGTGTGGCTGTGCAATGCTGTTGTGTGGCTGGCATCTTGCATATCCTGATGTAAAGAAATGTCTGACCTTTTGCCCAGATGAATTCATTGTTATGGACTGACCTAAGGTAAAACATTACCTTTAAAATGATTCTGCACTTCATGAAGGGTTCCACTGGAAATTTTCAGGAAAATATTTCCCACAGTGGCTTCCCCCAATTGGAGTATAAGGGAATTTGACAGGAACGGAAGGAATTAAATCATCTTAGACTATGGTGGATTGCTGAACACCTGCTCCAGCACTTGCAGATCTCCTCCAAAGCACATTGAAGACAATGGTTATATTCTCAATGAGCATTGGTCTAAGCTCTGAATTTCTTTTGCGTGGTTCACACTTTGAAAGCTGAATTGAAAGGAAAGACCTGGACTTTTAACTCACCAGTTCAGCTATAGAAAAGAGAGCTTTATTCTGAGAAAGGTAAAAGTGTCATTGGGTCCTCCTCTCCCTCACCAGTATGGCATTTATGACTCATGGCTCTTTTTCATAAATCACACTTAAAAAAGCAGGTCATGTGAAATGGAGAGACACAACCTTAGAAAGCAGAACAAAGGATCATTGTTGATGGTGTGCAAATTATTTTAAATCTGAAGTCTAGCAAGGAGACTTTAAAAACAATGGTCTGGGGACTAACTTGATGGAGTTTAAACTCAACTTTGCTTTCCTAAATTTCTTCTCTAGCACAGAAAGCAAAGATGTGAGGAACAGTTAGACATAAATGCAGATTTATTGGATCTGGCAAGCTTTTTGACTGTGAAACAGCTCAAAAGCAAATCCTTTCTTCAGCATTATTGTCAATCAGTCCAGAGGGGAAGCTATCCAAACTGTGGTTCACCTTGAATGAACATGTTTTAGCAGTGCATTGAAAAATAATTCTGTTTCAAGATTTTCTGTCAGTAAAACAGCAGCCCTGAAACAACGTGTAAAAGTTGTTAGGAAAAACAATGAGAAAATAATGAATATATAGAAGACGTCAAACAACACAGAGCTTGATGAACACAACAAACCTTTAGGAAAGAAAACTGTTTAACAAAGCATTTTTAACTTTCATTTTATCTTTCCCAAGATGCAAAGGAATAGTGATTTCCCTAAATAACACTGCATTAGGTCAAGTGCTGCATTTTTAAAAATGTCTGGTGTGCAAATTTCATTTAAAAAATTACTTTGTCTGCCATGGTTAAAACAAATATTCTATTAATATCTTTTTTTCATTAAACTGCAAGTTCTTTCTAAAGTTACAAAATACATTTGCGTAGTGAACCCTCCTCTGCTAATCCAGGCATTTGAATACAAGCTGGTGGAGACAAACATCTTCAAATACTGCAGTGAACACAATTTTTTTTTTATGCAGGGTCCTTCTTTGGTGATGTTTACCAAGAGGTCTGAAGAAAAGCAGAATGATTAGTAAGTAGTGTCACAAGCCAGGGTACTGCTCCTATATTCTGATATTTAAAAGACTCCTCTGAACTGTAGCAGTAGCTAGTGTAGCATGTGTCATGTGCTTTTATTGCGAATCCATGTTATAGCTACGCAACCCATATTCTTCATATCATAAGCCTGTTAACCCCTAATCCTCCTTGCCCCCCACCTGTTACTCAGGTCACCATCTTGACCTAATGCAGTGTCACATGCATATCCCGTGCAGGAATACTTTTACACCAGCCAGAATTAGTTTCTGAAGACTGCATTTGGACTACTCTGACAGGAGCCCAGAGTATAAAATACAAATTATGATCAGACCTCTCAAAGATGGCTATAACAGTTTTGTGTGTGGGGACTGGTTGGAGTCTTCAAAAGGACTTTGAATGAAGGATGAAAATTTTGGTTGATACAGTCTGGCAGGTTTAGTAGTTTTGTTTGAAAAAGTCAGGGTTTTTTCTTCATTATGTACAGCTAAGACATTCCAGAAAGGGATTGCATGTCAGTATATGTTAAGAATATCTTAAGATAAAATTTTAGCAGTAATGGTGCAGACTGCTTTCCATTTATAAACCCTGTTATTAGCTGTTGAGAGGCAGTAATGTTAGGTCCTTATTATTATGCCTTTGCTATTATTCCTGAATGAATGGCAACACAATAGGAACATTTCTTTATGTTCTGCTATTCAGTAGTTTGTAACCTGTCATTTAAAGGAAAAACAAAACAAAACAAAACAAAACAAAACAAAACAATCAAACAAAAAAAAAACAAAAAAAAACCCAAAAACAAACCAAACAACCAACACCAACAACAACAACAAAAACCAAAAAAAAACCCACCAAAAAAACCCCAAGCATAATAAACCATATACCATAAACATTCTCTGTAGATTTGTTGCACCTGATGAAAATTTCCTATATTGCCCTTGTCAGATGTCGCAGTTCTCAGAAGATACACAGACTTAAAACCAGTGGCCTGAATGACTGAATGTTTTGCGAAAAAATAGTTAAGAAATTTGAAACTTTGAAAGGGCTTTTGTAAATGAGTAGTTGACTCTGAAATATTAGTTACAATGGAAAGATTAAGACATACTTTTAAGAGGAAATGGACAACTAAATTCAAAACTACTTTGGTAATCCTACTAAAGACATATTGATATCTGTTATTTAGCCAGCTATAACCTGAACACAAATGCTAATTGTAAATGGTTCAATGGCACATAGGAACAGATGTAAGAAACCCATTCTGTCTGCTAATGCTGATTCATCACATGTGTAAGCAACTATTAAATCAGTACATTACAAGTTTGAAATGTCAGTGAAAGTTCAAGCTCATATCATCATCTTCTTCAAACACCAGACTCATGCATTGATTTATGCTTTTCTAAATTATTCTGGCTACATTTGATCATTTACTTTGACCTAATACTGTTTTAGATTCAGTTATGAAGCTGGGAAAATATAAGTAAAGAGAAATTTTCTGAGGCATACTCTAGTCACATGAGAATTATTTGTTTTACTTGAAGGCTAAATATTAACATGTTTCAAGTAACATAAAAGTAAGTATTTATTGAAATTTTGTGTTTTCTGGGTAGATGTATGTACAAGGACCCTGTTGCCACATTTTATTGTAATTACTACTCTTCTAATTCTTATGAATTCCTGCTATTTCCAGTCTCCTCACCCTTCCCTTTTCCCCACTGTGCTCCTTTCAGACCAGTTGCCTCTACATTTCTGTAGTGAGTGAAAGTCAGTTAGAAAGAGAGAGAAGAAATAAAAAGGTTAAAGAAAAGAAACATACTATTCTTGAAACTATTCACTAGGTGAAACTATTCACCTGAAGCCATTCGAGAGCAACTGCTTTGAATCCTTTTGAAATGCCATTCAAACTTTTAGTTGAACTCACCTCAGTAAATAATGCTCTTTGAAAGGCTCAGGGCACAGATGAACAATGAAAGGAGATGATACCAGGGAAAAAGGAAAAACTGTCAGAAGCAGAGAAAGGCAGGGCAACAAGGTACCATCCAGGCCACATACTAAAATTTCTTTTATTTTATATTACATTTTATTTATATTTTATATATTTGTATATTCATATTATTTTATATAATATTTTATATATAAGAACTGCATGAAAGCAGTTCTTACATAAGCCTATAATTATTTTTTTTACAATTGAAAATTTGATTTTAGAATCTACTTTTTTTCTTGTCTCCATCATTCATATTAGAAAATTGCTCTGGAGTTTCATTTGTTTAAAACAAAACAAAATAAAACAAAAAGGTAGCTTCCATTGTAATCTGTAGTCACTCCTGCAGGAAAAACTGGCATATGATTGCACCTCATTCAGCCCTCTCCCATCCACCAAGTCTTCTGTATCTTCAAATGTCTACACACAGTGGCCATACTGTGCACACGAAACAAAACATGAACCAGACTGCAAAATCTACTCTGAAGGGCTTAAATAAAGTCCCCTTATTATTATGGCACTCGGAACTGGACACCCCACATCCCAAGTTATAGTCCACAAGTACCACACAGAACCAGGAGGAGACCAGGCAGTATGGAAAGGGCCAGCCACTCCAATGGCCTTGGTCCATGTGGTGCTCCTCTCTGAGGTGACAAAGTGGGGCAATTTAAGGAAAATTTTGTCCATATTTGGCTTATTTTAGTTGATCTAAATACATTTAATTTGGGATTGTCACTCTCTTCACTATTACTTATCACGATCTTGGCGATGTTACTGACACCTCAGTCTTAGAATGAATAAACCTGAACAAAGACTTGAGAAATTTTTCTGTGAATTAAGATATCTAATGAATTAATATTGCTGTAGTAAAATAGTTTGTGAATTCAAACAGTTTAATATACCTTAGTGGGTAAAAAAATAGAGAAAGAATAGAGAAATATAGAAAAATAGAGGCATGAATAGAGAAACCGATTTTTTTTGTTTGAAAAGCTGATTATTTTAAAAATAAGCTTCGTAAATTTAATATTGTGTTATTTGTGTCAGCTGAAAAAAAAATTTTTCCTTAGAGAGATGATAGTCCATTCATCTGATTGCCACAGGTTTTGTTGCATCTCTCAATTAATTCCTTTTTCAAGCTGTGCTCATCTGTGTTTGAACTGAACACGCCATCAATCAGCAGCTCATGCAGTTGAAAGGTCGCTTAGGGGAACTGCCCATCACTGCAGTTGGTAAGCAAGAAAGTTAAAAGGTAGGTAACAAACAGAAGTAGAAAAATAAAGTGTCTTTATGTTGTTGTTTAATTCATAATAATGGAATTAGGAAGATGGGATGGACAGGCAGAACACGAGCCTCAGTTTCATAATCTGTATAATTAGTGGAGAGCAAACTGTTCATACTTTGGGCTTTGCTCTCCTTAATTGCAAAATGACACAGCAGCCCCTAAATAAATTCTTCAAGGCCACAGAGTACCCAGCACTGCAGCTCAGCAGAGGCAGACATGTGAGGTGGAATATCAACAGTAGGCATCTCTAGAGAGTGTACTTTGGGCTTATACTAGACTGGTCCTGCAGACCTGTGATTTTAGTGGCTGTAGCCCATTAGTTGTGCTCCTGGAGAGAATCTCCAGGGTTAGTTTCACAGGAAATAAATACAGTATGTGCACTGACATGTCAACTGAGGTGTGTCAAGTGATGACATTTCAGAACTACACATTAGAAATGTACTTCTGACCTCAGCTGAAATGTAGCATAAATGCACCCATAGGTAGGTAGAGAGCAGTGTTTTCAGAAAGGCAGTCAGAGGATTAGGAGAGCCAGTTATGCATTTTGCAGTCTAACAGAGAATCTATATTCAGCAAAGCTGGAAAAGCTTAGGCAGCCTGAACAAACCACCTGAACAAACTAAATAAACAGTCTTCAAATTTGGTGGTTTTATTTTTTTTTTTTTTTTTTTTTTTTTTTTTTTTTTTTTTTTTT
>VXBN01004062.1:131630-142529 GCA_013397395.1 Sinosuthora webbiana
TTTTGCTTCTTTTGAATTACGGATTTTCAGTTTAATATTTTACTAAGAACAACTATGTCATTTTCCCTTGTCTACTTTTTAAAAAAAATGATACTTCAGATACATAACCAGATTTAACTTAAACTTCTAATATTTCAGTAAAATGTACTGGTTAGTTAAAATAACAGGGAATCATCTCTGAGGTAAATAAGAATGAGATTGATAAACATAGATGATTTGGAAATGTTATGCAAAGAATTGATTCTGTTCATGGCTGTTCCTCTAGTGCTGGAGCTAGTGTAGATGCAGGAACAATGGTACTTTGCAACTGTAAATATAACCCATAAATAGATGAAGAAAGTATGCTCATTAGAAAATTCAGCATAGGAATGACATCGTTTACATCTGGCAAATAGGCTGACTCCCTATTTGAACTTTCCTTATTGTCAGAAAGGGTGTGGTTTTGCAAGAGGTTGTTCAAGGTCTTTCAAAAAGGTCAAATTCCAGAGTCTTTTTTGTTGTCACAAAGAAGTGCCATCTGCCAAAAAACACTGATATGTTAATTTTTTTCTAAGTGTATTGAAAAGGAGTAGCCTCTCTATTCTGGCTTTTATTTAAGTCTGATTTATGAATGATTAATTTTGATGACTAAATTTCCAGTTTCAGTCTGCACTCATTTGCTGTTGGTGTAGTCAATGGAGAAATTGTATTTGGAGGCTTTTGTGACAAGCCAGTATGAGCTACATTGTTGGGTAATGACAGCACAAGCCTCTGAAAAGATAAGATATCATACATGTACTAACTAGCCATGAAAAGATTTTCGAATCTTTTTAAATTAGAAAAATTCCAGGGATTATACCCCAGATAATTTTTTAGCTCAAAAAAGTTCAAGCTTTAGTATTCTTCTTTGCAATTTGGAATTTTATTTTTATTCCTTCTAAACTTCTGCAGCAAATACTGAATGATTTTGCAGAATTGCAGAGCAGTGCTCACTGTTCATAGTGAACATTGTTGGTGTGAAGAACTACAGAAAACAAAATTCCTTCTGCTTCTGTTTTGCTCATCTGAGATGATATTTTATTATAAGGATCAGTTTACAATTATGTTTTGGTTTTATTCTTTTATTTTGTATACACAATTCCATATCTATTATTTTTTTCATTTCATCCACAGAAGTTAGATTACTACAGCTACTAAAATGGTGAGGAAAACCGGCAATATTGCGCCTATTCTACTATTCAAATTTCAGTCAGAAATTTTAGCAAAATTTGTTATGCATTTGTATAGCTATGTGGGTGTAAAATGTTCACTGCTAAATGTACATAAATATAATAAAACTCATTATTTAACAGAACACTGATTGTTATAACACAGTTATTTCTTTAAAGCTGAATAGGGATCTTATTTGACATAGCAGAATGTCAGTGTGGGAAAAAATGAGCATTCACATATTTTGCAAAGTACAATGTATATAGATGAATGTTATGTTTTCTCCTAGTCTGTTTCAAATGCATTAAGTCAATCAAATAAAAAATTGTAAGCACAAGCTCTTACCCAATCTGATAACACAGAAGCTAATGACTGTTCTAAGGATGTATATGATGCACAGAGGGAGGTGTTCTATCTACCTCTGTTATTTGTGAGAAAATAAAATGTTCCTCACAAAAAAGACTTGCCTTTTCTTAGTTCAGCAGTGGATTGCTTCCCTTTAAAACTATTGATGTGTGACAGTAGAGGGATAATGCTTCTATTTTTTCTTCAACCTCTCATATAGCTAAATCTCAGTTCTTCTGAAATATTAATAACTGATGTGATGAGATTGAAATAATAAGCATCTTTCAGTCTGGGGAAGATATCAGCAAGGAATCCCCACCCTACAGATGTTGCTACTGCAATTTTTACAGGCAGTATCAGCCTACTACATGAAATGCATAGAATGTATTGAAAACTTGCCTCCTTGTATTTTAGTAGAATCATGGTTAAATTAGGTGCTCAGAAAATTAGCTTGTATATTTTTTTTTGCTGCACAGACATATTAATGGAGAAAAAGAGTTCATTGTAATTTGAGAAAATTGTTGTAGCATCCACAAGTCACATCTCTTTCAGTGGAAGTAAATTCTTTTCTTCCTCAAGGTTCTGTTCTTTAGTTTCTAAACTAGAAGGTCCTTGCAATAGATGTTTCATGTGTTCTGTACTACATTTAGTAAGATGAATTCTGATCAAGGCCTGAAGTTGCTTCCATCTTCTGTTGCTGCCATCAAAGGAAGAAATATTTTTGATGTTATATTTGTGAATGAATCTGAATTGCTCTGTTCCAAATTTCCCATTATAATGAACAAAACATAGAATAATTTGCATATTTAAATATTTGCATATTTATGCATAAATTGCAATCCTCTCTTCATTAGTGGTTAAGAGAACTGAGTAGAAAGGGTTAAACATTTGCATGTCTTTAACAACTATCCTCCAAAAAGGGACTACATGGATGAGAACAACAGTAAAATATTGCATTTGTTTATTATACCAAATGTATTTGAATAAAGAAAAATCTGTGATGTAAGTGCTTTTGTGTCCTATGCCATCATCAAACCTTGAGCACCCATATTCTAGTGCATGTGGCATCAGTCAATGGACAAATTAATCATAGATTTTTTTTATTATAAGCTTTTGGTTCATTCCATATTTTATATATAATGTGCTTGTAAATAAAAAAGTGGACCCTAACTTTCAAGTTCAGGCAATTATATCTGTGTCAGTATGAAATGCTGTGCTGGTTGATTTCACCTTGATAAATATCTTGACAAATTGTTGAAGGTGTTCCACAGACAAAGCTCTGTATGACTAATATATCTCATGACATATGTACTTTTGCTTGCTGGAAGTTGTTCCAAATTTGTAAAAAAATATGTTGCAAGCTGTGTGGAAGAGGCAAGCTGCAGGCCATACTTTGCTGAAATTACTGATGAGGACATAGAAACAAACAGGAATCTAGAGCCTTTTGCAGGTATTTTCTGAAAGTTGGTGGGAAGAAGTATATCAAATAATATCTTCAGGAATAAAAGTGAGAAACAATGGAAATATGGTGGAGAGTAGGAGAGGAAAGAATTGAGAAGGAGAAGGAAAAACATACAAGGAACAGACAAACATTTATCCTTATTTTGCTCTAAGAGTGAAGGCAAACAACTTTAAAATATTTTCACATGTGGTCTTATTTTTTTCTAAGACACCCTGATGGCCTTCTAGCTCTTTTTTACCAAGGTACCCTGAAAGCCTTCTAGCTCTCACACAAGACAATTGGAGAAGAAAGTCTCTGGAACAGAGCCCAACCTTTTCAGAAAACTCAGAATAAAAATGAACAAAATTATTTTTCCTTTTGCAAAGTGTTGTAAAATATATCAGAACAAATGTCTTAAGCTTCCTGAAATATACACAGTTCCTGTATATAAACCAGTAGCTTATATCTCTGGATATACATCAAGAGCTTTGTAAAAACAAAAGAAGCACAATCAGCTAGGCCAAACTGGTGGTAGTAATGCATTGGTATCAGTAGGAGGCCACGCTGAAGTTGAGTTTGTGTAATTTATCAGAAGTACTTTCTTCCTAATCATCAAGTCAGAAAAAAAAGAACTGAATAAACTAAATAAACTAAGTAAGAGAGTCACACTGTATCTGCTGCTGTTCATGTGACTGGCTCTGCCCCTGCTTACCTGGTAGTGTAGCAACTCTCTTATAAAAATAAAAATATAAGATAGAGATGACCACACTGGTTACTTCAGTGTTCTACATCACTTTTTCAAAATTCTATCCATAAGAGAAGAAATATAAAGAGAAACAACACTTTCTTTCAAAAGAAGGCTGAAACTCAGAGACATTTAAAAGTGAAGCTTTTATCAGGTATCATATCTTCAAATATGTGGTCAATTTTTAAAATTCTTCAGTATCTAAATTGCAGATACCCCTCTTCAGTTTTTGCTGAGTCTGAATGCAGGGAAGAAGAGGTTTCTGGAGATCCAGCTCAATCTGTATTGATGCCACTGGCAGTGTCTTCACTGGGAATATCATAGGACTTATCAAAATATCATTTTTTCCTTGTTGAAATCATATCCTTGGCTTGTTTATCATGTTTTGAATGTAAACGGATCAGGTGTATGCAAAACAGAGATATGGAGCGAGTGACAGAGGCAGGGCTCAGTTTGTTTCCCAACTGTGAAATAAACCTTGAAGTATCTTTGCTTCCACTGAGCATTTTTCCCTCTGAAAAGGCTGATAAGCCATCACAACTTTAAAAATAATTTCCTAAAAATAGCATAATTCATCAAAGAGCAGAGTGGCACTCTGTGAAGGCCTGTATCCAAACATCCACTGATAACACAAGAATAAAATGCAGAACAAACACTGTAGGAAATTTATCTAGAAGCATTATCTGTTAATTACTGATAAATATTTTTCGGTATTCAACATTTAGTTTGGAAACCAGAAAAAAAAATTGGAATATGCTATATCATGATACAATGGGCTGTTTTGAATGATAGGGTTTTGGCCATAAGTCAAGAGTCATGACTGTGGAGTGTCTCAATACAATGTACAACATGTTTGGTATTGTTTGTTTTTGAGTTTGGCTTTTTTCAGTTTTTTGTTTGTCTTGATGCCAAACATATCTGCTGTTAATTTAGATGAGCAGTACCCCACTTCTTTTGGATTAAGAAAAAAAACCCCAAAACAACAACAACAACAACAACAGCAAAAACCCAAAAAGATAGTATTAAAGGAAGAATTAAAAAACAAACAAACAAACAAACAAAAAAAACAAAACCAAAAAACCAACCAACCAACCAAAAACACAAAACAAAACAAAAAAAAACCCCAACCCCACCCCCCCCAAAAATGAAAAAAAAAAGGAACCAAAACTATTTTTTCAAATTTACAGGGAACAGAATTTTCCAAGATTACTTTCCCTGTAATTTTGCCTTTCCCTTCTGTTCTTTTGTTAAATGTAACAAATAAGTGTGTATCTTCTCCTAGCTGTTCCCTGGATGCTCTGGTGCTCCTTGAAGATGTGTCTGCATTTGTGCCTTGAACTTCATTACTAGAAAAAATAGTAAAGAAATAACCCTCAAAAAAATGAATGCAAATTCCATATAGCCTCACTGCTTTACAGGGTTAATTTGAGAGAAGTGTTATAAATGGTTAATCTTTAGGCTGAAAGGCGATAGCTTACAGCTCTTTACTTTCTTTTATTTTGCTATGAAAAGGGTCAGTCATGGCAGACTTTAATTCAGACAAGTTTGAATTCTGAACACCTACTTTTTTTCCACAATATTAATATGAGACCAACAGATCTGACCTGCTTAGAAAAATGACTTGTTTAATCCATTACAGCAGTTCCTAAGTTTTAGGCAATAATTCTAAGACACTGAGGCAGCTATTTGCCAGAAACAGTCATATGCAGAGGGCATAAGGCCCTTGAACCAAAAGCCAAACAATAATGTAGGAATGAAATATAGACAGATATCAAAAAGCCAAAATAAGCTTCCCTCAAATAAGGTCATAAAAATGGAGAGAAAGATTGCACAGGCAAGCTCCCACCAAGGCCCCTTTGTTAATGGACAACAGTTTAACGTCTCCCACTTATAGCATCAGGGAATTATTCTTCAGCAAACAATTTTTCAAAGGGAGTGTCAAAAGTAGAAACTTGAACTTGATGAATAATGGAAAATAATATGCCTAAATACTAACCTGAATTTTTAAATATTTTTGTTCAAACAACATGTATTCCTCTCTGATGTTTGCCTTCAAGAATTATTCCATGGATATGTTTTAACTGGACAGGTGTGTCTGTGACAGGTAAAAAAGGATTTCAAGGGGAAGTTTTGGATTACATTCATCAGAAAGCCAAAAGAAATATTTTGGGACTTATCTCAGATACAGTAATCAACTTCTAATTTTCCTGGTACAAACCCATTCTGAAAGTTACTTCTAGAATGGATTCAGTACACCACTGGAATTACACAACACATTGCTGGAAATCAAGAGCTACCCATGAGCCTTTTGTAGGTTTGAGAAGGCTCTGACAAGGCTGTTGTGCAGTGTACTTAGAATACCAGAAACGTTGCACCCAAGGTCACTTTCCTACAGAAACTAATACCAGCTTACCAGTTTTCCATATAAAAGATTTTCCCATAAGAACAAAACTGTGTTTGTATCCACATTTTAGCTCAGATCTGCAGGTAATGTAAAGTGTTCTAAACATTTTTAATTTCTCTTTTGGAAAGTGGACATAGAAGGACAATCAACTTGTTATAGAAAACATATTAATAATATATATGTGATATAAAATAATTTTTCATTTTTCCAGGAAAATATCATGGACAGCATGCATATTCTAAGGGCCTTGGCTTCATGTTGTGTGGATGTCCAAAATTCAGTTTGCAAGCAGATGAGTGAATGCCACAGTAAAGCAGTAACAAGCCATACTGGGTTATATGGAAGTTAGAAAGCGTCTTGGGTATCAATTTATCTGCAACTTATTGCACAATATACTGAGAAATTATAAGTGATGCTACTTTGAAGTGTTTATATATTTTTTTGTTTTGTTTTTCTTACATAGTTCTTCACCTTATTTTCCACAAAGACAGTGCTTAATCTCTAGAGAGCGGCCCCTGACTTTGGATAAGAAATCTGTCTTCCTACTGAGGCTTAAGTGTGGTATTTTGTACCACCAAACTTCAGTGTTGTTATTTCTGTATTTCACAGTCATAGAATGGTGGGGGTTGGAAGGTGGGAATACTCTGGAGCTCACTCATTTCAACACCCCTGTTAAAACAGGTTCTGGAACATGTTGCACAGGATTGTGTCAGGCAGGTTTTGAATATCTCTGGATAAAGACACTATACCTCCTCTCTGGGCGGCCTGTTCCAGTTCTTAGTCACTCTTAACATAAAGAAGTTTTTCCTCATACTGAGATTCAGTGTTTCATTTTGTGCCCAATGCCCCTTGTCCTGTTGCTGGACACCACCAAGGAGACCCTGGCTCCATTCTCTTGACACCCTCCCTTCAGATATTTAAAGAATATCTGGTGGAATTGCCTCTCAGATGTCTTTTCTCAAGGATCAACAGGCCCATAACTCTCAGCCTTTCCTGATACGAGAGATGTTCCAATCTCTTAATCATCTTTGTAAAACTTCGCTGGACACTCTTCACTAGTTCATTTTTTTTCTCTTTAATGGGGGACCCCAAAACTGGACACAGCACTCCAGATGTCGCCTCACCCGGGCTGAGTGGAGGGGAAGGGTTGATAACCTTCCTCAAGATGCTGGATACACTCTTCCTAATGAAACCCAGGGTCCCATTTGCCTTGCTGGCACAAGGGCACCCTGGTGGGTCATGGACAGCTCGTTGTCCACCAGGACCCCCAGGTGCTTCACCACAGATCTGCTTTTCAGCAGGTACTGGTACCCGTTGTTATTCCTCCCTGTGTGCAAGACCCTATAGTTGCAAATTTTCAGCTTCTTTTTCCCAAGACGTAATGTCATCAGGAATTTGCATGCTACAACTATCTGGATTTTATAAGTGCCTCTCCTTATTTTTCAAGTCCAATTGTGCCTCTTGTGGCATGTAAAAGAGTATATGTAAAATCAGCATGAATTCAAAACAGGAGAGTAAGGGTTTGCTGATTTTCCATCAGTGAGACAGATGTAGAATAGGGTAACGGAATAAGAGAAGAATAAAAGTCAACTTCTATCTGTTCTTAGAATCTAATAAAAAAAAAAAAAAAACAAAACACTACATTTTTTTATCTAGCTTGAGTGAATCCCTGAGTAATTCAGAAAAACTATGCTGCTTTATGTGGTGTTTACATATTTTCCCTGACTAGTCTCTCCATATTCTCCTTGTATAGTGGAGGTTAATTAATGAATGTATTTATTACGCTTTCTGAGAAATTTACATGAATAGTGTTGAAAGACATTAAAACAGGCTTATAAAATTATTTTTTCTGATATCACTCTCTCTAAAACTTTGTCTTGAGGCATCATATATTTTTTTTTCTGGGAAGAAACTCTCATTCTCCAGCAAAAGACAAAGGTAGAATAATTATAATGTATTTAATTACTACAAGATAAGCCTCTGAGAAGACCAAGCAAATATTTAAACAGTGAGCATTGCTATCCAAAAAAGTATTGAGAGATAAGAGACTGTCCAACTTCAGCAGCATTGTCAACCTATTTATTTATAAATTCTGATTCCCTGTAATTATATTACATACAGTTCCAGAATATATAGTAAGAGACTAGAAATTTTTACTTAGTGAGAAAGTCACATAAATCTTAAATGCCGCTGAGAATTCTAGTCTGTAGGAACCCATGCACTAGCAAATTTTGTTTTATAATGTGTTATTTTTCCCTCTATAAGGTTAAGGCTCAAGGTGCTTTCCTTTCACCTTTCAGCAAAGTGCGTAAGTATTTCCACTGTTAACTATATCAGACATCCAATAAAAAACCTGGCCAAACACTTTTTAAATAAAAGTTAATACCAGGTCATCTCATATCTAGAATGCCAGAGGAATAGCACTGTAACTGTAATAATTAACAGAAAAGCCACATGTGCTCATAAGGCTGGGCTGTCACACAGTGATTTCTACTCCTGCACATTATAGTACTGGAAAAAGAAAAGGACAATGCATGTCTCCAGTAATCTCAGTAGAAAAAATCTAAAGGAAATAGAAGTGCTTGACAAAAATGATATTTCTCCTAGTTTTCTGTATTTATTGGAATAGGACTACACAAACTATTGAATGTCTCAGAAATATATGGTCCAGAATGCTTCCTAGAATACACTGTTTTAATGCTTAACTACAAGTGGGCCATGAGTTATCCTCTGCTTTTTGAAACCGGTACAAGTGGGAGTTTTCATTTCTATCAATAATCTTAGCATTTTAATCCATAAAATGCTAATATTCTATTTCCAGCAGCTGGTTGCCTATAGTGGATCATTAGGAACAGGCAGGAGAGCAAGTATTTATCAGCCAAGAAGGGCATAATGGAACATTACCTAATAAACAATAATAGACAGTTAATAAGAAATAAAAATCAATATGCTGTCAAATGGGAAGCCAGTGCAATGCAGCTGGGTTGAAAAGATGAGTCCTTTTAATCTGGGTGAGTACCTGAGCAGTTACATTCCAAATGAGCTAGAATTTATTGACAGCATTCTGAGAGAGATCTATAAATAGAGAACTGTAAAATGCTGTCTGGACATAAAATCCAGAGATCATGAGTGTGTTCTTTTTGTGAGAATTTAAAGGAAAACTATTGGATAGATTAATTTTGAGAAAAAAATAGTTTTTTCAGCAACTAGAGTAATGCCAGTAGGACAGTGTTCACAATTCCTAGCCTCCGACACTCACGTGGCCATCATTCTACATGGGAAGTTTAGTCACAGTCATAGAACAGCTCTAGGTAAGGAAAACACACAGATTACTGTCATCCTGCCGTAACCTACAAGAATTCAAAGTCACCTGGTAAAATCTAGATGTACTCCATTACATGATTTCATCCCAATGCAAAATAGTTTCACAGTCTCAATGTGAAAACTACAACACTTTTTCTAGATTTCAAGATTTTTTAAGCAAACTTTAAATGGATGGAGAGTGTTGTGAAAGTGTGTTTTTTTCTTAAAATGTTTTTTCATTTGCAGAAATATAATGAAATACATCCTCTGGAATAGGAAATAGGTCCTATGGAAACAGTAAATTTTCTGGTTTTAATTTTTTACATCCTGAGGTTAAATAAAATATCATATTTGTTTGATTGTAGATGAAAACTTCTCATAAAATACAGAAAAACTTTTTTAATAGTTTTGCACTTGGACTGGTGAAAAAACTATGTATCAAAAATGGCTAATGAGACTTTTTTTTTTTCTCTTTTTACCCTGTATTTCCTAGTATTTCACATTTTCTTACCTGAAAAGACTCCACCTTACTGCAACCGAACTTTCCCAGAGGGAGTATACCACATGAATTTTCTTCTTCTACATATTCCCATGGAAGAAGTTTCTGGCTGGTCCCCCTGGATCTGAGAACCCACAATTCAACAGCTAGTTTTCTTTCAGGCTGTATTCCAAGGACAACTTTATATATATGCTCATTATACTTTAAACCTTTCTTCAGTATCAACATCAAAACTGAAAGAATCTTTATCTGGTATTACTATATTTAAAAAACTTGAGGTTTCTCTGTGCTTTTTACTGGAGTATGTACAACTCCAGACTCCACAGAATATTTCTGTTTTTTTTCCTGACATGACAGTGCTTCCTGCCAAGAAAGACAGCAAGGATATAGGATGTGGAGCCTTTTTCCAGTTCCATAAACTTTGAATTCATGTAATGCTTTTCTTCTCTGCTATGAGGTAATTTGTTTAAGGGGATATAGTTTTTAGCCCTCATAATATAGATAGAAAAAAAAAAAATGAGTGGAATGTGAATAACTATTTCTGATGAGCAATTTAATTACAGGAATCATCTAATTAAACAGGAAAAACACTTTACTTACAGAGAAGCATTGTGGAATTTCCAAATGCCAAATGGCATTTTTTACAAGCAAATATACAAAATTCAGAATAGGCACTTAGTTGGAATATGTATTTGTGTATTTCTATCTGTTCAGTGGTCTGGTTTGTAAATCTTTGTGTTAATTAGGTGATGTCAGCTCAATTGGCAAAGAAAGTAATCCACTAAGGTTGTTAAATATGGTGATGCTGGAAACAGTCTGACTGTAGTGCTTATATTGAATATATTACAAACAAGTTCCTCTGGTCATTTACCCTTTGTACCTCTCAGGCAACTATGCAATGTAACATGATTAGGATAGTTTAAGTATTGAAGAAATTATACATATAAAATATATAAAATTTATTTTATATATAT
>VXBN01004062.1:149971-165673 GCA_013397395.1 Sinosuthora webbiana
GTTTGTTTGGGGGGGGGGGTGGGTGCTTGTTTGAGGGAGTATTTTTTGGGTGTGGTTTGTTTGGTTGTTGTTGTTGTTGTTATTGTTTAATGAGATCTGTTTTCTAGATGTTAGTTTACTTTTTATAGAAGCATTTTTTCCCAGTGTGCTTTTCAGGTTATTCATTATTTCAATTGGATAGCAACCAAAATACATAACTTTGGTGTGGTCATTTTGTGCTTGCCTAATGTAGCTTGCTCTTTCCTTCTGGTTGCTGTAATACTCTCAAGATTTAATCCTTTTATTTACTTTGTTCCTATTGATCAGGAGAGTTTATAGCATCATAGTTACTATTTGAATTCTATTTCTAGAATATTCACTTATAGATAAATGAAAATTGCTTAACTTTAAAACTGTGGTCAGATAAGGATTCCAGCTGTATTAATTGCTGAATAAGAAATTAAAAATATGGTGTTATGTTTTCTTCCACTCTACATACCTAAAATTTTAAGTGGTTTATGTAACTGAAAGGCACTGAATTACTTTTCAATCAATATCACATGATTCTGTCTCAAACACTGGTGTCTACAAATATTCAGATATTTTCAGAAAAAAAAATTGCTTTCCATCATAAGAGGATCTTTTTCATACTGGTATGGTTTGTTTCTTAACCACTAGAAGTGAGTGTAAATAAATATAATCTGTTCGAGTAGCTAGGAATTGACAGTAGTTGATCCAATATTTCTGGGAACATGATATGATTTCAATCTACTGTTTGGTGCAAAAAAACTGAGAGCAAGATATTGTGGTAATGAGAAAGGATCAGGAAAGAGGATGTGTAGAATACAAATTTAAAAAAAATAATTTAAAAACAAGTATCTTCCCTATTGGGAAGACATCATACACTTGGTGCCTAGAGCTGATCAAGGTCCAAGTCAAGAGCTTAGTCTACATGGAGCTGAAATGGTGGGAAGTTCTGCTTAGTGTCTGGGTTGCAATGCTAAGCTTGAGACTCAATCTCAGTTCAAATCACACTGGATAAACTTACAGATTGTACTTTGGGATTCAGGGTTTTTTTATCACTTTTGCCTACATTTCATATTACCATACCTTGACTGTGCAAAAACCAGACAGTTTTCTAAAAAAGAAGGAAGATGGAGCTTCCCTAATGTTACTGATTAGTTAGAATCATACTTGTCTTTTATATGCACAACTATAAATAGCAATAAACCCAGATAAAGAAAAACACTTTTTTTTTTTTTTACAGTGCCTGTTGATTATTCTTGAAATTTCAACCAAGAAATTTCTCATCTAATGAGAAAAAAAGACTGATGAGCCTTAAAACTGTATTAAGCAGAAAACATTAGTTCCTTAATCATAGCTGTTGTTTTGTATTAAATGTCATATCTCCAGCAAGACACCAGGGAAATTTTTTATGGAAGCAAAACACAAAATACATTCTTGTTTAATGTTTTGTGGCTATAACCCAGCTTGTGGCGGCATATATTATCTAGATATGTCACTCTGTTTACCATACTGAAAAAGAAAAAAAACAGGTAAATTAATCACACTGGATTTTAACTCTAAGATATGAAGTCTGAGCTATTTCCTTACAGTACAGCACTCAAATGTGCTTAGGTGAGTCATTTGATTCACTGCTGGATAGAAATCAGGTTGTGTGACTTTTAGGTTTCTCTACTGCTCTCCAAAACATACAGGACAATTCCTCCGTACAGGATGATTTACTGTGTAGTTCAGTTTTACATTTTGCTGAGTACAGCACTTGTACTTCCATCTCCTGTTGATAGCAGAGAGGTTACACTTTGTACTGATGAAAAAGTTGGGGTGCACCACCGGTCTGTTGCTCACCAGGGGCACTCTCAGATCTGCTTTTCCTGCAAAACAGAGAGTGACTATGTGAAAATAACTCAGCAAGTAACCATGGGAGCTCGCAAGTCCCTGCAGCAGTGAAGAGAGTAGTGTTAGGGGTTCTACATCAGTGCATCTGCCTGGATCTCTGCTCCAGTACAAGTTCCCTGCTGAGATGTAAAGCTGTGCTGAAATAGCTATGGTCCTTCTGGTTCTGGAGCATATACAGGCTCAGCTTTCTTTTAAATTTCTGCACCGATCTCTGTTGCTTGATATAAAACTGCTGAGGAATATATTCCATGCAAGTATCTGAGTTGCAGGTGTACTGTGAGCTGCAGACTGAGCTCTGGATGGTGGGAGCCCTAGGCAAAAGGCCATGAAATTCCAACTTTTTGGATGAAGGGCACAGGGACCATGACCCAGCCAGGGCACTGGACACTCAGACCTATGGCCAGAAGTGATCTCTCCATCAGTTATACTGCACTTAGACTGTGACAGTATAAAAGCACAGGGTTTCCTTTGTTGGGGATCCATCCTTGGAGTTACCCAGTTTGAGCTGTTATTTTGTTATTCCACAATGATTAAATTATTTTAAGGATTGAGTTGAAAGAGACTCTGCTATGGCAAATGGGCCAAGCCATAATCTGGCTGTGAGTTCTGGGGTGTGCAAATGCAAAAGGGACCTTGGTCCCAGCTCAGGTGCTGGGGTTATGACTGACAGAGTGGATCCTGGATGGTCAAACAGGGAAGCATCTTTGACAAAAGTTTCCAAATACTAGTCCTTATTTTATTAAAAAAGCAGATAATGTTATGGTAAACAAATATGTATGTATTGGTAAACAAATATGTATGTGTGCCTTACATATGGAAGGGAATAAGCAATATAAAAAGATTTTCAAATAGCTAAACAGAAATTAATTTTATTTATGAAAGTGTTTCCTTTTTAATATTATGTAGATGTTTAAACTCAAAATTAATTTTATTCTTAAATATTTACAAATTTTCATTTTAAGGGATGTTTAGAAGCTCATCTGTTTTTTATTCTATCCCATGTGGTGTCCCATATAGTAGATATGTAAAATCAGGGTTCCTGGGGTTTTTTCCAGCTTCTTCATTAGTAAAGATCACATTTCAAAAAGTCTGAAACCTGTTTTAGTCCTCATGGTTGCAGAGGTAAATGGCCTTGCCATAAGGTAAAATAATCAATACTGAAAACAGTAATTAATGTAACTAAAAGAAGATTGAAGCTTGAATTTTGGAAGAGTGATAGTGAGGGAATATGCTTTGTGGATACCATTTTCCCTGGTACAGAAGTTATTTATTGTGAGAGGGTGTTTTCATGGTGTTTGTTCTCTCTGAGAACTGATATTTATAATAACATCCTGTGTGGGGGTGGCACTGGCTGGCAGGCAATCATGAAGCATGGAGGAGAGAATAGGAAAATCAAGAGTGAGAAAAGTTGTGGGTTGCAATAAAGGCAGGGAAATCACTTGGCAATTATTGCTATGAAAAAAGCAGATTCAATCTGGGGAATATAACTTAATTTATTGCCAATTAACATAAATATTTAATTATTATTTAAGGTATTGAGAGGAACAAAAAACCCTCAAAACTTAAAACATTTAAAACACCTCTGGCTCACTCTGAGAATTTTTCTTTTTTTTTTATTATTGTCACAGCTTGGAACAGGCTGTGTGTGCCACAGGGCAGGTCCTGACCATTTTCCCATGGATGCCCTGCAGACCTCCCCAGCCTGCCCTCTGCTCCTAAAACCTTACTGCCTATGCTCAATACACACTTGGAGTTCTACCTGCTGTCCTTGAGACAAGATTATTTTCAAACTGAGGATTATTGTCAAACGTGATTTGTACTTATTTCTTAGTTACCTTGGCTTGGTTTGTTTGACGTTTTCAGTTTTGCCATGCATTTTTATGCTTTCATTAGGCTGGATCATTACTTATAAAATAGAATTTTATAGGTCTAAGTAAATACAGAGTCCATATGACAGTTAAAAGAAGAAGAAATCTTTGTGGTTTGTAGGATTGTATTGCTTCACCTTTTTTTCCCCAGTCTACCACTCTTCTCTCAACTGATTTTCAGGTTTCTTGCCTTCAAAAGGGAACAGAGTCTTTGAATCTTGACACAAGGCTAGCAGTTTTTCCCTCTTCTACCTTATATCAGTTTCTAGCCAGCTCAGGAACTCTAGCTTACACTAGCATTTATTCTGAAGGTACGGCATTATACTGAAGTGTATGTGGACCACAGATGCAAATTTTTCTTTGGATCAGTGCTACTTGTGCAGTATTTAACGAACCACTACTAGAAACCCAGTGGATTTAAAATACTGCATTTAGTTCAGCTTCTGTGTTTAAACTGTCTCCTGTCAGTTAGTCTTTTCCCCCAAAATGACCCCAGACATGCACACTTTCACAAGAAGAATCTAGAGCTCAGTGTTTCAGCCACACACTAATGTAACTCACTTTTCTATATTTGTATGTAAGTTGTATTTGTGTGTTCATATGTAACTTCTACATTTTTATATCTGTGTAGAATGGGAATTAAACTCTAAATAGCATTATACTTTCAGTGTTCCATTTGATATAAGCTGAAATATTAAATGATTTTTGTGTTTTCCAGAGATTAATATTTCTTAGAGTGTTAGAACCTCTAATAAGACATCCAGAGAAAGAAATGAGTGAGCAAGTGACAAAGCTAATTGTATGTGTTTATTTTCTAGTTTAGCCTTTTCAGTAACAGCTAGTTGATTAAAAAATCCACTAATAGAATTTAAATATGAATATGTTAGAAGTAATTCCTATCTCTAATATTCCTATGTACATACCAATCACTAACCTTTAAACAGTTTCGTCTTAATCAGATTGCCTTTATATTGATTTGGGATTATTCTTTTCACTCCAAGCATGTTTCTAAATCATGTTACTGAATCCAACTGATTGAATCCAAACTTTTGACGCAGTTTTATTTAAATGTTCTTGAACTGAAAATAAATCTAATACTCTTTCTCTACTAACTAAACTGAAAGTTGCTTTCAAAATTGACAGTAGAAGGCAGTTACTTTAAATTATTTTAAGATAGACTTGAATCTCCATTCACATAATTGACTTGTAAACAGTAAGTTTGAACAGAATTGCAATAATAATTCCTAGAAACTGAACTGATAGTGTTTTCAAATCTTTACCTTGGCTGACACTTCTGTTTGGAGAACTTCTCTGTTCTTCATGCTTATGTCCGCCAGACTTGAGATATTTGGGTTGAAACATTCTGTAGTGGATGTCTGCCACATGATCATATTTTTGGTAAATTTTCTCTAATTACTCATATAGTTCTGAGGATGGAATCAGGAAAAATGTATTACTTTGGCTGTGGTAAGAACATATGCAAGCTTTTACTGAAAAATTCTCCTTTGAAGGAGAAACTAAAAATTTCCTGTGTTTTGGGTTCTGAACTTTACTGCTCCTGTCCAAACATTAAATCTTAAATAAATACTATGTACTTGTTAAATTTTTGTCAGATGAAACAAATAACCCATCTTTTCTAAAAATTGTCTGGTCTTACATGACTTTGACACAGAACTGTTCTGATATATCCGTAAGGTAACTGAGTATGAGCCAGTCCAAGGCAGACAGAGCAGGGCAGATCTTCCTAAGTAAGTTGATGTTTAATTTGCTCTTGACTGCTCAAGACAACATACAAAGAGACTGATGAAAAAAGTCATCTGTTTTTTCTAAGAGAGGCTATGCTAAGCTTGGATAGCTTGAGATAAAATCAGTTTGACTTGGCCATGGAAAGCACAGGTGTCACAGAAGTTCAGTCTGAAAAGGACTGGGATTGGCATAGGGGTATCAGGAGCAAAGCTCATGGGGAATCTGAATAGCAATAATTGGTGGCATAAGTTAGATTTAACAAGAAACCAGGAAGAGAAGTTGGCAGTCAGCTACCAAAAGGTGCCTGACACTATTCTGTCGCAACTAAATGCCCAAGTTTTGTTCCAGAATTGTAACTCCAAAAATACCACCAGCACAGATAGAAGCAAAAATCCTGACTCAGATCTGTAACCAGAAGTCCACATTACTGACATTTCTCCAGTAAAGTAGCTGGAATAAGAGTCCTAATCAAAAGCTGGGAATTACTTTATAGCTAGATTTTCAGTCTGTTGTAATTAATTTTGTGGAGCTGTCACAAAACATCTTCATGGACTTCAGCTTCTTTAAACCTTAATTAATATTTCTTACACTACAGTTAATTTTTCAAAGCTCTCCATACTGCCCAACATAAGTAATTTGGGTATAAATGATTTTTAAATTTTCTACTGGTTTTGACACCCTTGGTCAAACCCTCTATTACAGGATCTGAATGAACCTTTTCCTTTTTTCAAAGATGGAGGTAGCCTTACTGTAATGGATTTCTTTGAATTCATTCAGATAAATTGATAAAAGAGTGCATGAATTAGATCAAAGAAATAATAAAGGCAGAGAGTTTGCTGGGGAATGTAGCTTTAGAATGGGCTTTGCTCAAGTCTTATGATGTGAACTTTCACAGAGGACTTAAGACATGAGGTCTGCTGTGGGGCTCACAAACTCATCCAATGATGGAAGAGTTCAGAAAAGATCAGGATGAATCTAGGTGTGTATACTATGCCTCCAAAGAAATACATCTATTTGGATTTGGAAATAGCTCTCAAAGGTAATGTAGATCCAGAACAGCCATCCTAGACTATACTCTTTATCATATCTTAATCTTTAACTGTTTCAAAAGTTGGCCTTTTGTAATAAGTAAATGTCAAGATATTTTTGTGCTTTCAAGGACCTGTCTTACCTACAACCATGATTCATGGTTTGTAGAGATATCAAGGAAAGCCTTTATCTTGGGGAAATTCATGCGGTACTATCAGTTTTACCCTAGCAGACCAAGGACAGCATCAGTCACTCTGGCTTAATGATCACCAGGTAAGGTGAGGTGAGGTGAGGTGAGGTAGGTGAGGTGAGGTAAGGTAAGGTGAAGTGTGCATACTTTGGGGTGTCATTCATTAAGAAGACAATAACATTTCCTGGAGGCATAAGCAAGACCCCAAGAGTGCAGTGTTAGCAAACATAGCACACCAAATTTTAAGGCATTTAGGATGCTTTCTGTGGCTGTCTGGGTGATTGCCTGCTGGCTGGGCTCAGCTTTGCACATCTTAAGACCATACAAAAATTCACCTCTGCACTGTGTTCATTGGCTAAATTGACAAAAAATGAGACTGATACAGGTTAGCACGTGGCCAGAGTCTTATAAACCATGTATAAATGTATCAATCTCGGAAGGTCCAGCCCTTGCGGATTGGCTTAAAATAATTTTAGTGAGACTCCTCTTCAGAGGTGTTTTGTAAAGCAAAAGGTTTAATAAATGTAAAAAATCAAAATAACAAACATTACAGAAAACAAAAGAAAAGCCAAACACAGGTGTCCGAGAAAACCTCTGTCACCCTGCTAGAAGCACTCCAAAAAGCTTCTTACTCGTTTTGTGCTCCTTCCTAAATACTGAATGTTTTAGGAGGGGCAATTTGGCTCTTGACCCAATGTAATGAACAACAGGCTTTGACTTACACTCTTAGAGCTCAATCCATGCTCTTGTGCTGGCGCTGAGCCAATTACAATGAGAAAACCCCACAACTTTCTAGTTAAACCTTCTAAAATGTCTAAAGGTAAACTGAAAGTCTTTCCCTATTTGGAAACACCTGCTGGGGGTGTGGATTGCTTTACTACGTGAGACTATTGTGCTCCTTTCCACTTGAGACCATATTTGTTCAGTTCTTGTATTTGACAGATCTGACACTAGTAATTGTGGGCCTTTGGAGCAATGCAGAATCTGCTAATATTATGGAGTATTGTTTGTCCTTTCAACCAGATAAACCAAGATTGGGTTAACTTTGATCAGACAGTGACCTCATAGTTAGGAGAAGCTGCATGAGCACAAAGAACACAGAAAAGTTAAAGAGGAACTTGGGTTTAAGTTACTATTTTGCAGAGACCAGTGGTGGGGAAAGAGTGATTTGTTTTAGAAATCTGTGAGAAGCCTGTGCAGGGGCTATAGCTATACCTGTCCCTGTTAAATTGGATGAAATGTTTGTAAAATCAGTTTGTGGTGGTCTTGGAAAAGGAGGCATAGTAAAATGTGTATAATAAATCACTCTTGGAAACATTTGCCATCATAACATGAAGGAAGTGTATTTTTATGCACAGAAAATGTGTTGCAGTGCTGAATCCCAATGAGGTTGAAGGAAGATGAGGTACATGAAAGATACACTGGGGAGAAACCTAACATAGCCTTGAGACACTTATGTGAACTGAGTCTGTTATGTGTCTTGTTATTGTAAAGGACCTTTCGGTCACTATAACCTGACAGGAAGTCCACTGAATTCCCACCTTTCTCAGAGTTATGTTGATGGGGAGATAATAGATTCACATACAGTGTGTGCTGGGACCAGAGACTGGAATTCAGACTACATTTATGATAGTCATAGGTATTTTATTGTTTATTTGTAAACTTGTTCACCGTACAAAGTGTTAACAATATCAAAAAAACACCAATATTTATATTTACTAAAAATTTTTGGACCTATTTCGTTCAAGTGGATCACTGTTTGGATACATATCCTACAAATTCAGATTCAGATTTCTTTCCATGTGTTCAAATGAAACTCATAACACTTGGGGGGGGAATATCTTTCTAACCTTTGAAAACATCAAAGGCATTACTTTCTCCCTGATCTTTGAATATGACAGCCCCTGTGAGAACTGAAAATGAAAAGAGTGTCAGTGAACACTAGGACTGGCATTGTAGATTCTAGATTTGGACCATGAAGCAGAATGACAGCAACAGATGGTTATTGATAAATTTGAAACCCTCCATGTAAGAGAACCAAGATCATAGGACTCCTAACAAACCTCAAAGGAAATAAGACTGGCCAGGAAAAAGGAATAACAACATTTCATTTTGTTCCCTTAGAAGTCTGTGGGTTTAAAACACACTGAGCAATCTATAACAGCTAAGGGCCACTGTAGCAAGAAGCTTACTACTGAATCCTGATTTCTGGATTTACTTTCTCTTTTCCACAAAACAGAGCTTATTAATTCCTTCATGCTGCATAAGAAGGGACCTAAAACAACTTCCTGTCATATTAGACTTAAATGGTGATTACATGGAAATTTGTGTAATCCCTTATTATTTTGAATTGAAAAGCCTCTATCATTTTTCTTAAAAGCCCCTGGAAACAGAGTATCCTGTCTTTGTAGGCTGTCACCTGAAATACTCTGAAAATAGTGCGGTATCTTTTGATTAGATGCAGGAGGACTATTTGCAGCAAACAAACCTATTCATAAATACTGGGGTTTCTACTGTTCATTAATTGTAAGCAAATGATTACTTCTTCCTCGAATATTTTCATTCCTTGGAATTATTTAGCAGCTATTTCATGTGAATAAATTTAAACTATAGTTTACTGAGAAATTGTTTGCTAAGACTATTCTGAATTTACAATTTAAACCCCAAGCTGTTTAGACTAGATACATATATCCATGTTAAAATTCTCTTTAAAAAATTTATGTCAGTAGACCTCAAAATCAAGTTCCCGTGTAACTTTAAAAATAACTCTCACTTTAGGTAGGGCATAACAAAGAACATTGAAGAAAAGGAAGAGTTTCCTATTGTGTTTTGTATACACTAGTGGCAGAATACTTTCCACAAAATGGCTCCTGTTAGTGAATGAGGGTCCATGATACACTACCAATATGCTCTGTTACCTGGAAGAGAATAACAATAAAATATATTTATATATTACTAATTTTCCTGCTAGATGTAGTTTCTTTGACTGTGAATTTGAATAAGAAATAAAAGCTGAAGTTATATTCAGAGGTTGCAAATGAACTGTAGATGTTTACATTTTTTTCTGAGGAAAAGAGAAGGATGATTTTGCTTATTTAACAACCTTGAATAATTAGCCTCCATATGTCAAAATGTAAGCTTTGTACAATAATGTGTACAGAAGCAATCTTTCTAGTTCATAGGATATGGATTCAATTTGCGTTGTTTGGTTATCCCTCATGAGTTCAGCTACATGAATAGACATTATTAGTGCAAAGAAAATGCACAATTAATAGTTTTTCAAAGTGAAAGTCTATGAAAATAAGCATTTATTATTTTCATTTGGGAAAAGGAAAGGTACTGAAATAATGGCTGAATGTCTTGACTAATTTGTCCACCATTTCTGTTTCTGGAAACAGCTGCAGACAAGCTCCAAAAAGGACTTGTGTGCCTTGGAACATAGTGGAACAGCATTTAATTCTTTTCTCTGTGGTCTTAGAGGAAAAGTCCTCAGTTTCAAAGTCCTCAGGTAAGTTGTCCAAATGTTGCCAAAACCTGGTCAGGCAAGTCTCCAGAGCTGGCTGTCCATGAACACTTTCTGGGCTGATGTCCTAATCAGTCCTGGGCTGATCCCAGCTTACTAAGCTCCCTGCTGGTGATGGTGCATTGAAGCTGCTGGGGTATTGTCAGAGCTGAGAAATGGAGGGAAAGATGGGGAAAGGGAGAAAGCTATACCTTCTACCACTTCCTCCTGTTCCCCCTCAGGCCTGCATGCAGTGCAATCTTCACATGTATGCCAAGCAGCTTGGAGGCAGCTTCTAAAATTTCCAAATTTGTTTGTTCTTGGCCCTAAAGGCATTAATATGGTCCCCTTGGTGCCCATGGTGTTCTTTTCAGGCTTCTTCCCTGAGCTTTGTTGTCATTGCCTGGGGTGCATCCCTCCTCCTGTAGGGACCATCACCTGCCCCAGCTCAGCAGACTCCACTCAGGCTCTGGGGGATGGCATCCTGTGTGTGAGGACATGGTCCATGCCTGGACCACCATGAATCCAAACAGAGCCTCCTCTGTGGAGCTGCCCTGCTTGCCCTTCACCCTGATGTAGGTTTCCAAAAAAAGTGACTAATTCTGTCTTCCTGAGTTTGGCCTCCTGTGGCCCCTGAAGGATTCCAAGTCCTGACTCAGAATATCAAAAATCTCTGAGTGAAGTTAGAGCTGAATCCCCAGCTCTGGCTTGGGCTTGCCACACAGCATGAACTCACCTGACACCAAGGGCCTAAACAGGCCAGCATGTCCACCAGCAGGAACTGCTTTGTGTGGATTCAGGGGGTCGGGTGATGACAAGGGTATACCTGAATCTTTGGGGATCTCCCAGATCCAACTGACTGCTTGAGCCACCTCCCTCTATTAATGAAGCTCCACCACCTCCAACACACAGAAATAGTGACTGCAGCTCCAGTCTGTGAAAAGCCTCAGCATCCCCCAAGGCCCAGCAGAGACACGTCCTCAAGGAGGCATATAATAAAGAATGCTATATTTCTAGAATATAACTGGATTTCAGTGATGAGCTCAATTATTTGGCCCAGCAGGAATGGACGTACAAGACACTAGTTAGTCACCTGAATTATAGGATCAAAAAGTAATGCATATGTATAATTTAAAAAACAGGTTATGAGATGTTTTCATGGTTATAACTTTGGATTATTTCAGTATTTCCTACTCTGGATAGCCCTTGGCACACCTCCAAAACATGATCAATCAGGTTCTTCATAAACAAAGTGTACTGTAGCAAAAAAATCTAGTATTAAACCATCACTTGGCATGACATATCTAGTCACTGTTGTTTTCCAGCCAGCATACACATCCTGCTAGAGGAAGAAATCTGTCTGCTTAATAAGCAGCTGAAAATCAACTTCTTAGGTTTTTTTCTATATAGATGAATTCAGGAAAATGTCCTCATATGGTTATTATATATGGTTATTATATTGAGTACTGAAGACGACAAAAAATCATTCTTATCCATGACTGTTCTATCATCAAGACAGATCTGTTCCAAGAGTTAGGCTTTTAAAAAATAAATCATTCTTCCTTGATATTTTCTGCTGTTTTGAAAGATGAGTGTATTTTATATCTTGTGGTAAGACACCAGGCATGATACCTTATGGGAATATTGTCAGGAAATAATAAGGGTTGAGTTGTGACGGGGAGGTCTTTGGCTCTTTGCAGATCCTGCAGGCTCAGGCATCCATACTGACTAAACAAATAGTGACAATAAAATCTGAAAAATGAGAAGGAACTACATTTTTCCACTATTTCTTAACATGTAAGGATGTGTGGGTGAGGCAGAAAAGAGCGCAACAGAGCCTCCATCCTCTGAATGCACTTCAAGATGAAAAAAAAAGAAGGTGGTTGTAAACAGAAGCAGCAAGCTAAGGCTGAGATTAAAATACTACAGAAAAAAAGTACCTCTAGGGGAAAAAAAAAAAAAAAAAAAAAAAAAAGTAAATTTGGAGAAGAGAGCAAAATATGTTTCACAGGCAGGAGGAACAGGAAAAGATGGAGGAAGAGGAACATTTAGGCAGAGAAGTTTTGTAAATTAGTCTGACAGAACAACCAACTGGGCACAGGTAAGAGATAGATTATAAACAAAGGTATTTCATGGGGCAGACTTACTGATGAGGGACAGAAATGAAGAGCAGTGTTATGACCATACTCAGAAATTCACAATTTCTTGCAGTAGGGTTTTGGTGCTAATTTGCTGTGACTGCACTGATAACGGGTGCACTAGGCAGGACCACATGATTTTGACTTCTGTTCTTTTTTCTGATTATGACTAGAATAAGGCAAACACAATTTGCAGGGCAAACCATACTAATAATCCTTTCAAAATCCTTCATATAGTGCTTTCCAATGTTCTTTAAGAAGACTGATCACATCTAGACAGGTAAAAAATCCCAATTCAATGGAAGTTCAGATATAGTCGATTGGTTGTTATATGACACAAAGGAAAAGACAACTTACTTTCTTTGAATCACTCAATTCAATCAAATTATGTCTGTTCAAAGTCAGTTATTGCTTTTTAATTGATTTTTCAAAACAATACTGCAGTGTAACTGTTGATCTATAACTATATTGCTAAGTGCACTGTCTTGCTCCTAAGATGAAAAGAAAAAATAAAAAAGGAATGTGTCATTGATGTAACAAGATGCAAAGCTATCCAACAGGTTTCTAGACATTTACTTAATTGTCCTATGTACAGTTTTTCTAGAGGCTGGCGTATGTTTTTGTCAAGACACTGTTTCATAATTAGAAGTGACAACCAGCCCAGGGACTCTCACAGCAGAATTCAAGAGCTGGAGAGAAGCAGAGAACATTGTCAAAATTCCTTGGACAGGAAGTGCCTGCAGTTTTGCGCAGACCTACTTTTGTTATTTTTCATCAGGGTTTTAGAACAGCATACGTGGAGCAATTTGATCAGTGAAGACTTTTTTGTTAGCCCTAGTAGTATTTGATATGCTAGCTCTACTCCATCTGCAACAGAAATATCACAGGAACTATGTACATAGAGCATGGTTTTTTGAATTTGAGGAAATAAATGCTAAGTGTTTTCACAGTTGTTTCTCTTAATTTCATTCAATAACCATTGCTATTTTCTGCTCCACTATACACAGACCAATATTTTCAAACTGGGGTGCCAGCATCTGTTTGCCCATACGTGATACTGCATCCCAAAGGCCTGGTTCACCACAGGGCTAAATTTCCATTGGTATGACTTGTCAGAGCTCAGCTCCTGCTGCTGCTGCTGCTGCTTTGGATTTTTCCATGAGGGAGATGTCATCTTTCCCATCACACTGAGATAGAAATCTCTAGATTAAGCAAAACTCATCTGTCTTGTCTCCCCAGTCTTGGATGCACTTCTCCACCATGTGTAGCTGGTGACCTAGAAATCAGACTGACACCTCTAGACAAGAAATTTATTTCCATTTGGTTTGTCACAGTAAAGAAAAATACATTTGTATGCAGTGTATTGCAAGAGAGAAGAGGAAAAAAATCAGACTGTTTTTCTCTGGGGGTGACTATTCCCAGTTTCTGTATTTGTTCCTCTACCAGCAATCTTACATAAGAGATGGAAGAAAAGCTGTGTATAATTCTCACCCCTGTGCAAATAGGTCTGCAATTGCTGGAGGAACAAAAAGGGGACCTTCACTACTGACTTCAACATTCACAAGTACAGGAATTTCTTCCTGCATCAGCAGTAGACAAATGGGCAGATGTATATATATTATAATGGGCAGATGTATATAGATTATATATATATATCTATATCTATATATATCTTTCTTCCTGCAGAATTTTATGCTATAGTTTTACATAGAAAATCTTACAGAATTTGGAATATTATATATTACAATAAAATCCACAGTCAAATTAGTTAGTGTCTTGTTAGCCACTTTTTAACTCATGTTAAATTGAGATTTTTAACAACATGAGCAAAGAGAAATTTCCTCTCCCCTGACCAATTTGCACTTGCAATTCAAGTATCAGATAACTTTAGGTTTGCTCATGTAAAACATCACTGTAGCTTTAGTCTGAAGAGCTGTCACAGAGGTACTAAGCCAATACTTGTATAAAGAGAGTGCTTTCGTAAATGGTGCATACAACTGATTAATCAGTTTCCTGTAGCTTTTTTGTCATTTACATATAAAACTACACAAAAGCATTCCTAACCTATTAAAGGAACTGTTATGTAAAGTTCCTTTTATAATTTGGTAAATACTGATTTTTAAAATGTTTTTCTCTTAAAATTAATTCTACCTTCAGGCCTAATCGCCTATGTTTCTTATGTTTTCTCTTGATTTAAAACAAAATGAAGAGAAGTCAGAGTGTTTATGTCATAGGCACTAGAAATAAAAAAAATCTGGTGCCTTGTTTAGGAGAAAAATAGGTTTAATAACTTACCTGATGTCTTCCAATATATTTCTGTTCCTAAATGCCTGATAAGTCAAATATATTTTGTGTTTGTTTGTATTAAGGGCTATGGAAAATAGAGCTGTGAGAGACTTGTGCATTGGGAGCACATTACTTTTTCTAATTTATGTAATTTAAAACTGATTTTACTCATAATTCCTAATCCACTGTTAGTAGTCAATTAGCTCTTACACTAAGTGGTACATTCTGCCTCATCCAGGGAAATGAATTTGCCTAAAATATGGTATTGATTTTTTTTGAAATACAATTTTCATTGCAAAATGCACACAGTGGGAAGATATTATGCAGCTGTATGAATACCGGATGACAATAGCACAAGAAGACAACATGCGAATATGATATAAAAAATTGCTGTAAGATGCAAGGAGAAGAAAAACAAAATCCTTTTTTATGAGGAGAAAAGTCTAAACAACTTTCTCTTGGGCAATTTGTCTCTCAGTGACCTTTACAGGATTTGTCTGTGTGTCCTGTACAAGTAGGAATCAAAGGGATTACAGCCAGAAGAACCAGTGTTAATTGAACAAGGACAAGTCCAAACTCTATAAATAAACTTTAAACCAGACTTGAAACAAGGCATTTTAGACAACTTAGAGAAAAACATTCTTCATTACTCTTTACCCTGGATGCTTTGATTTCAATTGGAGTCAGAAACAAAAATACTATTATTGTGCAAGTCTATCAGTAGTTGCTTTTCTGAACTGAACCAGAAAGTTTCCCAGTGAAGCCCAAATGTCAATCTTTTAAGACAATTTTCTACAGGGAGTTGTTTGAACAAAGTGCCCTGTAGAAATGTGAATTCTATTTAGCCCTTAGATGGGTAGGAAGGCTGGAAAAGGATAGTAACTCTTTCTGCAGGAAAAAAGAAAAATCCATTTTATTATGCAATGGCAAACATTTTGTCTTAAAGAAATTGCAGTTTATGGCTCCAGAACGAGGCCAGAACATTTTCTGTAGTAACAATCTTTCTCACTCTGTCAATTAAGACAATCTTCATTCTATGATCTG
>VXBN01004062.1:165749-225740 GCA_013397395.1 Sinosuthora webbiana
TTTTTGTTTTTGTTTTTTTTAAAAGGAAGTGGTGACCAAGAGGAGAAAGACAGAATCTTGTCTTTAACTAGTGATGGAACTAGTGATGCACACACCTTATCTATCTACTGCTGTTTTCAAAGGGTGGGGTTTTTTAATCTGCAAAATAGCTCAGCAGTAATTCACTATTTATGAAGAATATACTTAAGATGGGGCAGCACTGGTAGAAAAAGGAAGCCAAGATTGCATTGGCTTTGAGTGAAGCTGTTATGTTTTTATCATGCCAGTTTCATAGTGTGGCCACTGAGTGGGAGTGCTGTTCAAAGTGGGAATCTGCACTAGACATGGAAAGCTCAGGTTCATTCTCAAGGAGCTGGGCAAGGGACAGTGAAATCCTTGTTAGACCAACTAAGTAGTGTGAAGCAGTAAAGCATCAGCTCAGTTCCTGCAGTAGCTGCCTCAGCCCTTTGTGACTTTGGGCAGACTGTAAAGATAGGACTCCTTTATTCACTCCTGTGACAATCACTGTATTTAACCGTAGGAACAAGACTATGTCGCTCTCCCTGAGCTCTGTATTGATATAAGTAACCTTTCCTCCAGCATGTGATTTAGCTCAGGCACCTCGGTTTTGTGCAAGAGGTTTTCATCTTTATGTTATAAGTAATACTTTATTTATATCAATAAATTTTGAATAGAAAAGGACAACTGCATTCTTAATGACATTCTCAACTTCTTGTGTTTCAGATTTTATAGACACATAATCACAATGAGGAAAAAAAATATGTATCTTGACCAGTTACTAATAGTATGGTCAATGAAAAGAAATTGGAAGTGTCTGAATCATTACTTACACTTTTAAGCACAGCCTTTCTCTTTCTTTTTCCTCTAAGGCACAGGTTATTTTTTAAATTAAATGTCAGATACAAACTCTTAGTGCTCTCCCTGTTGAATTCAAGACAGTACAATGCTATTCAAAACTCCCAGAATATTTGTTCTCAAAAGGATATCTCCATTCGTTATTTCTGAAACCAGTGTATGAGTGCTTTTTCTCCTTAGCTGTAAAATCATTATTTGAAACACTGGATGCATGAAGATGATCTAAGGAAAACTGCTGACACACACTTGGCACGCTGAAGCAATTAATTTTTGTTATCATCAACATATTTGGAGACCCAGCAGTTCCCTGATAGACTTTTGCACTGATTCTTCAGCATGGTGTGTTACCAAATTAACTTCTGTACTTGAACATAGAGGACAAAGAAATAGGAATGTCAGGAAACAAACTTACAGTAAACTCACAATGGCACAAATTACTGCAGTTAGGGATTCTGTCCTTATACCAATAATTTTTTTGAGAGTGGGTAGCAGAAAGAGCACTTCAGTGCTGAATATTTCATGGGAGTTCAAAAGCAGCACAAACAAACATGGCTGCTGGTTCAATGGTTCCTGTTTTATGATGACTCTGGGGGTGTCCCTCCTCAGTTGGAGCTAACACATGTACTAATCCATCAAACTAACCAGAAAAAACAAAATTTTGAGATGACTTTCTATGTTGGCAAGGTCAACCTTGAAGAAAATGAATTTCAGAGCTGATGCAAAGGACAGGATGGGTTTTTCCTGCAAAAGGGAAAGGAGGTCTCTACCAACCAGTAGTTGACTGGTGTTGGAATTAGTGGGCTGCTTTGGAGTTAGCCTGGCTGGATAGGAAAAGGGAGATGGAGAAGGAACCACCTAAAACACCTAGAAAAGCACACAGATAGGAATTTCATATTTATTGTTTACTATTTAATCTGTATCTGTAGCCAACTACTACAGAAAATAATTCTTGGGTTTTTCTTCCATCTTTAAATACTGTGCCATCAAGCAACATGCTCATCCCATGTGTAAAAGTAACCTGTGCATCCTGTGCATTGCAGCCTTTTCTCTCTGGAGAAGAGAAGGCTTGGGGGGAACTTCACCACAGCATTACTACAGCTAAAGGGCTGCTGCAAAGAGGATAGAGGCTCTGTCTTCACAAGAACCCACAGAGACAAAAAGGCAACAGGCACAAGTTTCACTGGAAGTTTCATCTTGGTATGAAATTTTTGGAGTCCTCATCACTAGGGGATTTCACAATGTAATTAGACAGGGTACCGGGTAACTTTATTTAGGTTCTCTTTCCCATTAAAGTTTGGACTAGAGGATGTCTGAAGGTCCCTTTCAGCCTGTACTGTCTTCTCATTCTGTGATTCACTGATTATTTTTCCTTCTTGGTAGTATTATGTAGAGAAAAGCAAAAGTGAAGAAATGAAAAATACTTACAGGTTTCAGCAGCTATATTGATACCTTTTACAGGCAGATATATATTATTTGAAAAAAAAAAAAAGAAAAAAAAAGAGTGGATAATTTGCCTATGAGAGAAGAACATTTGGAGTTGCTCAGTTTAATGAAACTCAACCTGCTTCTGACAGTTTCTGTGTTTATCTTTTTCAGAGTAATGCTTGCAACATTTAAACTCTTTTTTTCAAAACCCCAGCTCACAGATACTTTGAATTGTAGAAGAAACATGGTTTTCACTAGAAAAGGATGACAAATAAAGCTTGTGGCTTCTGCCAAGCAGTCTAATGTTTATCACGAAAAGGGAAATAATGCCCTGGATTGCCCTTGCTTTGCTGGAGGGAAAACTTCATTGACTGTCTTATGCATCTTGGGCTTGCGTTTACACTGCACAAAAGTTTTTACATTGTTATAGCTTTTTCTTCCCTTCTCTTAGTTCAAAAGCCTTAGGATATGCCTGGTGTTTTTCTTTCATGCCCAAAGAAGCTTTACCTAAAGCTCCTCCCTAAATTCTAGATTTTAGAATAGTGTAAAGTGTTCTCTAAGTCTTTCATAAAACCTGGACTGTTTATTCCCCTTGGTCTTTATATTATATTAATTATATTATCACATTTTCTGCAGTGTTACAGTTGTCTTAGTTGTTTATCTAAAATTCTTTTCATTTTAGCCAGCAATGCTTGACTACTCTTCAATAGGCTGTGTTTCATGGAGGCTTCAAAAGTTTGGCAACTGCTGTTAAAATGATTCTGAAGTTCCAGACCTATCCTTTCATCCTGATCATTTTCCCCTACAGGCCCATTTGAAAAAAAAAAAAAATCAAATTTAAAATGCAGCACTCAGGATACCCACTGAGACAAAATGTCCTGTTTCCATAGTAAAAAGCTGTTAAAGTTTATTTATTTTTCTTGAAACTTATAGTAATGAAACTATAAAGCTACAAAGATAATTTTACCCCCTCCTTCTTCCACATATTTCAATAGCTTTGGGGTAAATGCCACAATGAGTTTTAAAATGAAATTACCTTTCATTTTCAGAAAATAATAATAACTTCTAGGCATATCAGGCATCCAGTATTATTTTTTCTTTTTTTAAATGAAAATTGAATATGATAAGGAAAGACAACAGTGCCTGAAAAATAATACTGAAGACACACAAATCATCGTGTCATTGAAGGAAATGACATATAATCTCCAGTTTTTAAGGTGAGATGTGCACTTTCAAAGCTAAAGTACTTCAGACGTACTGTAAATTGTTACAGTAACATCCTCATAATGGATGGTGACCATGCATTGAAGTTGTGTGATATTTTCTCTTATAATAGATTCTTTGATTTCTAAGTTCCTCCACCGTTTCCAAGGATGGCCACAAGCCTTTGGGGTGTTTTTACCATGTCACATGAGATTCCTTTCCATTCAAGCCATGTAGCTATCTATCCTCTTTGCCTCATGTATTAGTGAGGAGAAAAACCCACAATGCAAATGCCAGGCACAGATGTGTGGAACAGTCTGGCTCGAGCTCAGCCACAACCTTTTACAGCTCAGCTTTCAGAGCTCATAAATTTTGCTCCATTGACAGCACAGGTGTGGGCATCTGAGTTCTGCAGGCTGACCTCTCTCTTCCTCATGGTGAAAAATCACATGTAGATCTGAGGCTGGAGAAAGGAGGTAGGAGAAAGCAGAGCCTGAGGGCTGCCCTCATCAGAGCCCTGCACGTGGCAATTCCCCAGCACTGCCTGCTATTTTGTCTGGATGTGAAAATCTGGTACATATCCTCTCTTATGCATGCAGACCCAAGACTCCCGTGCTGCATTTCTTCTGAATCCAGTGCACAGTGTGAACATTTTCTCCTCTCTAAAATAACAGTCCTTATGCTGCAAGTTAAAATAGCATGGCACACATGTCACAGCAGCTGTACAGAATAGCTGTGCATTTGTATTCCTGTGAAAATAGAAACACAAAAATGGTACAACTCTTCTTCTCCCCTGCAAAAAACTAAAATATTCCCAGAGCAGTAACTGTGAAAAAGGGAATTAAAAGCAAATTCTGATAGATCAAATTCACAATCAAGCTGCTGTTTGCAGTTAGTTACTGTCACACTTTGGGACAAGAAAGAATGAGGCAGGCAGCAGGAAGGTCAGCAGGAAAGTTCTATATTTAATTTTCTGACTCCATCTTATATACAAAATCATCAGAAGGCACAAGATTGGCTACATAGGTTGCCACCTCTTTGACCTCGTTGGTGAAGACCACCATCAGTCACCTTTCTCCTCCCAGAGGAGAAATATGTAAACAAAAAGATAAATTCTAAAAATATACATTGTTTTCTTGAAGCTGCGTGAGAACAAAATGCAAACTCTGAAAAGCAGGCAAAGTTGGGGCGACAAGTTACCATGCATCAAGTGGGCTACAGTAGCTGTATTCTTAGCTCAGGGGAAATTGAGGGTAATGGGACTTAGTGTGGTCTGTGGCAAAAGACCGGCAAGCTAAGTCACCTTACCAGGCATTTGCCATAGTGGCAGAACAAAAGACTCTCTGGCTTAGCTGACATAACTTTTAAGTAGTGGAAGTTTCAAGCTGTACTTCAAACATTAGTTTTCATTAATTTGCACTTGAAAGAGGACACCAAGGTTTTGCTTCCTATGTGCTTCAGCATACTTTATATTTTATGTAAAACACTTTATATTTTATGTAAAACACTTTATATAAGACAGAGTAAAGGTTACTGCTTCACAGCTTGGTATCTTTGCTGGTTTGAGAAGGTGCAAAATAGACACTGGTTGCTCTTCCTAGCAGCTTCAGGGTAATTTGCACTCTTGTAAAGAATGTTACTTGTGCATGGTCCACTGTGTAAGGACTAAGCCTTAGTGGTGATGTGGTGACAAAATACAACAAGTTGCTTTTACTTATCAACATGCTAGGAGATAGAGAAAAATTGAAAGCAAACACTGCAGGCTGAAAATAAATTCTTCCTTTTCAATTCTTCCTTTCTTTCCTTTACTGCAATAAAACTACTATTAACTTCTTAGACTTTGCTTCCCAGTTTGTTACTACATTCGAGGGTTTTTATTTGTCTTATTTCCAACACAAAGCCTATCACTAACTAACTACCAGTACTGGTGTGACAACAATTCATTAGGGGCAATTTGTAAATTTACTGGGCATATTTCAAAACTTAAGTATTGCAATAGAAGGAAAGATAATGACTACTCAAATGCAATACATAGAGTATATGTGTATATATTACAGGCTGAGTTTCATTATGATCTGCTTTTCTTGCTTCACTTTACATTTTATTAAGAAATTATATATATTGAGAAACAGTTTGTATTGAGAGGCCAATTTTCATGTAGAGATGAAGAAAAATATTTTGGTTGTTATATTTGCTTCCAGTCTACAGTACCTAACTCTTTTATAATTTTAAAAAGCTTTTGAAAGAATACAATATTCACTCTGTGTAATTAACAGTGGTTGCTATGGATAGTTATTTCCTATTTTTTTTTTCCCATGAACACCATTAGTTAAAAATAGGACATTTCAGATGCTGAAAATCCTGAGTCTTTCTTAAGGTTACATATTTTATCTACTTTCCATTTTTTATTCTCAGAAACTTAGTAGACAGAAAATCAGGATTTAGGCCTGAACACAATTTGAAAAAGAAATACTCTAGATTTTTTGAATGAGACTTTAGATTATGGGAACTAGTATCTTATTTTGTTTTCAATTTATCCAGCTCTTTTAGAGCTGTAGCTTTAGGTGACAATCCTTTTAGCAATTATATGAGTCTTATTGTTGTTCTGATTCAGTAAAAGATTTTACATTTAATAGTTTTCTAGAGTAAGAGAAAGTGCTCATTAAGGGTTTTTTTTCTTATCCCACAGATGTATTTGCAATGCTTATAACTGAAATAAAACATCATTAAAGCTACTAGTTATTGACAGAAGTTTTCTTAGCCAGATTACTTTAAGCTGCTTTAACTCCATCCAGTTGGAGTTCTTGCATCACCCATGGTAGAAATGTGTGTGAACATAGATTCAGAAAGAGCCTTGAGCAATGTTCTTTCTGAAAGCATGAGCAATGATTTAAAACATATTTTTCTCCCATTTGGATAGGTTGTTACTTTGATTTTGTGCTTGTCTGAGAATTTGAAAGGCACTCAAAAAGGCTACAGTATAAAATATTTACAAGTTTAATTTTCAGATGGCTTCCTTATGTACAACCAGAAAACTTTTTTCAATGAGAGATGTCACTGTTCAAGTTCAAAAATGAAACAAACAGGATATTTTTATAATTATCTAAATTAATGAATGGACTCTGGACATTTCTGGCAAATATACATCAGATTCAAGTAGAACAGGAGGTTGTCTCAGAGTGTTTGTTTTTTCTTCTGCTTTCCAGACATTGAAGAATCAGAACATAGACAAATGCACAGTAATATCTTGACCCATATCAGTTTCTCTTAGTAAATGTCTTATATTGACATTAAGGAGATATGTAACACAATGAGGAGAAGACATAAGTATTGAGTCTCGTCTTATGCCTGACTTAAAGGTTTAAGGTGAACACTTAAAAAGAATTTAGCTGTGACCAGGTGAAATATCCCATTAATGCATTATCAAATGAGACAAGCCATGTGATTAGAACTGACACATACTTAAATAACGTGTTGAATTAAGATTTAAGTCTTAAATATACAGCAATTTAATTCAATAGTCACATTCAAAAGCAGAAAGCTTTGATGGAATACAACCTGGAGGAAAAGAAAAACTAGAAGATACATTTCCTGGTAGAAACAAGGCAAAATTATATGGATGCCAGAAACATAGTTCCACTTTCTAATTAAGGACCCTAATTACTCATACAGTTCTGCACAGTTGTTTTCCTTTTTTTCGTGTAGTGCTGGGAAGTCACAGGGGAATCTGCTCACATCCAACAGCTTGCTACATTTGAGTCTAAAATATGGCATGGCCTACAAAGAAAGACAATTCTTTCTCTTTTCTAATTAGCATCAAAATTGGAGACATTAGATTTCTACTATTTTCTGACCCCACTTCTGGCATCAGATTATATTGCTGAAGTCAGCAGTTCCTGCCAGGAAGCAGTGCCAGGAGGTGTAAAAATCAGTATTCAATTGCTACTGCAGGAATATAATAGCTGGTTTCTCCAGGAAGATAAAGATTGCAGCCATGCTACATCACTAAATAGAAAAGGGCTCCTTTTGATAAAGGGGTTAAAAGAAATTAAAGGAGGCACTGCTCACTCAGCAAGGTGAGGTGACAAAAAGGACCTGGAACCCGTGGGTCAGCTGTAGCAGACCCAGCTAATCACAAGGGCTGCAGTACAGGGTAACCTTCATCCCTCTCCTGCTCATGTTTTACTCAGAGCTTGTAGCCATCACGTGGTTCTGGTTGTTCTTGAAAGTTTTAATTTAGAAACCCCTTTTGCAGGTGACTGATTCCAAAACAGTGTTAGAAAATTAGAGTTTTACTTGTTCTGTCTGATTTGCATTTAAATCTTTTCCGGAAGGAGGTTAAAGGTAGGTGGTGACCCTGTGTCTGTAATTTCCCCTCTGTCTTTCTGTGGTTGTGGAGGTTTGTTCTGTTCTGGTTTTGGTACTATTTTGACTCCCTTGGGAAATTAGGAGATGAAGAGTCTTTAATTTTTTTTTTTTTTTTAATTTAAATTTGGATTTAAACATAAGTCCACTCAAAGGTGGACTTGAATGAGCCTGGAGCTGCTTATCAATAAGCATGCAGTACACATATTTTGATGTATTCAGAGGCACAACTGCAAGGAATGAGGGAGACTAGGGGAGACAACAAAGCAGCTGTTGTGTGTAAATGCCCTCAGAACAAGAGAGTAGTTGTGTGAGAACTCCTCAGTTTGCCTTGGACTTGAACTGCTAGCAGTAGTTCAACTCCCAGGTTACGTGCTGATGGCTGCCATTCCTAGAATATTCTCTTGTTGGTTTTTTCCAAACAGTTTTGGTAGGTAGTTCTTACTTATAAGTAGAAGAGGAGCTGTGCCCTGAGACCCTTTCAGAACAAAAAATTATTCAAGGCATGCTGTGGTCTTATTTTTTTGTCATCACTTCTGAACTAAGCATAAGCCCTTTGATAACAACCATCTGGAGTTTGTGGTACTGAGCAACAATATCTTCACTTTATGTGTCCCACTCAAGAGAACTATGCTTGCATGTGCTTTGGAGGGGTAATAGAACTTGTGAACATAGCATATAAATGCTGACTTCATGATGGCTGTGTGCATGAAGTGTTGTATCTCTGTCTGGAAAACAGATGGTTTGGTGATTTCCACTTACAGGAGCATCTCCAGGAGTGAGAGTTTTATTCCTGGAAGGACTGATGGTGCACATAGATTTGTATAGACAGGATCCAACATTATTTTTTGATGAAAAGGCTAATTAATGCAAGTCCTACTCTAACCTGACTAGATGTTTCTGTAAACAAACAGTTTGCATTACACTGTTGTCTTCCTTTATTAGTGATATTTCATACATTAAAGTGAAGATCTTTTGGAATACCACCTCTAATTAGAGTTGTAAATATACAAAGAGATTCAGACCCAACTGTTTTGCTTAGTTCTCCAATTATGCACAGAATCTCATGTACATTCAATGTAAAGAACCCCAACTTCCATTCAACCTATTGCTCCTGAAATGGTCCCTCACAAGGATTACCACTGGCATGCTCCAGTAATAGATAAACAGATTTCACTGAAGTAATGGGCTTTGGTGTTTCTGAAGTCATGAAACAGAATTGTTCTCAGCTAAGTTTTGTTGGTGTTTCTCTTTGGAAGGTCAATGAAACAGCAAGAGTGGCACATCTGACTTTCATCAGATAAATTAAGCAGAGTGGTACACAGTGAATGCCCTTCTCCAAGGGCATCAGAAATGGCAATTTTCCTTTGTGCTGGAGAGAAAAAATAGGTGACCTCCTCTGGACGGATAGTTCTTCTTTCTTGCACAAGAAACAGAGACAACCTGGAGGTATACTTGAAGGGTCCTCTCTTTGCTAGCTAGCTGTTTTAGAAAGGGTTTGGAGTCTACACATAGGATTATGGTGTGGCAAGGTAATGCATTTTAAAGAAAGATGACAAAAGGAATGAAAAGAAGAATGACAGAATAATTCAACCAAAGATAGAAGGCAGATGAACACGTTTAATAACATGTTCCATAAAAACACCAGAGACTTGGTCAAATTCTCTGTAAGATTTAACAAGCAATCTCACACTTGCCTCCGATTAAATTTTCAAAATCAAAAATTAGTTGTTAACACACTTTGTATACCTTTTTATATCTTATTCCTTGAATATTTTGAATAAGTTTTATAAAAGCTTTGGCATATTATCTTTCCCTGTAGTGCTAGAAAAGCAATCCAAATTTGACAGTAGCAGAGCAGACGGAGAAATCAGGGAGGCAGACAGCTCATATTGATGAGGATGAGGTGTACCCTGGATGTGAAGATTATGAGAAAAGAAGTACAAGTTATATATATATAATGCTAACCTTGTACTACTGTAAGAGTATTGTATGGTATAATAATAATAATTATTATTATTATTTTCAATATGTATTGTATAGATACAAACTGTTTATAATGCTAATATATAAATATGTTAAAATCATCAAGAAATATACAGCAGTATAATTCAGGAGCAGGCTTTGTACAGTGACAGTTTAGTGCTCTAGTAGCAGTCATTAGCTGTCACTAATGGGCAGCTCATTACAAGTGGATATGGTGAGTATATAGACAACCAGAACCATATCTGAGAAACAGTAGAATGCAAAAATATTATAGATACTGTTTTATTTTGCAGTGTTCTGTCCATGTTGCCTATGTGAATCATTATTTTTTATGCCCAACTATTTTTGACACTTTAATTAACCCTTCATAATTTTTTTCCCTTTAATTTCCGCTGCTTAACAAAGCATCAGGAGGGAAAAAGCTCATTAGATTTCACCATTGGAACAAAAATAAAAATATTGCAGTCATCTTTGAATTTGAAAACTAATATATAAAGAAACAGAGAAGGTAAGTAGAAGTGTTCAAAGTTTTTTTCTCTTTTTTCAAACACTGATTTGAAGTCCAGACTACGAAACTGTGTCTTCTGTCCCTTTCGAAAACACTAAAATACCAGTTTTATGTGCTATCAATCTCTGAATTTGCATGTGACACACTTGATGGAAAGGGTAATGTCCAATTATCTAGTAAATCAATTTTATTAAAAAAAAAAATACATTCAGCTGTCATAGTAAGTGGCTGAAGATGACATAATTGTGCATTGCTACCTGCACTACTAATGAATATTTTGTAGACAAACGTAGCAAGAAAAATTAGGGATGCCTATAATAATAGATATTTAATTACATTTTGAGGCCCTAACTAATAGGATAAATTCTCAAAGAATAAACCTGCTGAGACATTATAGAATTCTGTGTGAAGGTGGGAAGGTGGGATAGTCAGTAAGCTTTGTTTTGAACTCTCTCTGGGGCTACAGCATCCCAGCTGGCCCCAGCTTGCCTGGAGGTGCCCCCTGTCTGCGCTGCCTGGAGTTGAGACAATCAAGTATCTGCTCCCAGGGAATATAATTGTACTCAAGTGTGGGTACGTGCTGTGTAGATTAATCTTTCACGATGGTTGCTGAAGCACAGGACAAAGTCTTTGCTTCATTGATTTGACACAGGACATACTATTCTCATCACTGTATGACATGTTCTATAAAAAAAAAGGATGGATGATTGGTCCTGGCAGGAGAGATATTCATGAAATGCTTTTCTTCCAGTCCCCCGCCTCTTCCCTGCTTTTGAACTGAGACTTCTCAGTGGCAACTGCATCACAGCAGCTCCTACTAATGCAAGATTAAAGAGAGAAGGCCTCCTTTATGTAGCATACATGTGTCCTGTATTCTATTTGTACACCATCATTCAGTATATCCAGAATGGGCCCTCAAGTTCAAGTTGAATGTGGAAAAGTATATTCACCAAAGAGCTTAAAATGCTGCTTTTGTCAATTCCATTTCTTAAAATTTGCTATTTCCAAGAAGTACATTGTAACAACATGTGAGTTTCATTTGCACCCTATATAGTAGTTTTCACCAGTGTAAAATTTCTGATTTTGACAGAATCGGTAAATAATAAGGGAGAAAAGTATTCTTCTCAGGGAAAATTCTACAAAGAAGGCATTTTTACTAAGTCAACTGACAAAATCCAGGACGAGTTGGTGTCCTTTGAAAATCCACATCTATGCTATTTTTTGTATTTGTTCATAATAGACTTCTAAGTCTATTTTTGGAAACTTACTGTGGTTTTTTACATTCAAAATACAACACTTAAGAAATAAAAAAGACCCTGCAAAGTAGTGGCGGAGGCCAATTTTAGATTAAGGAACTAATCTTGTCTGTATTCAATAGGAAAGGAGTCAGAAAAGGAAGATCTATGTTGAGCGTGCTATGGAAAATTTCTGTTTGTGTTCGGCTTTGTTTTGTGGGGTTTTTTTAGTTGCATCTAGACTCAAACAAAGGGGAAAAAAAGAAAGAAAAACCCAAACCAACAAAAACACAATTAAATAAACCTTAACCAACCTTATCTGTGGACTATAGGGGAGCCAGAATATCTCTGAGAATTGTCATATTGCTTTATGGCAAAACCAAATGAGTATCAATGTGTTTGTGATCCTGCTAGTAAATTCACTTTCACAAGCATGATTGACCTTAGGAGTTAGGCTTCAATGATCCTTGTGGGCTCCTTCCAACTCAGGACATTCTATGGCTGAATATATGTTAGCGTGAAGAGCGTTTCTAGGGAAGTTTGGTCTCTGCAACACTGCCCACTTGTTAACCGTGAGTTGTAACTAAAAAATTGAATTAATGAATACTCGTCTATGGACAGATGTTCAAAATGGGTTTTGCTTGCTCAGATGTTTTACAGTACATGACTGATTTGAGATTCAATATTTGCAATAGCATAGCCAACAAGGAAATAAAAAATGGCTTTGCACATACTGAAAAAATTGTTTTTACCTTCAAGGTGCTAAGTGTCTCTGTAATTGTATCAAAAAGAAATACTGCTGCAGCTAGAGTAAAATTGCGTAATGAAGCACAACTGATTATGCTATAGTTGTCCTAATATTAATATTATTATTCAAATGTAAATACTTATGTATCTTGTGGGGTATGTAGTAATGAAATTAGTTTAGGTTTTTTTCTGAGTGCTGTGTCTTTTCATTCAACATTTGGTATTAGATCATACTTTCAGAGAGAGAAGTGCCTGCTTTAGAGAGTAATAGATTTCTTTTTTGTCTTTTTTTTTTCTGGTTTTCTCTTTCCAGTGTGTGTGTGTGTGTGTGTCTCCATTCATGCAGACAGAATCCTGAACCTGAACTATTCTCACCTGTGATCTTGCTCTCTCATCTTTCTTTTTTTCTTACCCATAAGCTGCCCTAATGCTTGTAATCTGGAAGGCAAGGAAGGCTTTGATGGAATACGTTTGTCGGTATTTTAAAACCTAAGACATGATAGAAATCTCTCCATCTAAACAGCCAAGTATGTAAAAATGCCTGCCTTGATACTAGGACCAGAAAAACCTGTCCATTCTGAGCCATTTTTGTGTGGTGGTTGAAAGGTTTGGATAACCAGTAAGTGTCACACAAGCAGTGAGATGGCTGGATTCCAGAGCAGAACTGTGAAAACTATCAGGCACACACTACTGCATCTTTTATGGAGATAGGGATGGTGATAGGGAAGAGTTCATTATTTTGGGGCAGATGGATGCATTGTGTTCTGACAGTGACTCAGAAGCCATGTGTGAGTGTGAAGTGCCTCAAAGAAGCCATCTGGGAAACAGCATGGGTAAGTCTGAGGCAGCTTTGGGGCAGGGTTTAATACATCTCAAAATGAAACCAAATGAGATCTACTCTTTGCTTGGCAACTTTTTCGAATGAAAAGTCTTGGGAGGTTTTAGATTTTTTTTTTTCTTTTTAAAATTATTTTTAAATGCTAGAGTTAGTGGGAAGGAAAAAAAATATTGTGGTAATAGAAATATTTACTTTTCTTCCTACTCACTGTTGTACATCTTTCCTTGCATTTCTACTTTCACATTCTGGCTCCCTTATCTGAAATATCATCAACAGGATTACAACAATTTTGTTGCTGAACTATTGGCCTGTGGAACTGAAAAAGTCCATGCTGACCATCTCTTTCTTGCTGATGGGAAAAAAGGCATGGGGCAATGTGAGCAAAACTTAAAGGAAGAATCAATTATGTACAACAACTTCTTAATGGAAAATGTAGCCGTCTGAGGAATTTTCACAGAAGAAGGCATAAGGTGAGTTTCATAGAACCATAAAATAGTTTGGACTGGAGGATACCTAAAAAGGTCACCTAACCCAACTCCTCTGAAATGAGCAAGGATATCTTTAACTAGGTCAAGTAACTCAGAGCCCCCTCCAGTCTGACCTTGAATGTTTCCAGAGATGTGGCATCTATCACCTCACTGGGAAACCTCTCCCAGTATTTTAGCACCCTCATTGTAAAAAAATCTCATCTTTGTAAGTCTAGAAATGCAACTTCACAGCCAATATTGTGGATCCTGCATCAGGCTTTTGGATTTTCAGAGACTAAATATAAAGCTAAGATAATCAAGGCCATGAGTAAATATGGAAGGAGAATCATGGAGCAGAATAGCTCAATGTGAGCACTCAGTGAAATGAAACTGGAATATGTTTATCTCTGGTAGTGTTTGGTATTGTTACAGAATGAGAAATGAGGAAATATGCTTGTAGTACCAGCAGTGGAAGAGCAGTCAGAATTTCTGAAGTATTGAATCTCTGCTGATTATATCAATTGTAGAAAATAAAATTAACTGGAGAGGGGAGAGGACAAAAGAAAAGAACAGGGTGCTTCAGGGTTGTTGTTGTTGTTGTTGTTTTTGTTGGGTTTTTGTTTGTTTGTTTATTTTTTGTTTTTTTGTTTTTTGTTGTTGTTGTTGTTGTTTGTTTTTTGTTTTTTGCATGTTGCATGATCATTTGCAGATCTCAAAAAATAATGATGCAATGATTAGGTAAGTTGTCCAAAATATTTACTAAATTCAATACTATTCTCGAATCCAAGTATTTTTTTAAAAGAAGAAAAGATTTTAAATTGGTACTATAAACTGCTAATGCAGAGTATTGAGATGAATACTTATCAGTATAACAGACAAGAAAGGGATAAGAACAGCTAGGAAGGAACATTTACCAATGGGGAAAGTTTGAGAAACAGCCAAAGAGCAATTAATTTCCTGAAAACAAGCACTGGGGATATTAGAGGCATAGATCCCTAAGTGTATATTGAATTTCAGTAAGGGAACTGCTGACACTTAACATCATCCACAGTAGTCATCAGGGAATCAGTGGATATAAAAAGAAAAGAGTATTCAAGAGAATTTCTGGGATAAAGTAATTTCAATTATTTTGGTTAATTCAACAATTGGATTGCCCCAGCTGCATGGGTAAGCTAAAAATAATTACCAAATTCCAGCAGAAACTGAAGCAAGATGCCATCATGGTTTTCTGTTTTGTAGGCTTTAAAAAGGTAAAGATGACAGACTAGGTGGGAAATCTATGCCTGTATTATAATGTCTTAAAGTAATTAGAAAGTGCAGTGGTAAATTTGGCTGTGTTACCATGAAACTTTATTTTTTTTTTTTAATTTTTAAAGATATATTTTAGGTTATATAATATAACACTGCTTTGTCATAGTTGTGATGCAAATAAATATCTTACTGACAGTTTTCATATCCAGGAAGTTTGATTTATGAAGAACTAGTACATTAAATATTTGTGGTTATATAGTATAGCTTATTGGAGAGATTAAATACTCTGAATGATCGCCTGATTGGCTTTTTTTTTAAAATAGCTAATGAGCTGTTAAAAATCAGCTTGTGAGTAAAGTCAGTGTGTGTTCAACAAAAGGAAGGTGTCCATAGCAAAGATTGAGTAGTAGTTCCTTGATACAGTGAAAGAAAGAGCTAAAAGCTGCCCCACTCCAACTTCCTCTCCTTCTGAGCTCTGCCCATAATGTTCAGTCATCAAAAGGAAGGCATTCTTCAAAGTTAAGGCACAATAAAAGAAAAATCCATGGTGTTTTCATATATGTTTATGGTCCCAGAAAGTCCAAAGGTACTTTGGCTTTGCTTTTATCATGGCTGATCTTAAGGGTTCCACAGCAGTAAATTTTAACACAAAACTGAGACACTCAATTGGTAACTCACTCAGCTAACAAATACCCATCTTTAACTATTTCTAGCTGGATTTATATCTTTCTAATGAGAAGTGGCCTACTTCAGTAGGCTGCTTCAGTACTAAACATGATGCAGTTTTGCATATTTGGGGTTGTTTTTTAGTGTTTTTTGTTGTTGTTTGTTTTTTTGTTTGTTTTGGGGGTTTTGATGTTTGTTTTTGTTTTTGTTTTACTTTTAATAAAGACTGTGCCCATGGTATATGAAATGAAGTGAGACCAAGGACACACTTCTGTAGAAAATGAAACATTGTAATTCAATGGAAAGAAAAGTGTGAGTAAGCTCTACTTACATCTCATTTCCACTGGAATTACAGCAGAAGAGAGGGAAGGAAATCCATTACAGAGGAAACCTTTTTTTTTTTTTTTTTTCCTTGCAGAAGAGTAGTACCCTCTTAAAGCTTTTTAGAAAATTTGCCGTGAAGACAGTCAGTGTAGGGTAGGTATTTAAAATGGGTCACTTTCATCCTTCTTTTTAGATGGAAGGCAACCATATGCCTGGTAAGGAATATCTATAACTATTATGGTGGAGAGTAGATTAGCAAATTTAATTCATATAGGAAATGCAGAACCTTTTGCAGGTTTGTAGACTGTGATAGTCCCATTAATGCAGGAATGCCTGCTGGGGATCTGACTCCAAAGAAGCATGTGCAGGACAAGTTGGTTTAGTGAAAAAAGCAATAAAGGTGTTAATAATTCAACACAAGATGGGATAATCTCTTATCATAGCTGCAGAATAATACTGAACCTGAGCTTATTGGGTATAAGAAACCTAAGAGTAGTAGAAACATTTTTTTGCTCAAAGTTTGTGGCAATATGGAATGCTCATGCAGTTTATTTGTATTTATCTTTAAGAAGTGCAATTATAATCACTTTAAACATAAGCAATAAGCGACAGTATAAACTGATTTATTAGTGAAACTCCATCTGATTAACTAGTATCACCCTTATCCAGTGTATTAAAACATGTGTTGATCCTGTGTTCCAGGATCATCACCAGCAGCTGAATCTTCACTACTACTAACATTCTCAAAAAGACAATACATATTAAAATGAGGCAATGTGTTTCTGCCTTTTTCCTGAATGTGAATGTGTTGACACTCCTTTGAATTTGTGTAGTGCATCTACTGAAAGTAAGACACAAGTTTATTTTGCAAACTATCACTTATATGTACATAATTCTATAATTCTGTTATTTTGGCTTATGCAGTAGGGAAGATATTAACTGGAAATGTTTCAAGTCATTGGAAAACTTGTTTGTATTCTAGAAACGGTGCCATCCAGATATGTACTCATTGTTTTCTTTCTTCATTTTCAGTTTACTGGATCAGAGAATGATTTGGGTTGGAAGGTGCCTCAAGGATTACCTAGTTTCAAGCCATGGGCAGGGACACCTTCCACGAGGGCAGGTTGCTCAAAGCCCCATCTAGCCTGTCATTGAATGCTACCAGGGATGGTACATCCACAGCCACCTATTACAGTGTTCCACCCCCCTCACAGTAAATAACTTCTTCTTAATACATTACCCAAACCTATTCTCTTATTGTCTAAATCCATTCCAACCTGTCCTGTTGCTAGATGTCCTTGTGAAAAATCCCTCTCCAGCTTCCTTTTAGGCTCTCTTTAGGTATTGGAATGTTGCTATAAGGTTTCCCTTGAGCCTTTTCTTTTTCAGGCTGAACAACTCCAAAAGCTAAGGTGAAATTTCATTGAAAAAATTGCTGTATTTTATAGAACCATATATTTGATTTTTTAAAAAAATCCAACCTGGCATGACTCATCTCTGAATCCAAGTCTTAGTAAACTTAAGAAATCGTTTTAAGAGCTCAGACATCTTCATTTATGGATTCAAATTAATCTTGTTTTTCTCCTTTTTTAGTTAATTTTATTTTTTTAAGAAATCAAGATAGATTTTTAGTGTGCATTTTTGTTGGTTTTGAATTCATCTGAAACCAGAGAGTTTCCCTCTTTCCCTCTTTGCATTGGAAAAGTTTGCACCTAGTCTGGACTGATGTTTTGGATTATTCAAACCCAAATGTAAGGGGCATAAAGTGAAAGGCATATGGAAGCAGGGAAAAATATGAATTTTAAAAAAACAGGATGTAGGATGTTTTAGGGCTGTGGAGTCCCCCTTCTTCTTTAAAATTGTTGTTTTTTTCTGTTGTGGTGTTCTTTTAAAGAGCTCTTGATGCTTCTTACCCAAAGAGAAAAGTTCTGATATCATTTGAAACACCTTGGAGACAATGCATATTTATTGAAGAATTTCTTTAACAATTTGATTTCTGAAAATGCAAAGTTGTATATAGATGCTGTTTTAGAGTTGATTCAATCTTATGCAGTGTATGATACTTTCATCCCCTTATTCTGGCTGACATATATTTTATGGAAGTGTGTTTTGTTGTATGCTATAGACTTTACTTGTATAAGTAAGGGAGAAAAAATGGAGAAAATGGAAAAATGGAAAAAAAAATTATTCTGGAACCTAGTTCAGGAATCTTTTTCAGCACTTATGTTTTTCTTTCAACAATGAAAGAGAGTGATTTCATAAACATCACATTTACTATAAGTCATCTGCTCCAGGTACCTCGTCCCTATTTGCATAATTCTGCGAACTTTCTTCACTGATTGAAATTACTCATGCTTTCAAATGCAATACCAATCTTAGGCCTTGTTTGAGGTTCATTTCTATAACTCTTGCTCCAAGATACATCTCTCTTAGCTTCTGCTGACATCCAGTATGCTACAGACTGTCTTGGGTTTTTCAGGATGAGCCTCTAATAAGCAAGGTAGCACTAGCAGTGTAATAGTCATAAAAAAGTGCTCCCTAGAACTGGAGAAGGACTCTTTAGTCAGTCATTTTCAATAAGGATTGAGACATACTTATGAAGTAAAATGAGATGAAGAATTTTGGCACAGGACCTCTGAGCTCTCACCTGACATTGGTATAAGGAGCAAGTCACTGCTTCTAACTGAAAAGTAATTTAGCATCTTTCCCTAGAGTAAAAGGATATTAACTACATTCACCAATAAGACTGCAAAGCACACTGCTTAATAATAAGAAATTGATTTTGCACAAATGCAAAATCCCTTTTACAATGATTCTAAAATGCCTATTGACACAACAAGAAGAAGGCAGCTTGATATGCAGAGGACAAGCACAATGCCGTGATCAGTTACTTTTAATAAAACACTTGTTTGGAATGAGAATCAAATTCTTAAAGGCTTTGTTCTGGCTGAACAAGGTGGATTTCACTTCTAGCTGCTGCTATGTATGCCTCGTTCACATTCTGGTATCTCAGTTTATAAATGTAGCATCAGATCTGGGCTAGTGACTGAGCGTCACTTCACCCAACACAAAACAACTAAATGTGTTGTCTTGGCTCTCCCTGTTGGAAGTGAAAATCAGCTTGTCCAGGGCACCTCAGCTGCATTATTTCTGCAATAATGAAAGAATTAATCTTGGAAGACTTCATGGATCTTTTGATTAAGTTAGGGACCTCACATAAAATATTAGATGATGTGAATAATCTTATTAATAGTTCATTATTAAGATAATAAACATATGCCATTCCTGGCACTGTAGGAATTTTTGCAGTATAATAAAAAAGAGTTAGCTGCTGGGTTTGAGCCCAGTGATAATTGATACCTGTGATTCATAAATACATTTTGTAGCTAATTTCTTTGGTCAGTACAGTGCTCATTCAGCATAACATCTTGACTTAAAGAGATGAGAAAATATATTCTGAAAAATGAGTGTGGCAAAGAACTAGATACAACTTCATTAAACTGTCTCAAAAATTCATTTAATTTGCCCTAATATAGAAATAGCATTTAAATTCATTGCTTTTAAATATTTCATATGTTTCTAATAACCTAATCTACAAATACATACTGTGCAGTGCCACCTCTTTCACCCAAATACATTCACAGAAACGTGTGCCTTTTCTTTTTATTTTTTTGCCTTCTTTTTTTTTTTTTTTTTTTTTTCTTTCTATTTTTACAGCATATCCTGGTACCTTCTTTTCCTTAAGCCAAACTGATTAGAGCTTTTCTAGGGAGATTGCTGCAAACTTTCATATAAGTTATTTTTTTTCTTTTTTTAACTGCAGTATATTCATCATCTGCACTCCACGATGTCCTCTGTGTCCAGTTAACTTTGTGTTGTGGTTGTGTCCATAGATTATGTTAGAAAAATGATTTAGTCTCATTCAGATCTCTTCCTAAGATGACCAAAATCATAAGAGAAAGCTTCCAGTGACATATGTTGGCTTTGGATCAGTCCCTATAGCAGAACATTAATTTTTTCATTATGTCAGATGTTTTCTTTTTTTAAGATCAGTAAAGTACTATGATCTCTACTTCCTCTATTGTTTGGGATTTCAGAACCTGAAAATTATTTAAACATTTGAAGATTTTCTTCTTCTGTATTGGTTATGTTTATTGCAGAATTCTTTTTTGTCTCATTAATTGAGACCTCTATTAATGGTAATTTGAAAGTTCTTGGGCTTTTAAGTGGTCCTTAATGGTTAAATTTCAAAGCAAATGTTTATTTATTAACATTAAATGTGACATTCTGTCAAGATTCACCTGGCAAAACCCATGTGAAGCTTCTAGTTTTGGAATTTGGCAGCCACTTTCATAGTCTACTAACAAGGAGATGCATAGCCATTAGGGTGGCTATTGCTTTTAATATTTAAACTTTATCTTGAAGAGATTATTCCTGCAATATTATTATTTCTGACAGAACCCACTGCTTAGCTGGTTAATTGCTACCTCACTATAATTTTTATTGATACAAATTGCTTTAAAAATTCAAACAAGAGACTGGTGGCATTAATGCTGTTTAAGTCTGCTTGTAATGCAGACACTGCATTATTTAAAAGTTTATGTCTGACTTTCTATTTGCAGACTTGTGTCCTAAGTGGTTCACCCAAACAATGGAAAATAATGGGGTTTTTTAGAAAATAAAGGCAATTTATAGAAAAAAAACCCTTCTACCTTGAATGAACTGACTATTTGTGATTTAGTTCCTTTCAGCATGCATGCACATATATTATCTAAAACTGGGCGTAGCTGAAACTTTCTGATTTTTTAAATAGCTCCCCAGAAGAAGAAAGGTTTCTTATAGTTATTCAACAATAGACATGTCATATGTCCGATGAAAAATATATTTGATTTATTTAAATAATACCGTAATTTAATGTACCATAACTATAACATAACTTCTTATATTTGTGATACTACTTTGCTGGGGTGTCACTAGTACTTCAAATCTAACTTTTTTTAAAGAAACTCTTCTAATATAACATCTGATATTTGTTTTCATTCCCATTTCAAAGAAAGATAAGGATACATTTATCTTCTGGAACCATAAATGAAGAGTAAAGTGCATGTAGAAAATACAGTATCCTCTGGGTATTTTCTTATTAAGAAAATAGGAACTTAACTGTCTTCACAGAAGTCTACAGCATTGAAGGAAAGCCCAACATAGCCCCTCAGCAGGTCTGACCAGATTCGTTCTGATTAAGATTAAAATCTCTATCCTTGAAAAACTCCATGGATCTAGATTTGCTTTACAAATGTTAATATTTGTCTTCTCTGTAAACGGACTGGTACCACTCTGCTGATGCACTTATATTCTTAAAGCTGTGGTGTGGGAAATCCCATTTGGAAGCATTTCCATAATTTTATCTAATCAGCTCAGTTTAAGATCTGCTGAATTAAGAATAATGTAGATATTGATACAGAAATTTACACTGACATGTTTAGGCTGGAGAGTTGGGCAGAGAGAAACCTAAGGGAGTTCAAGGTAACAAGGTAAGTACAGGGTCCTGGGTACTGACCTGCTGAGGAGTAGTTCTGTGGACAGGGATCATTTATATGATATGACATGATAATTATCTGAGCCACAAGAAAACTCCTCTACACATGGGTCTGATTTTTTGTTCAAAGTCACAATTAGATCCCAAGGAGTCCTTTGGTCATCCTGGAACAAAGAAAACAAGATGGTGGAGAAGCCCCTCCTCTGAAGCTGGCAGCCACCATAGCAGACTGTGTGGATCAGAAGACAAAAACAGTGTGGCAGAGAGGCACCATTTTGGACCATGTTGTGGAGAGAGAGAAAGGAAAAACAGCAGAGCAACCAAGCCTCTGGGATGACACAACTCCCTCCTGATGCAAACAACAACTGTTGGGGGACAGGGACAAAACAAAATCTGGGAAAACATCCCTGTTTTTGTCCCAAAGGCTCTGATGCTGCTGATATTGCTGGAAGAGATTTCCCAGCAAATTTCAGGTCCAACCCTTCCTTGGCAGGAACGGCAAGCAGGTGGAACTGGGGCAGCGGCTGGAACTCGTGGACAGAGGGTCCCAAATTTCTGGAAAGGCACTGTGGCTGCAGGCAGCAGCTGGAAAAAATTGTGGAGTGAGTTCCCCCAGCAGGTGGTGAAGGTGGTGTGAAATTTTCTCCAAAGTAATTCTGGATTGTGAAATGCAGGTTTCTTGGTTTCTGCTCAGAAAGTGGGCACAATCTCATGTCCATTCCCATTTTAAAGGGATAAAGTGCACCTCTTGCCATGAATCCCAGGTAAAACACAGAAGTTAATTTCCCAGCGTTTTGAAGAGACAGGACAGTGATAACCTGGGGCAAGCTGTCATAGAGAAGATTTGGAACACACAATTATTTTTGGGACACCCAAGATGTTTTGTTTCTGGGAAAATATCAAAACAATTCTAGGATTTTTATTTTCAACTGAAAATATCTTGTGGTGACTTATGGATTTTTTTTTTCTTTTTATATTGTATATCCTGTAATAGATGTTAGGTTTTGTATGAGCCTTCACAATTCCTCCCTCCTCTTTATGTATTAGAAAACATTTACATGGCTGTCTCTACTCAGTACTGATCTCCAGCAGTGTAAAATTTGTATTCAGCCTTTATCTCTTCAAGCTAAACTGAATTCTAGTCACTAGAATATAGTGGCTTTGGCTGCCAGACAGCAATTGTTTCCAGGCAGGCATTTATAGCATTGCAATGTAGTTGGTTTACCTTCAGGGTAGAATCAATGTTGGGCAGTTTTAACTCTGTTGTGCTTGTTACTCATTGAATATGAAGATGCATTTATTAGAGCAGGACTCCTTTAATCCTGGACATTAGCAATCTGTAGTCTCACCTACTTTCACTCATTTTATTTTTTTGCATTTTACTGGCAAAATTAATAATATTGCAAGGGACACAATTATTTTGGACTATGAGACATCTAAAATCGGATAATGACTTCAGTTCTGTCCTTTGTTTTTAGTCATATGTTCTTATTTTGTGAAAGAAACAAGATAATTTTATTAAGATTATTAGAGTTTTAAATCTAGGCTTGGCAATAAGGTGTATGTGCCTCTACACTCAGTAGACCCAAGTGTTTGGCATTTCTTAATTAATTTGTAACAAGGGTATTAAGTTTATCTAAGAACTTTATTACGTGAAGAATATTTTCATTCAGCCAGGGAATGGTCTCATTTAACTTTGGGATGAGCAGAAATAGTTCCATAGCACTGACAGACCTAACCTCAGATTGAAGGATTCAAAGGGAGATAGGGAACAATGAGGTCAACGGGGCTTGCCTACTGAGGATATACTTTAGTTATCCTCATAGATGTGTGTCTTCAGAATTTCTGCTTATAGAATATAGAAATATTCCAGAATGTTTTTAAGGATATTATTGAGGAAGATTTAGTAAAGGAGCTCACAAAAAGGCTTATGTAGGTGATCCTTATCTGCCCACAGAAAGCTCTTTCACTGCAAGATCAAAGTAAGAGGTAGGGAGTTGGTAATGATAATTTTGATTATGGTTTTAGGGTTTATTTCCCTCCTCCTTCAAATTATCTTCTCATTCAATTTAAAGGTGTGGAAAAACGATTTGCTATATCAGGTTACCTCAGTGATTTAACTAAGGAGAAAATAATTTCTATTAGTTAACATAAGAGTACATGAGAAAGATGCAGAAGTGTGCAATCCTGAAAAAGGACACAGAAAATACCAAAGAACACCATACTGGGACATCATCTGGGTTTTAGACTTAAACACTTGGTTAGAATTCATCAATATAGTTAGATCACCAGAAGATATATTTGATAAACACTGACAGAAAACTATAGGCAATTGTTATGCCAGAGCAGGAGTAATACATTACCTATTCAAATCTTGTAAGTGAGGTAGTCGTGACTGGGGGGAAAACACCCCAGTCTTAACATGCTTGTTAAAGTGAATTAAATTATGGAAGGCCTCTATTTATTTGGTCTGATTCAACAGAAACACACCTAATTTGAGATGTGTGAAATCTCCTTAGCTTACTTTTATAGACACATGAGGTATCCCAAATAACTTCTAAAATAGTTGGAGTCATTTTTCAGCCAACCTGTTCCTGAACCCTTATTCTGATCCTGTGAGAAGCTGTAGCTTAAATCTTTAGAAAGTGTCTTCTATGAAAGATTAAATTGTATTTTTATTAGTATTTTGCCACAAATGTCAAAAATGATTTGGTGCATACTGTATTTTACACTTTGTTTCTCTTACCAGTATTAATAGGCACAATATCTGTTCTAAGAATTTTGCCCTTCAATTGAGAAAGGAAACTTATTTTCCAGGTGTCACTCAGCCTTTCATACAGTTGTCTGTTTTGTAAATATTTTGGCCACAAAAGATTTGATTAATAGTCTATAGCAATGATAACGTCAGCAGAATTAGGTAAGGTATAGAATTCAAGAGTTTAAGGTTTTGAAACTCCTTTTAGAGATAAGTGTTACCTATTGGTTAGACTAATGCATATTGGACTGGTTCACAGGTGTTCCCTGAAGCCTGAATCTTGTGGAACCAAACTAATGTTTTATTTAGGTAACTGGCAAAGGTTACCAGACTGTGGTGTAACACATCAACTACAAATTACATAACTGAATCTGGTCTTGCTTTTATTGACTATTATAGGACATTTGGCTTTGGTGTCATTGTGAAAAGGTCTGGCTTCCTGGAAATCTTGTTAGTTTCTATTAAAAAAGAGATGGATTAAAAATATCTTTATTTATTATGTTTTATTTTCTTTCAATTAACAATATCCTTTAGGTTTTCAGCATGTTACTTAAATATGTCCTTATGATATTTCTCACACTATGGATCTAGTGAATCACATATTTTCTGCACAGCTTTTTTCTGCAATAAACGAGCTTTAGAATAGTCTACCAGCTAGACCTTTGGGTGAAAGATGGTGTAGGTGGGGACCTGACCACTTCCTGTGTATGTACAAACGTGATAGAGGAGGGTTTTTGTCTTCTGCCTCAAGGGCAACTGGACATTGTTATGCTTATTTATTTAACTGCTAAAGAAAACTTACCTAACCCATTCATAATGCCATGTTTATGCTAGAACAACTAGGGAAAGAAGAAAAAGCTCAGAATAACTCCCCAAAGAATCCCTTGTAACTTAATTGTACTCCTAGGACTGATTTTAAAAATCAAGATTCTTTTTTGACCCATTCATAAAATATTTCATTGTAAGTATTCTAGTCCATTTTCCTCAGGAAGTAATATTTTTCAAAAGGCAATCTCAGTATGCTCTTTATAAAGGAACATTTATAATTTCCAAAGTAGACCTATTTACTCAAAGCCCCACTGAAAAATGAATCCATGTCATTGCTAGTTGCCTTTTTATCTAGGTGGTGAAAGCCTCCATTCCCCCTAGCTCTCCTCATTTTCAATGAAGATCACCCATTTCACAGATAAGTGGGATGGCTACATGAGTTAATAATACTTCAACAAAATGAGATAAATATTTTTTCAAGAAATGGCCAAAATCTGTATGCGAATTAAAGGAAAGATAAAGAGTTCAAAAGTGAATTAGAAAAAAAAAAATAAAAACCAAAAAAGACATACCTTTTGGGAGGACCCAGGCACCTATTACAAGGAAACAAAATAAAATAACTGCCATAGGTGAGAAACTGACATTTGAACACTGTAGTGCTTAAGGAATTTAAGTAAATGCTTCTTAAATAAGCCACTGCATGAAGTACTTGTTTCTTACTGAACTGTTGAAAGCAATTGCATTTCAGGCTGTCTGGATGTAAATTACCGTGTAGCGATGACTAAGGCGTTTCTTTCAATAGAGAAAACAGTACTTTTCAAGATTTAGCAAAAGAGCTTTTCACTGGTTCATGGGCCCCGAGTTCACTTTTTTCTAAGTCATGTGGTGTAACATGATCTACTCATGAGATAATTCCAGGGAAAAAAAAAAAAAAAAACAACACTTTTTTTAAAATCTTTTCCCTTGTATTTATACTAGCAGCAGTGGCATTCTGAGCAAATAGATTCATAGCATTACCTCTAACTCATCTTCGTTCAGGTCAAATTTTATCTAAGTTTCGAGTTAGAAAACCACATGATTTTAGAAGCTCTCATAAATGTCTATGTTTCTTATGAACTGCCTGCTTACTAAGTGCTTATTTCTCCTACTTTTTTCCAAGTGAGTAAATTAAAAGTCAGAAAGGTAAAAGTAGCATCCACAAGTTGCAGTTGCAGAGATGATGTACATGGCTTTTTTATTCTGTTCTTTGGGGTCTTACATGCTTGGGAGGAAAGATAGCAAGGCTGTAGGCTTGCAGAATAGAAAATAATGTGGCTGCTGACTGGATTTTTAGTGTTAAACTTGGCCTTTGCTTCTGTGGTAGAGCAACTGTCTCCAGTTGTAGAGATTTATCACTCGGCTGCTTTGTCTCTTGAGATATCAGGTAACCCCTGATGCCATTTGCTAAAGCATGCAGCTGGCTGCCAGAGACATCTGCAGGAAATAATGTCTGACTAGAGGAAATTTGTCTTAACTCAGGAGGAGAATTTACTGACGATATATATTAAGGTTTCAGAAAGTGGATTAATTTTTAGTTTAGAAACCAACAACTAAAAGACCTTTGAGGTCCTGGCAATACAAATGATAAAATGAGCATCTGAAATCTGTATGGCTGCCTATGACTATTTTGAAGTCTTTTATGCAGAAAGAATATTTTGTTGTGTTTGAGAGGCTCATCTACTTGGTATTCAACACAGAATATTGTTTTAAACGTGAATTCTCTTAATGTGAGAGGGAAATGATGCAAGAGTGATGCTTTGAGTCCATACTTTTTCTCTTCCCTACACTGAGCATTGCACGGGAATACATATTCTTACATTACCATATGCAGCACTCCATCAGTATCTTACCAGGCACTTCTTCCATAAAACATTACAACTAATGCATTATGCTTCTGACTGTTGATTATGGGTGATGTTATGACATGTCCCTTTGGGTTATGCGTAGCACGTTAATTTTTACATGAGTTGGCTTTGTACAGAACATCTACATTTCTAGGCAATCTGTCAGTCTGTGAGCATAAGTGCCATGCTGTGAAGAGAGAGAGTTCATGTTTCAGTTTTTATTCTGAAATACTCCTAGCTGTCTTGGAAACTATTCAACAGAGTAAAAGATAACAACAACTGTAGATACTCTGTGTGAAGGAAATCTGGACTATGATTTGAAGTGGCACGAACAACTCCAGAACAAATCTGATTTTGGCCTTACTCCTTCTTTTGCTCTTCAACCAGTATCTCTTTGGTTCTTCTTTCTCTGTTTTTGTTGCTTTGTTGCTCATATCCCTCAGAAAAAACATATTTCTTGTAGCCATTTTATTTTGCCTACTCAGTACCAGGGGAGTAGAAGCCAAGCACTAACAGTTGTGAGCTCTTGGGGGTATCAGCTGGAGGGATATCTGACTGGGCACAGGGTTATTCAGTGGGAGCTATGCTGTGAGTTCATCTTAGCAGTAACACCAGCATCTTTGTCAAAGAAATGTTTTCTCTTCCTTGGAGGAGACCAGGTGTGCCAGGAAAGGCAGTGACTAGGTTTGGAAGACAAGCTTCTCCAAGATAATCCTGGTTTCTATAGTCTCTGTCTACACAGAGGATGTGAAAGTGAAGACCAGTGTCCTTGTTTGGAAGGACAGTGTCACATTTCTACCTTTTTTCAAGAAGTTTGCTAAGCAATGAGAATAAAAATCTTGGATTGGTTTAGGATGGATGGATGGATGGATGGATGGATGGATGGATGGATGGAGGCAAGCAAGAATTATGGAACATCTGGAACAGAGAGTATGGATTTTTACACTTGAGAAACCCAGGGAAGGATCTGAAGGTTGATATCAAAACACTTCATTGGCAATTCAGGAATTGGATGGATATGTAGAAAATCAGAAGAGAAGTTAAACCAAAGGGAAAGATATGTCATTAGAAAAAATGGTGTCAGGAAGGGACAGGGGACAGTGATTTCAAATGGTTTAGTATAATACTGGATATATGACATGCCCTATATGTAAATGTGTCATGACTATATTGGAATCTGTGTAGAGGAAGGGATGTGGAGGCATCTCGTCTTTCTTCCACATCTTAATATCTACTTTTGTATCTTTAACAACTAGATTAGTTTTCTTCACCCTTTTAGAGTTGAGTAAGTATAATATTTTCATGTTTGACAACTCAGAACCTCCTGCAGCTACCTAAAGCATTCAGAGTAGGTGTGACTTTTTGGAAATATGAGTAGATGGGCTGCTCTGGTTGCTTTCTGAAGACTATTTCTTTGTCCAACCAGTGGAAAATATGTTATCTTCTAATTTGTGTTAGGCAATTTTGACCTTTATGGAGAGATACTGTGACAAAATTAGCTCTGTGCTCCTTCAAATAAGGTTTTAAAAGTTGATGTCTATGCAGATTGTTAACTTGGTTTCTGTAGAAGGTGAAGAATTGAGACTAAAAATATAGCACTTGAAATACTGTAAACAGTCCTTCTTTGTAATAGACTGATGTGAAACAGTCTTTATTTAGACCTTGTTATTACAGCTAATTTGGAGTAAATATTGCAAATATTTTATTTGTCTCAGCAGACCAAAAACAAATTGCAAAAAGAATAAAACTTTATGGCTTTATCTTGGAAAACACTTAAAGCCCTGAAATAAAATATGGGAAGAATACAGACCTCATAATTTTTTGTGTACTTAATGATACTTTATCTGAAAGGCAAAAGAACAACCTGTTAATATCTTTTAAGATTTACATTTGGAGCAAGAGGGTTTTGTGTTTCTAAAGAGGGAAAGCATTGTAGAACAAAAGGAGGTAAAAATGCTTTATGTATATGTTCAGAATTTCATGTCTATGAGCTGATTTTTTCCTGGCATGAAGGTCATTGACAGGGAGAGACAGAGGTAACAGACAACAGTGTTGAGCAGAACATGGAACCATTCAAACATCCAAAGGGCAGGGAGGGGAAATGGAAGAGGAGGAATGAAAGCACTAACTGAAAAGCTAAAGTTGTTCTCTTTGTTCTTCCATTATCTTGCAGTTTTACTTTTAGATGAGAGGAGCACTAGGGATTAGAGAGAATAGAGAAAAAGAATGAAATAGATGAGGAAAATTGATGTGTTCTGCATCAGGATTACAAGGTGGTTCCCTGTGCCTTGTCTTAGGAAACTAAAGGGTGTCAAAGGAGGTATCAAGTCAAGAGTGAGGGAAACTGACTTCCCTGGATGCTAAGAGCTTTTAGCAACAGAGGCTTAAGTACTGGTGAGTGGAGTGGAGCCAGGTACTCAAATTACATGATGTAATATGATGCAGGTATTGCTTGGAGCAATTCTAGTTAAACAGGTGTTGCAGGAGGTCTATAAATCTGTGGTTTCCACTGATTTTCTGCTTATTAAATTGTATTTTCCTTACTTTGAATCAATGACAAAGGTTTCTGGGCCAAGCATTGCAGTTCTCAGCACCTGCCAAATTTCTAAATAAGAAATACTGATGACAGTTGGGAAAGTTTTTGTTTGGTGAATGGACTATGTTTCTGGAATTGGAAAAAAAAAAATATTTAAGTAGTGTGGTCAAGTTTCTGGAGGCTGTTTTGGCGAGTACATTTTTTCTCCTCCAATAATTAGTATATAACATACAACAACTTGTGGATATAAAGAAACCCATTTGAATTAACCATTTTTCTTGTGCTTCTCTCAGCATATAGCCTCTTGCCTTACCATGAATTCTCATGTACATTTTAATTGAAAAATTTAATATATTTCAAGCAGTTTAAAAGAGAAAATAACTTTTAAAGTGAAGCTACCACTGTATGTACCAAGGCTGCTAGTTTTTGTGGTACTGAAACTGAGTTTTCAATGTCATTGCTCAAACCATGAAGTGCTATTGACACCAGCATATTTAACCTGGGTCAAATTAGGCAGTTTCCAAGATGGATAGGTACAAATAACTGTACTTCCTTTATATTACCATTCTTATATACATTCTTTAAAAAAACACTTCTGCACTATTAAAGAATGGAAAGTAGAAATTTTCAACTGATAGGTTGAAAACCTAGGTAACCAATTGATAGGTAACCAATTAATTATTACATAATAGGAAATTAAGAGATCTGGTAAATTATTAATATGCTAGCCACCCTCCACTAAGTCCCCTGATGAGTTGGCTTAGCCTGGCAGTCATTAGTCAGAGGGGAAGATTGGTCACATTGATCCCATCCTATGATTGGACCCATAGGCTGAACAGCTCTGCTGATGTGGAGCAGTTTTCCGGTTACCTGCTTCTTTTCTTAGCATTTTGTACATTTTTGTTTTGCATCTGGAATCCTTGAGCTACTGGCCATCTCTGTCTTAGCACTCTTGCTTCTGTCTTTATTTTTGCTTTTCTTACCTGATGGGGGTCTACTGTATTTTTTTTCTCACCACACTTGCTTGCAGCTTAAAAACTTTTCACCCAAGCCGTAACCCTAGTTATGCTGCTGTGCAGCATTGAAAACCAGGAAATAAACTCTCCAACCAATTTGTTAGGTTAGAAAGCAGGTGTCTTATTTTATCTAATTTTTATCTGCAGTTGGGTAGCATTTTAGAAGTTTGTCCTTCTAGAGGTGAGACTCTTTTACTCTCAAGGGTGCATAGTTGAATGAAATTATATGAATAGAAATTTTGCCTGGCAAAGATCCTCACTTGTACCTAGCCTTGTTCACCTCATTGACAGTAATTGCACTGTACTGTGTAGGCCTGTTGATGGCAATGACAAATCACAGAATTGTTCTCCTAATCTTGTTTCTTCAGAAGTATTTGCATTTCATTTTCTAATCACAGTTGCTAGCTTGAGCTTTGAACAGGAAAAAAAGGACACGCATGGTTTGATACTAGAAATAATTTTTGCTCTCAAATCCAAACAAAACCTTTTGAGAAAGTGCATGATAACACATCTGTGTGATAATCAGCATCAGGCTGACCGGACTGGCCTTGTCCTACTTTCTTGATGAGTTCCTTGATTAAAAGTTACTAACGTAATGATTAATAATGTAGAACTTTTTAAGACTTCACTTTACGTGCACTCAAATATCCATAGTATTTGGGAGTTGAAAATAGTTGGCAGGCTAACCTAGAAGCAGGCTTTAGTGGGATGTGTTGCACAGTGACTGGAATGTTAAATACAGAACTACTTGTATTTTAGGGATTTATATTTCTGCTTGTGGTTCACTGTGTGCTAGAGTTAAGGTATCACTTATGACTCCCCTTCAAGAGAAGAATTCATTGTTTCATGACTTTCCTAGATATTGGATATCATCAGTAAAAAAAAATTAGTGTCAATGAATTTTGGAGACTACTTAAGACTGGTTTAGCAGTGATCTTATAGAAAAGGTACAGAGCTTGGGCATTTTTGCTTTTCTCATTTGTTTCTACCAACCTCTCCTTTACATAAATCTGACTGTTATATGCTGTAAATGAACACAAAGTCTAAAACTCATGTAACTGTTTTATGGAGAAGAATGTCTCAAAGAAAAGATTTCATTAATTGCACTACAAAAGGGAAAGAATCCTGTATAGGTTCATTCATGTTGAACTCTACTGCTTCTTTTCACTAGAGAATGAGATAAAGATGGTTTCTAGAGTACTTAGGATACAAAAAATTTAATTTTGTCTTTTTAGTCTCCAATCCTTTTTCTTTCTCATCTCTGAAATGCATCTCATTTCAGCAGCTAAGTGAAAGAAGAGTCAGTGAAGCAAAGTGTTATAAAAACAGAAGAGATCTTTCAGAAAAATCCTACTGTGAAAATCTTTCAAGCCCTTCACAGTTTGTTTTTTGTTTATTTTTAATCAGCTCTGATGAATGTCAGAATCTATGATTTGACTTTGTACTTCCAATTTGTGGGCCTATATGGTAGGTTTGTTCAGTTTATGTATCAAAGGGTGTGCTTAGCAAAGAGTAAACACTCAGCTGAAAGAACTCTCTAAGTAGTGAGAAGTAAATTGATGCTGCAAGACCTAGTTCCATTTTTATTAAGAATAACCTGTTGATTTAATGGTTATGAAAGTAATATTAAAGTTAAGTTAAAAATTACATTAGTGCATTTTTTCCCAATAGAACTATAATATAAAGCAAATGACAGAACCTCAGAAGACATAGGAAAGTCCATCTTTCAGAAGCAGTAAAGGAGAGTTTTCTGTTGCTACTCTTTTTCTTCAGATGTCACCTTCAATGCATATTTTGCATTACTTGTGCAGGTACAACAAAATGGTTATTCTTTTGAATGAAGGATTTCTACCATGAAAGTATACAGCCCTAATGCTTCACCAGCTAGACTTGGTGTAGAACTAACTGATGAAGATTTTTGACCTTGTTGAAAAAGAAGTGCTGCCAGTGTAAGTATTCTGTCATGCAAATGGCTGTTGCTGGGATTTCAGGTGCCAGTTGCATTATTTATTAATGAATTCTAATAAAAGAATATCACTTCTGCAAAAGTCTTTGCTAGATCAGATAAATAGGGAAGGAATAGAACAACATCCGAGGGTATGTTCTTTTTAATGCTTGAGAAAGATTATTCTCATTGTGCATTCATTGAGTAGCATTGGTTTGAGATACGAAAATAAAATGTACACAGATGTATTATGTGCCCATAGAGAGTATCAATTGCATTGTCTTACAAGTGGTTGCTGCTTTCAGAGACACAAACCAAAAAAATATTTAGTACTGCTTTTCTGTGATGTGAACATATTTGCTGATTGCCTAACACCACCTTGTCACGAGCTTTATGCTCTCCTTGCGGTTAGATATTACATTAGTGGACATACTTAGGTAAAAGTCTAAAGGTATAAGATAGAAACCCCTTCAAAAATTCTGTGACAAGGAGAGAATTTTTGTCAGCAAGAACAAAGATTGATAGCTTAGTTTACCTGCGATTGTGGCATCTCTGATTTGTAAGTGCTGATTTTGAAGGATTTAAACCTTTTCCACTTCTGTGTTTCCATGTCTAAAGCACACAAAGTACAGTGCTTCTGTAACTTTTCTTGACAGACACTAATTATGGTGGGAGTTAAGAAAAAGAGCTCCTTCTTTGTGTGTGTTTTTCATGATTAGTTTCTAGTTTAGGGGTTTGTTGCTTCTTGATTTTGAGGTTGTTTTGGTATTTTTCTGTTGTTGTTGTTTTTTGTTTGTTTGTTTTTGGTTGTTTTGGGGTTTTTTGTGTGTTTTTTTTTTTTTTTTTGGTTTTTTGGGTTTTTTTTGGTTGGTTGGTTTGAGTTTTTTTAAGAAGGGAGAGTTCTAAAGATTTGTCCTGCAACACTTTCTAAAATGTCTTCTTATTTGTTTGAATTATTGTTCATCTGAAATGCAAACAATAGAATAAGGCTTCAGTGAATTGTGTGTTCAGCGCTTACAAGTGATTAGCAGAACACTTCGGAAGCACAGTGTTTGACAAAGATGGATATTTCTACTCAGTTGCTATCCTGAATTCAGTTATTAGAAGGAATGCTTTCAAATGTTTATTACTTGATACTGTGGATTACTTTATGTCAAAGCATGCAGCTACTTTTCATCAGCAGCCAAGTGTAAATATGAATTAGAGTAGTTCTTTGACCTTGTCAAAAATAGACAGATGAAAATACTCCAACAAACAAAACCTTGCCATCTTTCCAGTCACAGTTCGTATAATACACTCCTGGTCTCTCTGAAAGTCATATTACCAGTGTCAGTAAGAAAACACGTTCTATGTAAAGGAAGATTAAAAACAACCAAAAAAACCCCAGTGCTTTAAAAGTTCTATTATACACTTGCCATTCTGAATATTGCTGTTGCAGTATGTTTTGTCAACATTTTTTTTGTGTGTCTAATCTTATACTTTTGATGAGAAAAGATCTGTGTCACCAGTTATCTTGTGAATACTTTGGGGAAAGAATAGATTTTAACAATGATGGACGGCTATCGTGATTTTGTCTAAGGCATTTAGAAAATTAATTAAATAAGAACAACAAACTAGTAACACTTCCCTCAATGGTTGTAAAAACTGTTTTCTTAGGTTTTTTTAGGCTTAGTTGTGAACACATTTTCCTTTCCTGGGGCTCTAAAGTATAAGAGTATACTCCATATTGGATTATAACTGTTTACAGAATTTGCCATCTCCAGTAAATTCCATCAGTATGTCTCATAGGAAGATTTTCTGATATTTTAATACTTTTATAATAAATTATATTTCCTAGTATTCATTAAAAGAAAATTATTATTCTTTTTGACAAGGGTAAGGAAACCTGTCTAGTAGAAGCTAATTAGTGTAGCTTATTAGCTGCACTTATGGAGGTGAGGGGAGTGTGTTTTCCTTCAATTTTTTAACCAATTAAGAAGTATTAGATCACTAGATTTATAATTCACAACTCAATTCAGTTTCTTAGAAGACTCCTAGATTTATTATGAAGTATTTTTTGTAGATACATAACACATTTAAGATCACAGACTACAGAAGTAAATATTATCAGATTTTTTAAATTAGAAATTTAATTGCATTAAAAATTCCAAATCCTTCAAACTTTATAATTTTATGAGGTACACTCTCAGTTTTCTCTTCTTGGGCTGAACCTTAGATTAACTTTAAACAGGTACATGGCTTTTAAGAGTCTACTTTAAAATCATAGATGCCTTTTTGTGGAAAATGAAATATTTTGATCACCCATAGCTTAATCTTAAAATTCACTCTATAGTAATTGTTTTTTAACTGTTCCTTTATTTTGGAAAAGAGGATTCAAATTTATGGTTCAGATGATTTCAGGCTATCTCAATGTACAGTTATTTACCCTATTCTTCAGCAGGTAGTCCATGAGTAGGTCATGGGACACAGTGTCAAAAGCTTTACTAAAGCCTTCCTTCAGGAAATATCAAGAGGGATGTTGCAGAAGATTCACAATTTAAACTGCATTGTGACGAGTATAACCTCATTAGAAATTAATAGGATGTTTTCTTGAGTTAATCAGCTTAAATTTATCTATCCTAAACCACATAATGGGTGTTTTGTTTATTTTGAGGTATTTACTGATCAAATAGTTTCTTTGAGATTAAACTGCAGTCTTTTTAATAGTCTAAGTCTGACACGTAGGAGCAGGATGTGGGAATTTTTTCTGAGAATAAAAAACCTTTCTTCTTATTTGTTTCGGTCACAGGTTTTTGTACTGCTGGAGCCAATCATACTGAATACATCAATTGCTTCAGTAATCCAGTGGTTTTTTAATCTGTTTGTCCACTCCTCTCTGCAACACCTCTATAGAACTGAAGGGGTATATTGATCTTTGCCCACGTGTGGGTTACAAATTATTTTTGACTTCAGCAGCCTCATGATACCCCATGATTCTAGCATGCATAGTTCGCTATGAAAAAAAAAAAATGTCATCTGGTTTGGTTTTGCACAGAATAAAATCCTTTTTGTATCAAGATTTTTCACTTTACATTTCAGAATGTTCTCATCTTTTAGGGTTGAAGGGAAAAGCAAAGTTAAATTAATCAAGTTACTAGCACTTTAAGTTTCTAAAGAAACACACACACTGAGTGAATTTTCACATTATGGTCCCAGCAGGGACTTTACCTCTTGTAAATGCTTCAGTTTAACAGATTTGAAAAAGAGAACACTATTCTTCTTTGCTGAACAAAACTATTGCTCAGGTGTTTTAAAAGTTGGTTTGATCTCTTTATTCCACACGTAAAATGAAAGATTAAGGAATACTCGCCATTCCCAGATGCAGCTGCTCCTCTGACCTGGCTCTGGGTGAAAGAACATCTTTGCATAGCAATCTTTATAAAACCATGGACATTTGATTTTTTTTTTTTTTTTCCCCACAAAGTTAGAATTCACCTCTTTTCTTTTGAAAGTAATCCAAATTTCTTAGCTAAAAGCATAAATCTTAATAAAGTTCACAGGTATTATCTTGTGATATAAATTGGAGTTTGAGACATTGGAGAGTTCTATTTGTCTTGAATGTTGATACATTAATACATAGGTGCTCTCTTTGCCTCCCCTTCAGCAAAGGCTTGTAGGTCTTCTGACAGCATCTCTTGCCTCTTGGTCCTTCTCTAAGGCAAATCAATACCAAAATCATCAATCACAAAATGAAGAATCTAAAGAGTGAGTGGAATGACTGCAGAGTTTCAGACCCAATGCAGAAGTGATGAAGGCCATATGGCTCCCCAGAGTAGCACAACACTCATAAGAGTCTGTACAGCACATCATGGAACAGACCTGAGTCTTGTCCTAAAAGTCTTTATCACTTCTTCAGCTTAAAATGGCTGTTAGGGATATATCACAAACACTTCTAACTTGAGTAAAACTGGAGTATGAGCAATGACACATATAAAGTAAAAATAGAAAGGGGGAGTGGAGCAGGAGGAGGGGATGTGCTTTAGAATTAGTCTATAATTTTTAGCCATTTTTATTCATTGTAAACGAATGAAGAAGCAAGAAGCAAATAATTTAAAATCATTTCCAGGTCACCTTTAACAGTAGCAGTAATATCATTACAATATATGATCTGAAACATAAGAGAGAAAGAGCTGTTCATTTTAAAAGCTGAAATAGAGCAATTAGCTGGAAAGGATGTGTCATGCCTTACAATAAAATTTAAATTACAGTAAAATACTTCCTTGCAAAAATGCTCACCATGTGCCAAAGCCCACACATCAAACCAATTTTCTCCATGCTGCAACACATGTAGTAGTTCCCCCACCTGCCCAACTGTAAAAATGTGAGGGGCATTTCTCCACTGTGCTGTGGCAGCTTGGTGCTTATTACAAGGCTTTGACTTCACTGACATTGCTCTGTAAAACTGGATAAATGTAATAATAGGACTTATGTCTTCAAATCCTTGGTCACCTAGTGATTCAGACAAGCTCTAGATGCTGCTGCCAGTCTTTGGTTGACAGCCATGCCAGAAGCACTAAATCACTAATGAAAACACTCCTTCCTTGGTTACAATCTTCTTTTCATTCCTCCTATATTTTAATGTGTTTCATGCTTGCTTCCAGCAGTCCATCTGGTTCTTTTCATGGTCAGATCTCTCAGAAACCACTTCAGAAACGCTCCTACCTAACCAAACATGGAGATCTATGCATGGTCTACTTTGCTTTATGTTCTTTATATGTTTTTGAAATTTTATCTTGTGCTTTACCTCCATTTCAGCACCCAAAAAAGAGTACTGTGTTCTACGTATTACAGATGTCCTTGTATTAGGGCAGGAGCCATCACCCAGCTGTTGAGTGAATTCCTAGTTCTTGATCTGCTGCCAACTGTACTGACTTTTACCTTGAAATCATATCTACAATAACATTAATGGAAATGCAATTACTGCCTGGGGAAGGCCAGGAGATAACATACAACTCTTTATTTATTTTTTATTTGTTTTACTTAAGTAATACACAACAATTAAAAAAGGAAGGAGTCTGCTGAAATGCTCAACACCATCAACTCAAACTTTCCAGGTTCATGCTTTTGTTAAACTATTAGTAGAATCTGCACTTGGTCATCGAGTACATTGAGCTTACTTTTTTAAAAGAAGTATATACTGTAACATATAGATACATAACTGAAAATCAAAACAATATAGTTGGAAGTTTCTTTTTGTTGTAGCTATCACTCATTATCTATTACTTCCCAAAAGATGACTTTTCAGAACTAATGTCATGAAAAAGCAACTTGCAAGGCTTTTTATCTGTGTGATGAGTATTAAAACACAATAGATCGATTCAGCAGTCAAAATTTTATTTTGGAATGAGAGTTTCAGGTATTTAGGAAGCTGTATCATTTTTTATGGTGAGCATTACTCAACTTCGCAACATGCTCTAGTGGGCATGGTGGTATTTGGTTGAAAGACCAGCTTGACGATTTTGGAGGTCTTTTCCAATCGTAATGATTCTGATAGTCTGTGACCATGAACCAGCCTGAGCCTGAAGCAGAGATTAACTGGGGGATTGGGAATTCAACAGGCACCTGTGCTTCTAGTTGCCAAAAAGTCTTGAAGCTAAAAGACAAGACAGGTTAAGCTGCGAGGTTTTCAAAGAGAAAAAAAAAGTCTCGAACATCTGGATGCCAGTAATAGCAATATATGGGAATATACAAGTGTTTTATTTTACAGATGCTGAAAAATGGACATTTTATGCTTAATTTGTTATTCATATGATATTCTCTTTTAAATTAAAATTTAAAATGTCAGGGCCTATGGAATGAATGTGGGACTTTTCCTGTGGAAACAATTACTATAAAAGAGAGAGGTATTCTCAGACTGTGGAGAACAGCCTCCTCAGAGAGGTCTGGAAGCCTGTGGACTGAGAAATTTCTCAGACTGAGGAAAATGGACTGCTGATAATTAAGAAGCCAGTTATCACAATCAAGGAAAGTAGCCTTTCTGGGACAAGAGAGGACTGGGTAGCATTTGCTGAAACTTGAAGTCGTTGATTCATCTCAAATCAAGCCAGGAAGTAAGGACCCACTGGCAAGGACACAGTGGGCAAGAGCAGGGACAATTATTCCCCATGTAGTTCCAGGCTGTTTGAACAAGTCACTTGAGGATTCTCAGTTTAGAAAACTCATTGTTATTTCACATTAATCTTTAAATAAAGCTTTGTTCTTTTGGAATTTAAAGCTTGTTGTCTTTACAGATGGTATCGTAGTGCTCTTTTAAGAGATGGAGGGGAATTATACTTAGATGTACCTCAAACCTTTGGCTGATTTGGTTCCTATCATAAAAAAAACCTACTAAATTTTGCACATTCTGTGTAGGCATATCACGTCTGCAAAAACTGAGTGGTTACAGTGTGTAGTGGGTACATTTATATGTCTCTTTTTCCAATAAATTAATAATAATAAAAAAAAAAAAAGAGATTCCTCTGGACTGCCTTCAGAGGTCAGGCTATGATGAGATTTGGTGCAACAGAAACAGATAGACATGTAAACTCCTCTAAAACCAGTCCAGTTTTAAAGTAAGAGAGCATTCATGAGGTTTCTCTGTTTTTAAAATATTGAAAAATATTGCTAATTTTAACTATGTAGCTCTATTATGAAAACTCAGTACTAAAAAAATTTAAAAGAATTAATTTAGATTCAGGAAATAGACAGTAATGAAAAATGAGTGAGAGTGATTGATATGACTCTTATCTCAAGAGATGCAGACAAGGCCTTTCCCCACTGTTTTCTGTGACAGGGTTGATGGCAGCTCCTGTAAGCAAGAGAGCAGCAGAACAAGTACTTGTATATTGCCTGTGGCCAGAAAGGACGTTAAAAGTGCACCAATTTCTCCTATTTTGTAAGCAGGTTAGACCACAAATTTATTTTAAAGATGGTGTTGTCAACAACACTATCTGCACTTCTCTAGGGATGACTCCTTCTCAGGCAATGCAGGAAGAAGAGGAAATGAAATATCTGAATCTTCTTCTAGTGTCTTGCAAACATTCCAATTACTAGGGTTGGAAACTTTGTTTCCTATCTGAATATCATAGGAGAGTGGTAATGAAAGAAATGCAATTCATCATGCCTCCATGTTCGATGGGCAGTATTTAACACTGATTTCACTTACTTTATTTTTCAATATATGCTTCTCCCTTGCCAAGTTTTTAATATCATACAGTTTATTCTATAGCTCATCTGTCTCCCATGGTACTCAGGTAACACATGATTCTAGTACTTTGAGATGGAGTGGGAAAAATGCACTTTTTATCTTATAACTATTTGTGTAGATTTTTTTTTTTTTCATGTCTAATATTAGAAGATGATACATGGCTAAGTTCATGCAAGTAAGTCTGAGAGTGGCCATGGAAAAGCATGTTTGAGTTTTTATTTCTATTCTTACAAACAACCTCAATGCCTTTCTCCTGACTGTGGTAGGGAGCAGGCAAATTCTATTTGGTCTGTTGGGCAAATTACCAACCTATTTTCTGTAACCTAATACTGAGGAATACCAAACCATTTCCTCCCCAGAACTTCTGTTGTATGCCTTGGACACAGTTACATGGAAGGCACAGGTGTCTGTACCCACAACACTCTTTAAATTGTAGTTGTTTCATAGCACAGCTGGAGTTGAAGCTCTGTGACTGAGTGAATGGAAAAGCTTTCTAGAACAGTTTAAAAAAACCCCAACCAACCAAACAAAAAAACAGCTAAATTTGGAGGGAGGATGGCATTCATTTCTAGCCTTTGTAGGCAGAACTGCACAAATTCAGCAGCATTGTGTTTACAAAGAGGCAAAGACCTCTCTGGGAAAGTTCCCCTACTGCATTCTGCCCCTTTTCCTGAGGGGAAATGCCACACAAGATATGTTTTTGCTGCTCCTACTTCAGCTGCTGAAATTTTAACTCTGTAATTAGTTCCCCTCATTTGCAAAGAGAAATGTAAGCCAGTGTGAGTGGTCAGAGCTGAAAATTATGAAACTAACAAACTGTACCTGGCATGTTTGAAACCAAGCTGCATTTTTTCCCAGGCTACTTTAACAGCCAACAGTTTAACTTTAGATATTCATTTGCATTGGAGCACTGTGAAATCATTTTTTGAAAGAACTGAGTATGCTTTCATTTTCTTTCTTCAGAGTATCTTGTTGGCTGATTTTTCCCTATGATTTTGAGGTTGTTTCCTGTAATTACTCGACCTAGACACAGGTTATTTGAAAATAACCAAATAAATCCTGATCTCTACAAGCAGTAGAAGCTTTTTGAAACCTGTTCAACTCTGCCAGTTCTTCAGCTCATTTGCCAATTTAATCAATTCAGTAGAATGAGGAAGACTATTATCTTCTGACTGTTTTACTAATAATTGAGCCAATTCAGTAACTCCTACAGACTTGTTAATTCCTTTATGTTTAATAATTTGAAGTTAAATCTACTTTACAATCATTTTTTAAAGATGCTTATGAAGGTACACTTGGCAGTTACATTTTCTGTGTTTACTTTTTTGAATCTTAATTGTTTTTGTCACAGGTGCTTTTATGCATTTCCTTGTGCAAACATTTGAAAGAAAACATGTTTATGAATGTTTATGTCAAAGATACATATTCATGTCAAAGAATTAACAGTCATTTTATAAGTTTAGCTCAGACTCAGTGGCAAGTGAAAGACTGAATTCCTTAGCAGCTACACCAGCAGCTGGTTTTTAGTTTTGATATTAGCTCAGAATCTGACCCCATGGGTATTTAGATGGTGACAGTGAAAATCATGAAAGAAGATCTGCACGCCCTCATGAAGTGAGGCGTACTGACTGTTGTGATAATTCCTCATACAGACAGCTTACTAAATTAAATCTGTGTTCTTTAGTGCCACAAGTGCTGAAATATGATTTACAGAGAAAAGTCCTGTTACTTAAGAAATAAGAAAGAAAAGTGTCAAGGCTTTTGTTCTTGCTTGGGTCAACACTGATGTGTTGATCCCTGGGTTAAACTATCTGGTTGTCCCAAGTGTTTGTTGCTGTATATGAAAAACTCAGAGTTATTCATGTAAATGATTTTTCAGGTCCTTAATACATTAATGGAGAAATATGCATGATAGTACCAGTAATTCCTCAAAACAACAAACAAAATGCCTACCACCAACAGAAAAACTTCACCTTAATCTTAATTAGTGAAAACATCGAACTTTCACCATCCACAATTTTTCCATGTGGCAAATTTGGCCAATGAATGAACGTCAGCAGACATCTTAGGCAAACCCTTAGCCAAACATGACTGTTGGGGGTTAGATTTGTTCCTTCTTTTCTCTAAAGAATTTTTTCCCCCATAAGTTACCAAGGAGACCAAGTATTGGATACTTAAGGATACTTAACCGAAACAAAGGTGTGGACAAGACTGGGGAAAGTACAGGAAAAAAGGACAGAGCTTCAAGTCTCTGTGTGGTGGGGGGGAGGGGCCTTGTTCTTTTTCGGCGTTCGGAGAGAGAGAGCTGCTGGGCTGCTGTTTCGCTGGAGGAGTTTTTTTCACTGTGGCCAAAGGGATCCAGTCCTGGGATATCTACTACCACCGGTTCGGCCTGAATCCTGCACCTTCTCAGTCACCCGCGGGAGTCGGGCCAGCCCTGCCTGTCTTCAGCTTCTTCGGTGCTGCTTCTCTTGCTACAGTGTGACCCTGCACCCCCCTGCCTGCTGGGACATTCTGCCTCTGCCTGCCTGGACACCCTGCCATCTCAGCTACCAGCCCGGGACTTTCCACCGTTCCAGCTTGGTGCCCTGCGGATCCTGCAGGGGCACAGAGACCGAACTGCCCTGGGTTTTGTGAAGTAAAACACCTCAAGGTTCTCGGTACTGTTGTTTTTGGTTATTAATTTTGGTTATTAATCCTGTAGTTGTTTTTTTTTTGTTGGTTTTTTTTTTTGTTTGTTTGTTTGTTTTGTTTTTTGTTTGGTTTTTTTGTGGTTTTTTTTTGTTTTTTTTTTTGTTTGTTTTGTTTTTTGTCTATTTGCTTTGTAATACATACTAATAAAGAACTGCTATTCCTATTCCAAAAATCTTTGCCTAAGAGCCTCTGATTGTAAATTTATAATTGGAAAAAAAGGGGGGTGGCTTACACTCTCCATTCCAAAGGAAACTCCAGCTTTTTATCTGGCAGATACCTGTCTTCCCAAACCAAGACAATGACCAAATCCATGTTTTGTTATGAGTCCTTATTCTGTTGGCTGCTTCTCCTTCCAGCAGGAGGGCCTGAGATGGGTCAGTTCAAGGAGATTCAGTGCCAGCTGGGATATTTCAGGCTAAGAGTTTGGGGTGGTGGGGGAAAGCAGAGTTTTTTGCATCTTTAGAAACTTGTATCAGAACTAGGCTAGGAAGGTCATGTCTCCAGATGTGAAAATACAACCAACTTCTTCAGAGTATCTGTCTGCAGCAAAGAGACTGTAGAAAAAAAAAGTGTCTTGAGAGTGCTGTATTGCTATTCGTAGTCATTAGTTGGAGTTTTCTTGGTTTATGGTTTAGCACAATGAAGGTAACTTTCCTTTTGTAAAGACATTGTGAAACAAAGTTGTCATTACAAATAATGGTGAGTATATATCATGAAAGTCTTACCATACACTTCAGATCACCAACTGCAACAGTAACTACATTAACTATTAAAAGATCATCTTTTTTATTCTGTCTGTTTTATTTTATGATTACCTTAAAAAAAGCAGACTGCATAATCTCAGGTATTTAGAATCACAAAATGGTTTGGGTTGGAAGAGACCCTAAAGATCATCTACTCCTAACCCCTCTGCCATGGGCAGGGACTTCCACTAGACCAAGTTGCTCAGAGCCCCATCCAAATTGGCCTTGAACACTTCCACAGATGCAGCATCCACAACTTCTCTGGACAACCTGTCCTAGTGCCTCACGACCCTAAAAGGGAATAATTTATTTCTGTTATATAATCTATTTCTAATATCTAATATAAATCTGCCCCCTTTCAATTTAAAGTCATTCCCCATTGTCATATTTCTACATTTCCTTGTGAAAATCCTGCCAACAACTTTCTTGTAGACCCTCCTTGGTTACTGCAAGGTGGTCTGAAGTCTCCCTAAGGCCTCCTCTTCCCCAGGCTGAACAACCCCAGCTCTCTCAACCTGTCTTCATAGGAGAGGTTCTCCATCCCTCTGATCATCTTTGTGGTCTATGGACTTGATCCAACCAGTCCATGTCCTTTTTATGTTGGAGACCCCAGAGATGTCACAACAGTCTCTGTGAGTTCCATCATTACATTGGCCATTGGGCTCAGTGTCAGGGAATGAGGTATCTCAAGAGAATTTTTTTCTTTGTGTTTTCTTTCTCTCCGTATTGCAGAAATTCCATATACTTTAGATACCCTTGTCTGTAGACAAATTTCGGATCTTCATTGCTCAGCCAAATATAGCTCATGCTATAAGTGTACACTTATAGCATGTGTTCTTTTAACAAGGAGTGTTATCTATTATATGGTTTCTTCTTCACCTTAAAAAAAGAAAAGAGAAAAAAAAAAGAAGCAATTACATAGCCTAACTTTGAATAAATAATTTTATCTTATTTTAATGCATAAATTATGCTTGCAACTAGAGGCTCTAAATATGAATTAAGAATTTTTGCTGCATATTAGCCTTAAACAGTGCCCTGAAAGTCACACAGGAAGCCTGGTATCTTCCTCTGCTTCCCAAAGAGGAAAAAATCAGGAGCTTAACAATTCTCACTGCAGCACAGTATGTTCCTAACTGACAAAGGCAACATTTCCTATTCTGTTGCCAATGTCAGTCTGAATATTCCTGTTTTGAGTCTCAGAACAGAGAGCCTAGTGGCTCCCTCCTTTTCCCTGCCTTTTTGTCTCAGCTGAGCAGTCTAATGGCACTCTCCAGTTGCCTGTTGGTGACTGTCATCTGTTAATGCTGGTTGTTTTGTTGCGATACTGCAGCTCCTGTCCCTAGGTAGTGAAAAGTTGTAAAGTTTTGTGAAATACTTGTAGGAGTGCTAAAAGGAATTCAGCACCATGATAGAGTTAATTCATCATTATCTATCTTCATTTGTTCACCCACTTGACTGAACGGTGCAGTATGAGACATGTTCTTTCTTGATTCCAGCAATTATGCTGTTCCCATTACCTTCCTCCATTACAAGCTATTGAAGGTGTAAGTACAGATATGAAAAAAGATTTCTTGAAAGCTTCTTTTAATGGTAAAAATTATGAAAGGTGTGAAAAGACAGTTTTATGGATCATTCTAATCACTCTACTATCATTTGCATTGGAAAACTGCTATTTTGGACATCTGAGTACACTGAGTAGTTATGGTAAAATTACCATTTACATGGTAAATCTAATTGCTGGGCTTTTGGGGGTATTTTTTGAAAGAACAATAAAAAATATGAGACTGATCCTGCAGGAACAACTGTACCTTATAACATAATGTCTAAGAAATTAAAAATTAAGAAAGTAAACTATCTGGGGGGTGGTGGTTGGGGGAGAGGGTGTTTTAAAGCCTTTATTTCTAAGTGTAAGTGATTAATTTATTTTTTTTCCACAGAAAATAAATTACTAGTGACAGGGAAACTCATAAAGGTTTCAGATTTAATGTGAAACACATACAGTGCTTTCAAGCAATTTAACCACATCTGAGAAACCTTATAAATGTAGAGATTAAGGACTAGAATTTTCTGTTAGCTCATAAAATATTCTTTTGTTTAGAATAGAAAAAAAATAAAACAAAGGGTATATGGTAATGCACTTCAAAGCTATCTCTTCTGTCATTTTAATAAAAACTGAAGATCCAGATATAAGTGTTCTTATCACAACAGCATTTGTGGTAATCAGGAGTACTTTCTTTACAGATGAAAAAGCAATTAAATACAATTAAATACATACAAATAACAAAGGCCTCAAGGGTTTTCAGAATTAGAGTTAAGAAGTGGCAACCATCTCTTAAACTGATATGTCTGTTTAGCAATGAAGTGCACATTGTCTTAAATGACAGTAGGATACTATCCACTAACTGATTAACAGAAGCTGAGCCATGCAATATACTTCCTCACCTTTTGTAGCTCAATGCTGATCGTCCACTGTTGATATTTCGGGGTGCTACACAGATATTCTGTGTATCTCTCAAATGGAGAGTTTTAACATAGTGGTTTGATACTGGCTTGGGCAGGGGAGAGGGAAAAAAAATAACAAAGGCCTCATCCATTGAGATCAGGACAGGGAGAAAACACTCTACGGGCAAAACAGGTTCAAATTTAAAGGTATACAGTAAATTTATTATTAACAGAGTCAGAGGTGGATAATCAGAAATAAAATAAGCCTTTAAAACACCTTTTTCCCCCCAGCCCCTCCCTCCTTCCCACCAACAGCTCAGGGAGACAGGATGTGGGCGTTTTGGTCACTTAGTCACTTGAGATCTTTTTCTGTTTGCTCAGGAGAAGGAGTTGTTTTCCTGCTATGACAAGGGGTCCCCTCCACAGGCAAACAGTCATTCCAAAACTGTTGTGGCGTGTGTCACTCATCCACGGTGTGTAGTCTTCCAAGGATAGGCTGGTCTAGTTTAGAAGCAAGAGCCCTCTCTCTCTCTCGGAAGCAGGGGCCCTCTCTCTCTATTCAAGTCTCCCACTAGGTCACAGCTTTCTCAGGCATCCACCCACTCTGGTGTGGGAACTTTTCCAATGAGCTGTGAGTGGATCTCTGCATCTCTCATGGACTTGATGCATTACAGGGGGACAGTTTGTTTCACCATGGTCCTGACCACGGCTTCCAGAGGAATCTCAGCTCCAATGCTTGGAGCACCTCTGTCCCCTCTTTCTTTTCCACTGACCTTGGTGCTGCCATATTGTTTACTCTCACATGTCCTCACTTCCTCCTCTTCTGTAACTAGAAGAAAGACTGCTGCTTGTAGGTACCATTGTCAACAAGTTCCACTAATTCAAAGATTCCTTTAGGATCCCATAGAGCTGTGAGTTTGATCTTGTTTAGGTTCCACATTGGGCAATTGCTTGTCATGCTTTCACTGCAGCCCAGGCAGCCCTGCAGCCGTCACAAAGGCAGTAATAGCTGCTGCAGCACTGGTGCTATTTGCCTCATTTCCTCTTCATGCAGGGCACCAGAAAGGGGAAGCAGCTGCTGCTGCTGGCCTTCTGCCCACAGCACATCTGGCTAGGGGTGGCCTGTGAGGCAAGGCTCACTGTGGGCCGTGCCAAGATGGCAGTGGCTGCAGCAGTGCATCACCATGGGCTGTGCCAGCATGGCCCCAGCAGCCACCCATGGAGAAAGAACTGCATGAGCTCTGTTTTGATTTTCCTCTTAGCTGTGTTATCACAGAGGCTGTCATCACAACCTCTCTAACTGGGCCAGCAGCACGTCCATCTTCAGAGCCATCAGAGTCCGGCGCTGTTGGATGTGGTGGAAGCTTCCAGCAACCTCCCACAGAATCCACCCCTTCAGCCCTCCCCCGCTACCAAAAACCAGGCTGTGCCAAATCAACACAATTCAGATACTCAGCTTTGAAATACTTGAACTAGGAAAGAAGGCTGCTAAAATGTATGGAAATTAGAACCTGTATTGAAAAATAAGCAAATGGATATTAGTGGGGCTATGTTTCTTCACTGAAATATGTAAGGCCAGAAGTAACCTTGTGAATTCTTATTCCAGAATAATTTTTTAACATACTTTGAAGAATGTTTGGTAAATCCTGAATAGGTTTTAAATTAAGTTTCTTTACCTGCTGTTTGAGTTAAGCTAAGGACAAAACTCATTTTTATTTGCTTTAAAAAACAAGCAAAGTCCTTCTGCTTTCTTAAGAATCCAGTTTCTTAGCAACAAGGAATACTGGAATACTTGCATACACACGGCATTTTGACTCTGTTTTAACAAAAGGATTTATTTCAATTAGGAATTTTTCAAAACCATGTCAATTTTTATTTGCATGGGCTAACTAAAATTTAAAACTCATGTTTTGAATCTTCTTTTTTTTATATTTTTAAATGTTTTGACTTATTAATCTATAGTTTCTTCATATGGTTTTTAAAATACAAATTTCTCATCTCTGTGTTGGTGTCCAAGGATAATATAAAAATTTTCCCTTAAATGAAATTTGACCTCATCTTTTGACTAAACCTTAAAGAAAGAATGCTCCTACCCATGGAAATACTATGGGCTACTGAAAAATCTCTGGTCTAGTTTCAAAATAAGAATATTGAAGAAACATAATCTGTTCCAACCTTACCATCCCTCTGAGTTTTAAAGAAAATATTAGAAGACATATCTCATTTTTCCATTCAGAAAACAAGGGGTGGAGGTGCTTTTTGGTTTTTTTCTTTTCAATACAAAGTATTCTTAATATGCTGTATTCATTAGAAAGAGTGTATTAGATCCTGTCAAAATAATCAGAGAAGCTTATAAGAAAAGTGTTACACGCTGGCCACTAGATGGTGTGTAAATGTAATTTCATTAAAAATAGATAATTTGAAGTATAACATTTAATGGTAAAGTTGTATGTAGAATGAATGGAATGCAACGGCCATTAAAGTTTTATGTTGTTATTTTCAAACAACTCTCAAAAATATATATATAGTTTAAAATGGTGTTTTTCACATCTAGAACATCCTGTACTCTTGGGGAGGAACAGTGAAGGTTCCCGGTGGATTACCACCTACACTTCATAGGCAGTGCAGTGTTTTGAGTAGCTAAAACATTGCCAGCAAGAGAGTCTTAGGAACAAATATCTTCTCTTTTAAGGTAATGAAGTTTTTATGAGAACTTTTATCAGAATTGCTGTAATGAGAGTTTTACTGATTTTTAAGATTTTCCTGCCCAACAAATAATTAGGGAAAGACCACAGCATTCATAGCAATGTAGATACTGTAGATTCTCTTAGCAATAGAGGTAAATCTATTAGATTAGAGATAAATTTATAGGAAAACAAACAAAAAAATATATTTAAAGATATATTAAAAGACAGGAAAGTTTTCTTTCCCCCTTCACCCCCAGTTCCAGTGGTAAAAAACAAATGAAATATCCAAAATTTGAAATGAAGTGTGCTTGGTGGGGTGGGAAGAAGGCTACATTCAGTAATGTTAATTCCAGAATTCAGCATGAAGTTTTGAACTTAGGTCAGTTCTCTGGGCTTGAAAATAGGGATTGGTGTGTCCTCAAGAAACCAAAAGTAAAAGAAACACAAGCAGAAACACATATGAATCAAAGTCTGAGTTCATGTAGCAAGCCATCAACATTTGCTTTGGACAGTCAAGCCAGATTATCAATCATGAAAACTAGGACTCAAAGAAGCATTTTAGAAGCACCTGTGTTTCTAACACGAAGCGATTTTTCTCACCATACTTGTTCATGGGGCAAAATTTGTTCTGAATTATCATTAGAGTCTAGCCTTGCAGTATGTAATTGTCTTTTCTCATATTTACAATACAATGATTTCTGTTATCTCAGTGGAGATATAAATATTTTTCTGGGTCTTTGGCATTGCATGTGATGCCTGGTCCATTATTCTAAGACTATTTTTTTAAATATATTTCTGTACACTTAAAAATCAAACACTGAGACTACAGAATACTAAAAAAATTGTCTTAAAGCACGCATCAAAGATCCAAATTGAACTCAGTACTTCAGAAAACTTTTAAAAATTTAACTTTTACTGAACAAGTGTAAGTATTGGGTTTTCAGAGAATGAAGAGAGGCTATAATAAGACTAATATTATAATTTTATTTCTGCTTTGTAAGCATCTCATTTTGTTTTACTTCTGAAGTTAAACCCTAATTTGATAACATGTGCATCCAAAACATTGTCCAGAATGTAAGCACAGATCCCTAGAAAATTGATATCTGAGGATTGTTGAACTTTTAATTTCCCAGTATGAATTTTCTTTCTTCAGTGGTATTGCTTCTCATACAGGGACTCTGAGGCCAGCGTTGACCACAAAACCCAAGGTCAGGCCCATGTCTTAGTGTGTGTGTTATGTTGAAGAATAATAAACCCCAAAAATAGATCATTAATGTAATGCTGATGTCCATACAATAAATTGGACTCATCATATATACATTTTGCTTTTCATTGTTACTCTGCCAAATAATCTATTCCTGTTTGTGAACATAGGAATATTCTATGAACATATCCTTAAAAAATTAATTTGATTCCCTTTTGTACATTCCTAGAAATGCAGTGTTTGACTTTCACCCCTCCCGAACAAATACGTGTCTTGTGTCCCAAAGTAAAGCAGATTTATCCAAAGGCAAGCTTTAATGTCCATGAGATCATGGACATGAATAGTTATACATTTAGAAAGTAGAGAGAATGCAAAGGAGAAGTAGCCTAATTTTAATGGGCCAAGCAACATCTTCATGTCTTAGGATTCTGGAGAGATGAAGTACTTTCCCGCAATGCTTTGTGCAGAGGACTCCTTATTGAATATTGTTAGAGAATGAACTGGATGATGATGATAATGGTATTTTTTTTTTTTTTTTTTAGGTTTCTTTTTTCAAATTATTTCTAGTTCATCTTTCATTAACTTGGTTAAATGCACTGAGCTCTACCTATGCAGAAAAGGGGAGGAAAAGTTAATCCATTATACAAAAAAGTAATGCTTAAAGCTAGAATAATGCCTCAAGTGCTAAATTCCAAAAGAAATGCTGTTTTATATGAAGTTTTTATTGGAATTCACTTAGAATGACCTGAATAATTTATTGGCGCCTTTCTGCTTGTCAGCAATGCATTCTGTTACACCCGGAATAAAACCTTAATGTCCTTGCTGGAAATAGTAGTAGGAGTAAAAGCATCTCTCTCATATTAAATATATAGTATGTTATAAAAACCTGAGAGTTTCACAGAGGTGGTTATGAATTATGAGTTATGAAATGCAGACAGTGGATGACAAGTGAAAATCAATGGTAAACTCTACAGCAAATAGGGATAAGGGCAAGAATAAACATTTTAGTATCTCTAGGCAAAAAAAGGGCTTGGCTTTGATTTAGATAGGTAGCAAAAAGAGACCAATGATTCAGAAAGTAGATTTGTTATAAAAAATACTAATTTAGTGCTCTACAGAAACACTCTCAATGTTGTTTTCACATCTCTAAATTGAGTGTACTTTCTAGTTCAAAATTATTGTGAGTAGGTATCAAAAAACCAAGACTCATTATATGTACTCAAGGCAATTTATAAAAAGGCCCTAAATGCAAAAGGAAGAGTTATTTGGATTCCAGAGTACTGAGATGCAAAACACTGTGATGGAGGGGATGTGGGGGAGTGCGAATTTGTGTGCAGCTGCAGCTCTGTGCCCATTGCCAGCTACATTCCCTGTTAATGGGATGGGTTTTGGCCATGATGCTGATCCCTTCAATCCTCACATGGTGCATTCCATGCACAGGTATGGTTACATGGGCAAATTAACAGCAAAAAACAGGTAATGAACATACATTGCAGCCAAGAGTCTGCAACACACACATAGCACCCTTTCAGCTCTGCAGTGTTTACCCAGCACCATGATCAGTGTGCTTCCCATCTTTCTGACTTCCCTTCATTCTTCAGGGAGCTCAGGACCAAGTTCTGGATCTGACAGTGGAAGCTAAAGTTGGTAAAGATGCTGTGTGGTTTACTTCCTGTCAGATCTCAGGCCTACAGTTTTTTGTTTGGCTACAAAATTAAACAATTCTTAAGGAATCTGGCATTAAAGGATTAGAAAATAATTAGCAAGGTAATTCCCTAAATTTAATTGTGTTTAAATTTTACAATATTGATGATATTTCAGAAAATGAGAGAAAAAGCCTTTGCAAGCTGAAGAGGTGATGCCCCGAGATGTCTCTGTCACGCTTTCTTCTTGTTGCTGGAGTCTGTTGGCACAACAGAATGAGCATAGGAACAGGAAAAGTCACAACATAATATTGTAGCTTGTCTGTGGCTTTTTATTTTTTCTGAGAACCTCATTCCATCAAAATGCATATTATTGATTTTTGTGTTTTGGTAAATAGAGATGGTCTTTGACAAAAGTAGATAGCTATTAATGGATTAGAAAAATATAGCAAGAGATATTCCACAACCTTCATCTCTCTCTGGCAAGCAAAACCGTAAGGTCAAGAGACATTTCAAGATATGGTGGAAAAACTAAAGAAAATTAAAATTATAACCATTATACAGTGTCTTTAGGTTACATATGCCTCAAAATCATAAAAGCAAACAAATTTAGTAACAACAAAATCCACTAAACTTTTAAAACATCAGAATATGGCTTCAGTTGTGATCGCTTCCAGCATTCACTTTAATTCTGTTCTAATACAGTCCATAAAGTTGCCAAGATCTGATTTGACAAGCACTTGTGGGAAAAATAAATTTTCAAAAGTATTCAATGACAAAAAAAAAAAAAANAATCTTATAGCATTTTTGTCAAATGTTACAGGTAACAGATAAGAAAATACTTTTGCTGTCATAACATCTTATAGCGTGAAGTCAACGCTCAATGTTAAATTACCATTCTTTCTTCAACTGTGGGAAAAAAACCTTGATAAACATATTTGAAATATCTTCTAAATAATATGTATGGTAAAGGAGTTAGAATTCAATCCTGCAAAATAAAGCTAATTAAAGAGAAATAAACTATTTACAATATTTCAGTTTAGTTTAAAAAAAAAATCCCCAAAAGCCCGGCAGCTGAGTATATAGAATTTATTAGGGACTTACAAAGGTGTAATTTGCATGGATTTGGTGGGGATTTTTTCTTGCTTTATAGTCAGAATACATCAGAAAATAAGTAGATCTCCACCTTAGAGAATGGGTGAGTTTTAAATCCTTGGAATTGTGTAGAACTATAATATTTTTGTTCTGAATTACTGTGCACATGAAATTAAAAGGGCAATCATATTACAGAGCAATATTAGAGCCCACAGATAAAATATTTAAAAGAGAATTTTTAGTTTTTGAGGGCATTATAAGCAAAAATAATAGAAATTTCATAACAGTGGTTTTCTGTGAAATTTATGAAAAAGAGAGTGGTGCTTTTCATATCTTTCAAAGCCATGAGGAAGGGTAACAGTGCAATTTCATGGAAAAATGAGAAAACACATTTTCAGGAAAAAGGCTTAGCTGAGAATGTTACACTCAGTGATTGAAACCATCCCAGCTATACAACGAATGATTCAGGGTCTGGCAGACAGTAAAGAGAAAAGTTGTTGGTTTTTTTCATTACTAAAAACATTTTATATTTAATCTTCTTTCCCCAAAAGCAGCTGCAAAACATGGAGAAATGCTGTAAGAAGCAATTTTGCCTCTCTGGAGAGCAAGATGTGCATTGACAGTGAGAGTAAGTTCTATGTCAAGCAACAAATAAGGAAAGCATTACACCTTTTTGAGTTCGAAAAAGTTTAGATAGGAGTGCTGTGGTTAGTGCTGACATACACAATTTCAATACTTAGTATCCTTTCTGTTCTCCTTTCTAACACACCTGTCTGTCCAAAGGAAGCAGTAAATTAATTCCTTGATTTTCTTTGCTTGTGTGTGCAGGTTTTGCTTGCCCTGTTTAACTGACTTTGTCTTAACCCATGAGTTTTCCAGTTTTTATCTTTATAATTCTCTCTCTAATCCTACTGGTGGGGGAGTAAGCAAGTCGCTTCTGGTGTTTGGTTGCTGGCTGGAGTTAAACCATGGCAATTTGACATGGTAAGAAAAGAATTTTACAAAAATTGGTAATCAAAGTTTTTTCAAATTAAAAATCTTTAGTCAATCAAACAACAGTAATTTTGCCACTCACTTTTAATTTCAAATAACTATTTTTGACCACCATCCCATTACTTCAATATAAGTGTGAACATAGTGTTGGAATAGTGAGGGCAAATATGTATTAGTGTTTTTTTTTCCGGCGAGGTGCAATCCATCTAGCCTGTGTAGTACCTTCTGTTTACTTAAGGTAACTGTTTCTTTCCATTATTTGGAAACTAATCTGAAATCACTCCCTTTCCAGCTGGTTGTTTTGATATCTGTTTTGGTTTAAGAACTTGGGTACTTTCAGTTGCGTTTCTCCGATCTGTGCTGTGTTATACTCCTAGAGCAGAGACATCCAAACTGACTTTGGCCCTGTAATTTCAGCTCAGCATATTAATGTAAACTGGATTTTTTTATATAGTTGAAATAAATACCCTGATCTATGAACTTCAGCAGCTAAGTCTGATTGTAATTCTGCTCTGAAACCATAAATTATTCAGAATGTGATGAATGATTTTTAAAGTATCTGGATGACCAAGTGAGAATGCCAGTCGTTGATTACATACTGTAGACACAATATTATGGGTGCTGGAAACCCTTAAGTGTTCAGATATAAAACAGAAATATCAGGCATTCTGTGAATCTTATTATTTTAGTTTCAATTACCTGCAGCATATAATAATCTGTTTTGAGAGCTGACAAATAGATCTGTTTGGAATGGAAATGTTTTCTAGTAATGTTTGCTCAGTGCCCTTTACATGCAACCATTAATCATCTCTCTGAATTGCTCTTTTGGTAGATAAAAGAAATTTTGCTCTGCACACACTGATTTCATCTCTATGCTTTGAGTAGCTTTTGTTTTTCTTTTCTGAATGTTGCTTAAAAAATACTGAAAAACTGTGTGATCACTGTATTTCTCATATTTGTGCAAGCTGAATTCTCAGGAGCATTTACTGTCTCGGGTTATAGAAGAAGCTATTGGCAAAAAAACCCATGCTCTTAATAAAACCCAAGACACAAATCTTGCTGCCTGTGAAAATCTTTCATTTTGTGTGTCATGTATTCTCTTTGTATTTAATTGATAAATCTCAATGAGAAGTCTATTTCTATGGGAAGAGACCTAGTACTTCTTGTCAAAACACTTTTCCAACTAGTGACTTACTTTAAATACTGCCTTCCTGCTATTCTTTAACAGGACTCTGGCCTCATTGTATGAGTGGACAGAAACCAAAAAAAAGTCTCTGTTGGATGCATAGGAGTCAAACTGGAAAAGTACCCTAGTTTGTTTAATGTGGAAACACATTAATATTAGAGAGCTACTCTTTTATATAAACTACCAGTCTATGAAGCTTGTACTTTGAATTTGTGAAGTAAAAACCTAATGGTATCAAGTTTAAGAAAAGAAGAAATCTTCTCTGCAATAAAAAATATGATCCTTTATATAAATTCACTGTCCTTTCTTAAGACCCATTGCAGTCTTTGGAGGCGTGGGTTTTCAGTGAAGTACTGGCTGTGCTGTGTTTACTTCTATAAATAATTCTATTCAGAACTTTCATTCATAATTTTAACACTTTACATTAAAATTCATTGTACTTTTGGATATGTGGGGGAAGACTAATGTGCTGATAGCTTCTTGTTTCCATGCTTTAGGATTCGATACATATTTCTATTCTTTTTGGTAACTCTTGTTACTTCTAAAAGTGTTTTGGGTTTTATATAATTTTTCTACTATAGACACATTATTTTAAAGCATAGAAAATAATATATGTTCAATATTTATGTTTATATCAACAGTGGAGTTACTTGTTGAACTACAGAATTAGTAGACAAGTAAGTGCTTTCCTCTTCCAGAACAGACAATTCCTGCACACAGCCATGTTAACTGCACTCTAAATAAAAGGGGAAATAGCAGATAAATGACTTGTAATTTTTGTCTTCCACTTTTTGTTCTTCTTTCCAGTTGGTTTGAACTGCAGATAGAAAAAAAATATTATGGAACTATATATGCTTAAGTTTTAATTGCCACTTACTTTTAACTACTGCACATGCTATTAGGAATAAAAAAGAATATATAGATTTCATACAAGTTGCCAGAAAGTATAGGGTTGGTAATACTTGTTTTAGGTTGAAGGAGAAACTGAACTTTGCTTTAACTAAGATAAAAGGAACTATATTGATGCTACTAAGAACAGAGAAAGCCTTAGTTCTCACACGGTCCTAAATTCCCAGATTAATTGTTCTCTTTTGTCACTAGATACCTTCTATCATAAATGTGGATTGGACCACCATCTACCAGATTTCGTTCATTACAGGTGAACTGCATCCTTAGGGGACAGGGGTTGTGTTTACTCTGCTAAGAAGGAATAAAATTGTGCGTGACTCACCTCCCCCTCTTTCTTTCCAAGGGTGTACAGGTGCATAAAGAATTTTTTCTGATTCAGTCCAGTGCTCCACCACTTTCTTTCTCTCTGTCGCTCTCTCAGTCTGATGGAGTCAGTACTACCTGTACTACTCCTGAATGAGTCTGCACACGCTTTTATAACATACTTCCAACTGGTTTGCTGGTTTGTTTTTGGTGGTTTTTTTCATCAGAAACCAAATGAGGTTTGTACCAAGCCTGTACCAAGACTGAAATATTTTTGTGTGCATAATTTTCTTTATGCCAATTTTTTTGCCCTTTGTGTGGTAATAATCTGCCTAGACTGTTTGCAGTAACACTGCAAACTGACTCCGTGTCTGGCAGTTGTCAGATATGTTGTGGTTTTTTGTGCATATTAAAGTGGGGATCATTCTTCTGGAAACAATAGAATACAGCATGCAAATGTGAGAAATATGTCCTCTTACATACAGATTCAAAATTCAAATTTTGCTATATAGGCTGCCATGTTCTAATAGAGGGGATGATACAAATATTTCATGTTCCCATTTGGTTAATAAGTTCAGATTCCTCTGTTGGACCATATTCCAGCTGTTTAAAAAAAAAGAAAAAAAAGTGTTGTTTTTTTTTCCTCTTGCTTCTTTCACAACAATAATGATAGAGTATTTCTTTCTAGATTTACTACACCCTATTTACTGAATGCCAGTTTTATACAATGGTCCTAGAAAAATGGAGATGATGACATAAATTTACAGTTTAAAATGTAGTGGTATCCATCCCAGGCAGTAAAAATTTGTTTAAATTAAATCATCTTTGCCGGTTCATGTTGACAAACAGTAGCTGATCCCTGTGCTCAAAACTCTTTGTGGAGATGTGAGGAGAAAAGAGTTCCTGAGGTTGGTGACACACACTCCAGTCATGTATGTGTACCTTGCACTGAAGCATTCCTGCCCTCATCTGCAGTGTTGATGCAGGCTTTCAGAATGATCAAAGTGGGCTTCCAGTTCAAGATATTTGTAGAGATAATTTTTGTGACCAGCCAAGAAAACATAAGTGTTGGTTATTACAGCAAGGGAAAAAAAACCTTAGGCCCTTGTAAAGCTTTTTATGAAGAACTGTTTTTGGCCTCTAGATGACACTGTGCACCTAACACTGTACTCATTTTCTAAGCCTGAAATACTGGTCCATCTACCACTTTCCATCTCATTGTAATTAAGAGCAGTTACTGTCTGTTTTTGAACCAGCATTCAAAAGCCTGAAAGAAGTAAATGGAAGTCTTATGTTATTCAAAAGTATTACAAAGAAAAAACCCAAAACTGAAAGGTTAAAGCCACTAGTGCTATCATCATGGCTATTTGAATGCTTATTTTTCTTTATCACCAAATTTGGGATTGATGCAGTAATTCCTGCTTCATTTGACATTTCCTCATAATTCCTGGGATGCTGTGAGGTTGGGATGAAGGTTCTCCAGCATTTCTCTTCTTGAATGCTTGTTTACACTCTGGCTTTAAAAAATTATCTTTGAGCCAAAAACTGGCATTTAGGAGCAAAGCATATGTGTAAATATTCAAAACTTGTATTGAAAACAGATGGGTTGGGGAGGATTTTGCTTTTGGGTTTAGTTCATTTGTTTTTCCTAAGCTATTGGCTGAGTAAAAAGGAAAAAAAAAAAAAAAAAGAAATTCAAATTGACCAACCCAAAGAATTAATGTGGAATTTTTTTTATGTGTAATTTGTTTGTCTAGTTCACAATAATTGCTGTTTTTTTCCTACTACACTGAAGAGGCAGTCCCATGCATCACTAGGACTGCTGCTTTTACTTATCTTGTCAGTTATGTCTGGCAGAGATGAATTGTGGAGGGCAGCACTTAGGACAATCATTAAAGTGTGGTACAAATGGGATCACATTTCAATGATGTCACAAGCAGAGATGCAAGTGGTAATCCTCACTGACACCTTATATGAAGAGCAAAACAGCAATAAATGGAAGACTGATAACTCAAAACCTGAAACAAAACAAAACAAAAAACAAACAAACAAACAAACAAAACAAAAAAAACAAAACAAAAAACAACAACAACAACAGACAAAAAAACCCCACACACACAGAAAAAAAACAACTGGTGGAATACTATGTAAGATAGATTTGGCTCATGTAGAGTAATGTTACTGCATCCATTTTGGGAAAGTGGCTGTCAGTTTTCTAAGAAAATTGAAGCTTAAGTACTGATTTGCTGCAAGTTATACCAGCTGTACTTTTATCAGGGGAATTAACATGTCTTATATCTCTCCCACTCTTTAAGGTATCTGATATAATAGACATGGTTCTGGATATATGATGATTTGGAAACATCATGCAGTTGCAGTCAACCCAGAGTTTGCACATACCTAAGAAGGCATGGGATAAAAAACTTCATAGCTGACTTGTGTGAGGGAGAATATACACTGGGAGGTGGTTTAGCCACTAGTGTGTGGGTGTTGGGAAATGGGAATCTAAGCACCTTGCCAGAACCCCTTTGGGCTTCCCCAGGTTTGCATGGGAAGGGGTTCATAGCACCTGGGTTGGATCTATGTTCAAATGTAATATGTTGCATTTTTTTTGTATTAATGGAAATAGAAGTTTCTCCCTGGGTGGGAGGAGATAAGGGAGGAATTGAGCTTTTATTCTATTGTAATCAATACAGTATGTATATGGCTCTGATAAGGATTTTAGTTTGTATTAAATCCCTCCTCTCAACTTGCGGTGTAGGTTTACTGCTTATTTAGCTTCTTGGATAAGAGCACCAGGTTTTTAATTAAAGAGGAAATACCTTGAGGTTTTTTTTTTCCTCAAATTCTTTTTAAAACTATTTTCCTTTTCTTTTTTTTTTTTTTTTTCTCTCTTTTTCCTTTTATACATATTACTATTTAGCTGATAATTCTATTTCAAATGACCCTGGCTTAACTATGAAGAGATTTTTATTTTTTGCATACCAGTAACAATAAGTAAAAGCAAGAGGAAGGCTGTTGGAAATGATGTCTAACTTGTTCAAAATTTCATATTGATAATTGATATTTGATATCTTTTTGAATGATTGGGAAAAGAGAGCAGATTTTGAATAGAATGCCTCTATACTGACACTAACTCAAGAGCTATTTAAAACAACTCTAAGTAGAGAACATAATAAAAAGGTCTTGGAGAGATTAGAAAGATGGGCAGGAAGATGACAAAATGACATTCATCTCTTGAAAATGCAGATGGGGGGAAAGTGGACAAATATCAGTGGAAGGCAGGAACCTTAAGAACTGTGGTGACAAATGAGATTTGTAGCTCATAAGCGCTAGTAAATTAAATACAGCTTTACAATGAGGTGGGCCTAGGCCTCCCTAGGAAGTATATTTTGCAATGTCATGGGACAGTAATAAGTCTATAGATCTCTGCTGCATTTCAGATGAGGGAAGAAATTTGAAAGCATTTAAATTCAACCCTGAATTGGAAGGGATACAACAATACCAGGTTTTTTTTTACAGCAAATGCTATATCCTTGTAAAAATATCTTGTAACTCTTATGAAGTGCTTATTTTTCCTCTTTCTTGCCTGATCCTTTTGAGTAGTGAAAGTTGATAGAAGAGCAATCTCATTGCATATAATCTTTCTCCCCACTCATGTCATCTTAAATTTGTCACTCTTCCTTCAGTTATACTTTTAGTTTCACTGCAGAGTCACTGGCTATCAGCTCTTCTAGTGCTAGCCCTGTCAGACCTGTAGAGTTCTTATTTATATCTCCTTCTTAGGATGTAATGTTTCACCTGATTGCTCGGTTGCCATTCCCTGTGGCTCTGCAACACTCAGAGTTTGAATGGCAATGCCAGTTCATTGTTGCTCCCTAAACTTGTGGTAAGGAAAGGCCCAGACCTCCAAAAGACAGGCTGGACACCTCCATTTCTGAGGTGTGCAGCTTATACAATTCTGCACAGGACAGAAAGGCTGCACCTCTAAAGATGGGTTGGTACCCAGACATATGGTGGAGAAGAGCTCTTGGATGTGGGAAAGAGTAATCCTGGCTTTTCCTTTAAGTGGCAAGTCAATGTGCTTTAGAGGATATTTCTATTTGTTGTTCACATGGTTTTTTTTTTTCTTGTTCTTGAAGTTTGCTGTTTTTTCAGGGATTCTCACAAGTTTATAATAGATTTTTTTTTTATATTGGGCTTTCCCAGCTCCTTTTATTGATTTTTAACAGTAAAAACCTACAATTTTGAGGAAAATCTATTGTCTTTTTTCCAGTCTCAAAAATTGTAATTTGTGTCTTAAATAAAATCACTTAGAAGTTTTAAATGTCATTTCATATATGAATAAGGGGAAACAGACAGGTTTTTGCTTATACTGTAGAATGTAAAGCCAAACATGTTTTAAAACTTTCCAGACATTAAAGATTAAATAATACCAAGGCTGTGCATAAAAGCTGCACACTCTTTTTCTCTACATTTCTGTTAAATGAAAGCTTTTACCTTGTTTCAATTTGCCTCTTGGAAAACCCTTGACCTCTTCATGTATACAGGTAAAAAA
>VXBN01004062.1:229937-328477 GCA_013397395.1 Sinosuthora webbiana
ACTTTTGTTTTCGGTTAAGTATCCTTAAGTATCCAATACTTGGTCTTTTTGGTAACTTACGGGTGAAAAAATTCTTTAGAGAAAAGAAGGAACAAACTCTACCCCCAACAATCTGTTTATCTTGACATAAACAAAGGATGTAGGACTAAGTTTATTTTTCCTCTCCCTATATTCACACCATTTTAATAGAAAATATTTATAAAAATAAAAGCTATGAATGTTTTTTACACTGCAAAAAAGCAGGGTAAAAATGTGTAAACTCTGTGACAAGCAAATAGAAAATGCAAACCCATCTGTCCATGCGTGATTTATCTGTTAAAAGAGAAACAAAAACTTTGTGTACATAAAATCCTATGTATTGCTGTGATCTGTGACTTCCAATACAATCTACACTGTGTGATTGTGCTCTTTTAATTCCCTTTTTATAGACCACAGTTCAGTAAATAAAGTTTGAAAAAACTTCAATTAGAAAAAACTTTCAATAGAAAAAGCTCCAAAATAATTACATAGCTACAGTGTGTATTTTTGTTGTGATCTCTTTGAGTGTCTTGGCTTTTACTTAGGGGATGAAAGGGAAAGAAATTATCATGATATGACTGTTACTGATACCCTCTCTCTTGGGGGTTCTGGTGACTTAGAGTTATCAAAACTACTTATTGATAAGGTACAGGCACCATATCAGCTACTAAGCTTATCAGACTTCAGCTGACTCCACTGCATTAGCAGTAGCTGTGCACAGCCAGGAGGGGATTAAAGCAGCCTCCTGCTCAGTGTGCACCTCTGAGCTGGCTCTGAGGATCTGAGCAGCAGTCTCACCCGAATGTCCAGCTCAACATCTTTGTGAAAGGTGCACCTGAGTATCTCCCAAGGGCATGTGGGTTGATTTTGAAACTTTATAGTTTTTCTCTGATCTCAGTGAGGAAAATGGCAACCTCTCTATGGCAGGAAAAATACTTTTTGGAATATTTGTATAGCCCTTAGCACACAGAGTACCTAAACTCCAGTGATATTTAAAGATACTCATACTTGCTGTTATAACAAATAAAGGAAGTAGTTTTAGCCCCAAAGCTAATGAAGGCTGGTTGCTTCTTATCTCTCAGCGTCATATGGCTAGGTTTTCTGATACCACATACAAAGAGAGCACTGACAGAGTGCAAGAGCACTGTTACTGCTCTTGAGACATTTTTGTAATATCTTTCCAAGGTGCCTCAGATGGATGGCCTTCAGCTTCTCCTCCAGTTAGGGGTTGTCTTGCATTCTTTTGCCAAACTCGAGGAAACCTGTATCTTTGGAACCTTATTTTCTTATCTGTTTTGGCTGCAATTTGCTAAGAGGCTTCAGACTGGTGAGAGAGCCAGCAACATGCAAGTGCATTCACATGCATATGTGCCAAGAGAGTCAGAGTTCACAGTTCCCAGAGCTTACGTAGCAGACCTGCTTTATAAGTGAGCTAACATCACTGTATATCTTGTATTCAAGCCAGTATTATTTTATTTCTTTTATCTCAGACATTGATTTCACACTCACTGGCACACCTGTAAGTGACTGCCGGAGAACTTCTGGCTAAAATAGCTGTAGTAGTTCAGAATTACTGGGTTTCATGTTTTCTATGTACTGAACTCTGTTCAGTATCTCTTACCATTTCTGCAAAGGGTTTTTTAGGTTAGCATCTCTGCAGTTATTTCAAATTTTAGGATATCAACCCAGTTGTTGTTCACTTTTTTTTTAAGAGAGTAACTGTCACTTTGATGTGTTATGAGTTTTCCACACTGAAAAGGCTTCAAAGCAAAATGTTTAGACTAGCTCTTGATTCCTGTCTTATAGCCTTTGTTTGATGTAAAAGCGAATCACAATCTTCACTTTAACTTTGCCTCATGGGGCACAAAGAAAACTGCTGTTCATCTGACCAGTTTGAGGCTATATATAAGATACTAGTTCTTATCTTCTAATAAAAACTCCTCATTATTGGTATCTTCACAGGGTCAGACTGTAATGGAAGACACAGAGCATAAAAAAAGGAGGGATGGACAAATAGATTAAAAAATATAGGAAAGAAAGAAAAAAAAAAAAAACAAACCAGCAATCCTTTCTCGCTATCTTTTCCCCAGTCTCCCTTCATCTGAAGACCAGGAGAAAAACAGTACACAGATATAGGTCCTAAGGGCACAAACAGTACATTTATTTGGTCTGTGGCATTTAGGTAAGAAGGTGAGAGATTTTAGAAAACTTTTCAGAGAAATGGCTCCATGAGGTTCTGAGCGAATGCGTGGAATGGCTTAAAAGGTAGAATTCACAGTGAATTTCACCTTCAGTAATTTGAAAATCCTTAGTAGGATGCTGTTGCCTTCATATTAGAAAGAGGATGGGCATGTGAAACAAAACTGAAGGAAGAGCCTTGTGGGAGGAATCCAGGCAGTTAGAGAACTAGAGACCACATTTAGTAGGCCCAACATCACGTTTTCAGTAAAGATGTCAGTGTATTCACAGGAACTTGTTCTGACTTAAAGCCCCCAGAAATACAGCTGTTACCATCAAAGGCTCTGGAAGTAACAACAACAATGCCATAATAATAATAATAATAATAATAATAATAATAGTGATAATAATAATAAAGTCCAGAAGTCAGACTCTGTACCACCACCCCAAGAGGCTCAAACCGATGGAGGAGGAGAAAAAAATTAATCCCAAACCCCAACACAATTACAAATGCTAGATGTTTTTTTTAGTCAGGAGCAACAAGTAAGGCTGAGATAAGCGTGGCAGGTCAGTATTCACCGGGTTTAATTGAATTACATTGTGTTCTGTAATGTGTTGAAAAAATGACAACCTGCTGAAACTTGAAAGGCATACACTCTCCTTTTGCCTGTAAATAGCTCATGTTCACACACAAATGCACATTGAAAGAGAAGATAGAAAGATAACTTATGGAATGGGCAGAAAAAAAAACCTCAGAAAAATCTCCATTCACATTCTACTTTATATGTTATTTACAAAAAAAAAAAAAAAAAGAAAAATAATAAAAAAAGAAAATCTGCTTTTTTTATTACATTGAAGTCTTTCATCAAGTATCACTCAAGAATGCTAGTCTATATATATTTTTATCAAGAAAAAAATTGTTGTAGCATTTGCATATATTATTTTTTTCACTTTTTTTTGCACATATAAGATTAGTAATTTTAATTGATCTTGCCTGTGTTAGAGAAAAAACACCACAGGATATGAGGTTAGATTTGGGAAGATGGTACAAGAGGTAGCCTAAAGTTTAGTGATGACTTACCTGGTTTGCAAGACTGGCTTGGAACTCACATATAAGTTAACGTACACATTTAAAACAGGAAGAGGATTTTATATCAAATGCAATTGAGTGAAAATATACATAAAAAATAAATTGTATCCCGTATATGCAGTTCATATAGTGTATAAACTTGCAGACATGTCTCTGTATAATATGTGAAACGTTGAGGAAATTTGAATATGTTTTTCAGTTTACCTAAATCTGGAAGGATGAGAATGACTAGAACAGCTCATTTTAGGGTGGTTGTTATAATGAGATTATAGGAATTTATTATGAAATATTTTTTTTCTTTAACAGCACAAAAACATCAATGGTCAAATTACTTCAGATGAACAGAAACATTGTTTTATATGATCCAAAAATGAAATTTGTCATTTTGCATGTTTAATGATAAAAAACTCAATTTAGTTTTAAAGAATTCTTAAAATCTAGATTAAGTGTTCACGTTTAAAAATATTCAAATGAAGGTTTTCTCCTTGACAAGCCTATACTCCACCCCATCTCCCCCCCTCCCCCCACAAATAAAAAAAAACCCCTCAATACATAAACAAGCAACAATAACAAAAAAGAAAAACTAAACCAAAAAATTCAGACAAAAAAATATGGAAAATTAAAAGACTGGGGAATCAAAAATTAACATTTCATCAGACTGGACCAGGATAATTTCTGTCAACCCATCTTTAATATCAAAGTAAAGAGGTTGTAAGGACCACAAAAGGAATTATAAAGGAAATTTTGAGCTTCATTGTGATACTGTATGTATGTGTGTGTCTTAGACTGGGAACTGCAAATGGGGCAGATTTGCTGCCATTGATCCCCTCTGTACTTTAAAAGAGAAATTAAAAAGAGATCATTGAATCTTCATGACTGGTGTTTTGGGAAGAGCCACACCTTGGTGGCACTTCTTTCACTATCCAAAAAATATCAGGTGCCTAATCTACGGGGTGTAAGCAAGACTTGAAATCAAAATCCATGGGACAAACTCCATGTCTGAACACCACAAGCACAGCTCTTCAGCTACCCTTCTGTGTGCTGAAATCACTCCTATGTAGGGGGATAACACCATGCCAGACAGTAACAGGTCTTTAACAAGCAGGGAAATATCTGGCTGAAGGAAAAGTGATCTCTATGGTCAGTTTGCCAAATAGTGTTTGGTGAAGGAAAGATAATGTGCTGGAAGTCACCAGGCTTGCTTACAGTCCAACAGTTCTGGTGCCCCATTGCCTACTGCACTGAAAGCAAAGCAAGGTTTTTACAGTGGTTGTTAGTGGTACCAAGGCCACAGGTACAACACTGAAATTTTTTCCTACTGGAGACCATGTGAAATTTAAAAGGAAATATTGTCTGGTACTTGGCAATTATTAACACTCAAAACAGTCTTTAATGTAATTAATGTGTTGCCAGTGTCTTCTATAGTCAAAATATTTGTTTGAATAAATGAACCAGCTAAACACTAATTCATCTCATTGTGGTAGTGTGCTCCATGCAGTGAAAGAATGGTGCCTACTGCAATGCTAACTGAGTGGAACAAATTCTTGGACTTGGGTTTTCTACAAGTAAAGCTTGAAAGAAAATTAAGACACTAGCAGTAGGCTCTGGTTTGGGCACAGTATATCATGTTAACAAGATCATGGTGTTCATCAGGGGGCCTTATCCCACCAATGCGCTTGACAGTCTGACATGTCAGAGCATCACCAATAAAATAATTTCATTAAATAGCTCAGATGAAAATGACCTGCTGATAAAGGTGAAGTATGAGCAGAGAGGAGGCTGTAATGGAGCTGCACAGTGAGAAGGAGCAAGGCAGCCATCTTTTTGAACCAGAAGTCAGATGGTGCATCATGAATATTGCTATACGCACTTGATGATGCTGGTAGCATGAACTTTTATAATCTTGTGCTAACATGGAATTACTGTGATATTATCTGGTCATGTGTTGAGCTTTGAACTGGTTTTCTGTTGTTTATTTCATTTTTCAGTCTTACAGTTTGCCTCCTAACTGACAGAAACAGGACAGTTTAAGTGTTTGCCCCATTTGGTAGCATAAAAGATTAAAATTTTTTAAAAAAGGCATGATCAGTGGGATGAGAAGAGTTGGACTTCACTTCAAGATGATGTGTCCGTGCTTTCATGCTAATCTAGGATTTGCAAGACTTGGTTTATTCCCCTGACTGGTCACATGTTTCCCCTATAAACAAATTGCTAAGCCTGATGTTCCATACAGAAATAAATAGCGAAATTGGGATGATTAGAACATCTAATTAACCCTCTAAAAGTGCAGGACTAATGAAGCTTTTCTGACTTGTAGTAATACAGCTAGCTGCCATGTCTTATCTCTAATTACCCTTCCTCTCCAGCCTACCTCTTCTGACTAGCAAGTCTACGGAGGGCAGAGTGCCAAGGATGTTTTCTCTTTCTATCTGTTTTCAGATTCTGGCTTTCCCTTTCTCAAACTTCTAGCTTTTTTGCACACTCCTCAAAATCTTTTTCATGCAGGTCTCTGAGTAAGTCATTAATCCTTTGCTTTGGAAACCTGCTCTTTACTCTTGTCCCAATAATCTACCTCATCAGCTAAGCAGGCAGTCATGTTGGGGTTAAAAAAAAAAAAAAGTAGATTTTTTACCATAGCTAGTGACCTTGTGCATGGTCCAGAAATGTCTGGTGAAGAGACCACTTACTCCAGTGAAGGTACTTCATCCAGGTCCTTTGCTGTGAAGTTTAGTGAAGAAGGCAACAAAGTAGGAATACTCCAGAGCTGAGCCCTTCAGATGTGTCCAGACAGATCTTGATGCAGCTTGTGAGTGATATGCTCAGAGAGAAGCAGTAACTCAGACAAAACTTGCCAGGGGACTTCACATACTCGTAGAAAGCTTTTCACAGTTTCACTATAAGAGATTTTGCTGAAATTCCTCCAAAGTCCTGCTTAGAAGTCGGCCAGCTTTATTCTTCTCTTGTCTGCCTGTGAAAGAAAGTGTTGTCTGTTCTATTCCCTTACCATGAGGGAGTTACAAAGCCAAGATAAAAAATTTGTTTTGTTGTGATTCACAGTTAGTCCTTTGCTTGATCTTGGGAAGGTACAACTTTTTTGAAATGCATGGTTTGTTTGTTATGAATTTGGAACTGCTCATTGCTTAAAGCTAGCCTGTTTTGTGATATGAAGCCTCTGTTCCACATGTCAAAAGAAAAAACTCAGTGTACTATTGTTTACTGATTGGTGCCAGCTATAATTATATACTTGTCTACGTGGGGAAGTTGGCCTCTGAAATGTTAGAGAAATACTATTTGACCTCAAAATGTTCTTGACTTTTTCTTCAAAGATGTCTCCTCATGAGACCTTATTTCTAGTGTATTTTCATTGTTTGCCCTAGAGGAAAAAAAATGGTCTTCCTGTTATGTTTCCCTCACTATCCTGGAGCAAATTAAAGAAAAGTTATGATTTTTTTCCAGCAAGATATCTTTTCTGCTTTGTCTTTGAGCACCCTTTCTTTCTCTTTCCCTTTCTTCCACAGATCTCACTTTTAACTCCTTTCTCATTTACACAGATACTGAAGTCTCTGTTTAAGAAATGTCCCAAAGCAGCATTTTTTTTCTCCCTTGTCATCTTTATTTCTCTGTGTATTTTCCTTAGAAAAGTATAATTAAGAAGGATCTTAGGTAGAAATAGAATCTAACCAATATTCTAAAGGTCCAGAGGAGTTGCCAGGAGGTAATTATAAAATAAAACTCCCCAAATTTCAGCATTAATCAGCTATGAGAATTCTGTTCAGGACCGTCTATCTGTTGAAAAGCTTGATTATTCCTTTATAGAGTGTAAAATCAATAGAACTGCACTGTTGTGAAACCATCTAAAATGAAAACAAAACCTTGAAAAAGTAACCTGTTTTCCATTTACACTGTATACCTAATTTTACCTTGAAGGTTTTTCTTACTGTTCAGTCCCTTTCTTTAAACAAATGGAACTATTAATTTTCATTTTTACTTCTGAAAATGTTTCTTTCTTCTCTGACAAGTATACTAGCATATCTACACGGCACAGTCAACTCATGCTACATTTTAAGACCTTGAGCTGACACGGAGCAATCAAGTGGATCTCTCTGTAGAACATCACCACACTGGAAAGAGATTCTTCCTCAATCACAAATTTCTGTACGGTCTGTGCAGTCACATTCATTTGAGGGCCACACTCATCAGGTGCAGAATGAATTACATCAGGTGTAGACCTGCTGTGATTCAGGCATGCAATTCTCCACATGTAGCTCCATAAGGAACTAGCTGCAAGTTCTTCAGTTAGCACTCCATTTAGCACTACATAGCAACTGAACCCAGTAGGTCCTTGTATTTGGAAATCTAATAAATGTATTCTGTGTTGATTTAGTTTTGCTGCTATATTGCATCAAAAACCTGCTTAACCTATTCCCCTCTTTCACTAGAGAATGGACACAGGAGAACTGAGAGCCTCTGAAAATTGGCATAAGATAGGTGACTCCTGCTGTGATTATGAAGCTGGATAATTCTTGTGGAAGATCCCAGTCTTTGGGTTGTTCCTTCAGGGAATTATTCCTTCAGGGAATTTGTTCCTGGTAGCTTGTTGGTGATAGAAAATACTAATAAAAGCTTTGGAAGCTATTATTTGGCCTCAAAGCTGAACTTAAGTCTTCTTTCACTCTATTTAAAATTGAACCACACCACTTTGCTGTTTTTTACATGTGGCTTTTTACATGCATTTCGTTTCACCTGAAAGAGTTAGTCTAAGCTTGGGGATCTTTCTCTGGGTCTTATGTTAGTGTATGTCTATTAGAACCAGAAACTGACTCTGTTTGTCAAGGCCAAAGAATCTTCAAGCAGCACATGTGTCAGTGTTGTAGTAGGGTTGGTATGATGGTATATTGAGGGATATAGAAGCCTACCGAAGTTACAAAAGTCCTGAATTTATTTTCCCTACTTAATTATCAGTGACCACCGATCCTATATTTATAGGCACTTTTAAATTTTTTACTGTGAAGTCCATGAGATTATCCTTAATCAAGAGTTTCAAACTGCTTCCAACAGTGATTTTAGGGAGTCTTTTTAATCTAAACTAGATGTAAATGACAGGGAGTGTTCATTCACTCAGTTGTGACATCTCAGCTGGGTGGTGTTAATTAACAGCCAAGACAAAAAAAAGCTTTTTAAATAATTGCTTAGGCATAATTGACCTGTGAACCAAGTCTAATTTATTGCAGCTGACAAAGTGCATAGGGTTTTGTTTGACACATAATATATTTTTTCATACTAATAATCCAGTATTTTTATTTCATTACTGTAATTATTTGGTTGTTGTTGTATGACATGCTACATGTATAAGACTAAAATAAAACTAAAGAAAAATACCAACATTTTCAGCAATTATTTGAGGTACACCATTTTACCACTGCAAGGATAGTACTTAAAAAGCTTTTTTTAAGTTGTAATCCAAATTCTGATTTCCTATGTTTCATGGATTGAAATCAGTAAAAAAAATTACTGAAGACAGTAATCATGTAACAATTTCTCAGAGTGACTTTCAGAAAAATGGTATCAAATATGGTGCAGAGGTTTGTAGTGCATCTTAGAAGGTTCAGAAGAAGGTATGGAGGTAGAGGATGGTCTGTGAGTAGAAACTGTAGGGAAGATTTACTCTATTAATATCAGGTTTAAATGTTTCTTCAAAGTAGAAAAGTTCTTGATTTTTAGGATTTTGTCTATTAAATGTATTGTTACTTATTTTGATGACATCATGATTAGTCTTGCTCCAATGCTAAGCACGAACTTTCACTTCTTGGGAAAAAAGTAATTTAGCTAGGTTTAAGGTTCTCAGAAGATGATGAGTTGGAGAGAAATTCCTCAGAGCCCATAGCAACACCATGAAATTATATTAGCTAAAGTAAATTATACAAGCATAAGCAGATTTTCTTGTATTGCTAAATATTTTGTCTTAAATTTGTTATTTCTCCCCCTTTTTTTTTTTTTCTCACACTTTAAGACAACGGGAAGGTGGGGTGCTCAAACATTAAAAATTGCCTAGGAGGGGAAAATACAGGCTTTTCTTGTGTGCTGATAAGCTGAGAGGATAGCACACCCATGAAAATTACTGAAAGAGACTGATGGGACTTTAGCTCTCATGTTCCAGGGCCTGAGAGAGGTTGTTTTGCTGAATAAGGTAACTTTGGGATGAAAGGCTAAAAATTTACTTGGAAGATATAAATTGTCTTACATGCAGCTGTCAGCTGCTCTACCACCATACAGACACTGAGCGAACGGGAAAGAAATCTCTTTATACATATTTTGGCATTGTCAGTATTGGAAATGACTGCTGAACCTGCTAATGCCAGGTTATTACCACATTGTAGGAAAACAGTAATTTAAAATAATTGGCATTTTGTAAGTTAGATTGAGTTTCTGCTATTCTTCTCATTGCTTACCTGCTGTGAGCATAAGACTTTTGGGGTTTTCCTAAATCAAGAAGCTTCCAGTCATTCTCCATGTCTGTCTGTCTCTCCCCCTCTCTATCTCACACATACACATGCACACACAGAGAATATTTGAAAATTACTAGTACTGCCATCAAGCCAAGGAGGCTGCAACACTTTAATTTGTAGCTTGCTTTCCTTTTTGACCAAGGACAGCATTTAAGGTAAAAGAACTGTCTATCAATTTTGCTGTTCCAACTTTCTTCTGAAATGAGCTTCCAGTCTCTGGGGCAGCTGCCCATTGCAGGGATGTCTTGTGAAAGAAACTGAAATCTGCCAAAACTCAATAAACAACATAAGACTCCTTCTTTCAGTAATGGTGGAATATTCTCTAATAAAAGGGATTTGGAACCTGAAAAAAATTAGATTAAATTACATCAGTATTCAGCAGGTTGTCCATATAACCTCCCTAAAAAACAAACAAAAATTAAAAAAAAACAAAAACAAACCTCAAAACAAACTAAAACAAACCCAAAAAACCTCAACGCAGCCTCTTTCCACCTTCTAAACCCTCCAAGAAAAGCATAATCCTGAGAAGATTTAGTTATTTAATAAAGACCTGTGAAATCAGATTCCTCCTGCTCAGTGCTTTTAAGGAAATTTCTCTCTTCTGTAGTTTGTGGTTTGCTGAAATATAAAAACATATACTTTTTTTATTTATAAACAAAAAACCTCACAAAAAGCACCTTTAATCCTAAATTTAAGGAAACAATGGCATTTAAATGTGGTGAAATAAAATCAAATCAAAGACTGTCTGTGGTTTGTTCTGTTATAAAGGAAGTGGCTGAAATTCTGCAATTATACTGCTAACTGAATTTAAGGCAGTAATGGAATTACTCCAGATTTCTAAATGTAGCTAAATGTTAACTTTAGATGCAATAGAAATACAGTACTGTGAGATTAAACAGACCAAAGGAAATTTGGAGACAGTGCCTAGTCAGTGAAACCACTTTATTTTACATAGGTGAAAACCAGCACAATTTTGGTAGAGTCACGCTATTCTCCACCTCTTCTTTACAGCTGCAAAAACTAAATCAAATGCCCTGGTCAAAAATAAAAAAACATCTACTTGAACTGCAGTCACCAAATGAAGTGAAGTTTGAGAGTTCTGTTTGCTCTTTTATTGTACAAAAAGTGAGGAAATATTAAAGTTGTTAATTTCTTGTATAGACTGTATATCATTCTAATAAGAATTGCTTTATGCACTCACTTTTACATTGTATGTAGATTATTTAGGAAAAATGATCTCTAGATAGTCTATTTAAGTTATAAATAACCTGGTTTATTTGCTTCATGTTAAACTTACTCAACTTTGGCAATAAGAAGTGTCAGCTTTCTGAGAATCAGATGTCATGTACCAATTGAGCTACATCTCCCTTCCTCAGACTGAACAGTCTCACCATGTACTGTTAACTCAGCCCAATTCTACCAACTGTAATTGACTGAATTTCTGTCCAGCTCCCTGCCCCCATCTTTACTTAAGACTGGGTACACACAACTTTTGAGAAGATTTACAAAAAGAACTTGAGTGAGTGAAGGAGATCTCTTGGAGTCAGGCATTGGGAATTGGCATGGCTTATTTCTGTAGAATAAAACTTTAATCTTTGCAACATTTTAAGTAAGATATATGGAAATGTAAAATTTAGCTAAATACTAATATACAACCATTTTATTTGGACTTGAGCAGTACTATGCTAATGTGAAATGCAGTACATATTAGTAAAATACCAAGGGAAGAATAAGGAATTATGCAGAGTGGGTGGATATAAACTAAATAATATATTAGAAGTAGCTGAGGAGTATCTGAGGGGCATGGAAATTAAAATGTATGATTTTAAGAGAATGTTTGAATAACTGATGGGAATAGATGGTTACTGCTTGTTGGGATGAGTTAGCAGAGATGGGAAGGAGAGGATGACACTGCACTGATGTTTTCAGGATGGGTATGTAGATGTTTTAGGGGCACCTTGGGGTAGCTGGGGGAGGTCCGGTCATAAACATTTGCAGGTGACAATTTTCTCCTAGATCAGTAATGTATAGTGCAGTGAATGTGAATGGCAGGGTAAATGCCTTAGTGTCAGGAAAAGAAGATAGTGTCCTTGGCAGGCTTCAGCAGAAAAGTACCTATAGCTGGGAAAGAGTCAGGGCTGGGTGGACAACTGGGGCAAATGTACCCTGTGGTGAGTAGAGGACACACGCAGGTAAGCGTGACCAGTGGAAGAAGCTGACCAGTTTACTGTGCAGAGAAGTCTGGGCTGATATTACACATTTCTCAACTTTTGTCCCATCAATATCTGCATACATGTTCTCCTTAGAGATAAATTTTGTCTGTCAAAATCAAAAGGGAAATAGCAAGATCTGAGCTCTCTGGCATTTCGGAGATGTCAGGAGTGAAAATGCAGACCAGCAGCCTGTCATTCCATGTTAAAAGTCATACAGGCAGCTTAGCCTGCATGTGTGAATATCCTGTGATGTGTCTGAGAATTGGAATCTAAGTTGTTTTCTTATTTCATAGCTTTGTAACAGCTACACTGTCAGTTTGAAGTGATTTTGAAAATGTCACTATTGTACTTAGGAAGTAAAATGGGATTTATTTACTTTTGGTATGTACTAACTGTTAATGAAAACATATATCAAACATCTCAAACTTGTTAATTTCAGAAACTTGTGATCTTGTCCATGCACATGCATGCAAGGAAATGACAGGGACACAAATTTTGCCTTTTTTTATTATTGTAATTAAGGGGAAAATAAATTTAATTATTTAATACCAGAATAGTAGCACAATTTTGGAACTAAATCAGCCACATTATCAAAAAATGGAAACTTGTAAAAAATGGAAACTAGGGTAACTTATAAAAAAAATGGAAAGGCCCCATGAGAAACTTGGTAGTATACTATTCCTAACCATTTCCAACTGAAAATGTAAAGAAATCTTTGGAGAGAAAAAAAAAAAAAAAACCAAACTCAAAACAGACCCTAATGTTTAGTAAAGTGCTATGCCTGTGTTTTCATAGAGAGCCCATAGATATGTAGGCAGAGTTCAAATGCTGGTCCTTCATTTCTTTAGGGGATGAAGAAGTACTAAGCTCCCAAGTTACCAGGGCCAACTGCAACTTGTGAGTTAGGATCATTCACTGGAGTTGTCCACTGCTTTTACAAATTGGTGATTTGTCTCTCCTTAGCTTAATCAAATGGTTAATAAATGATGCTGAACAAATGGCATTCTAGAAGTTGAGAAAAGTATGATATTCAAGCCTTTTTATGGGCTTCCAGGCAGATTGGAAGCCCATATATTTCCTCATGTATTGCCTAGGTCTTAAAAGCACAAAGTTGTCAGGCTCAAATGATGAAACGTTTTTATCCAGCTCCACTGTCCTTCTCTGCTGTTAAATTGTTAATTAACAACTTAGGAGCATGTAGTTTTGAAGTTGATATAAGGTAATATTTTTTAAAATCTTGATTTACAATCATGTCTGAACATGATAAACCATTGATTTTTATAACAGGGCAAGAATGTATAATCAGAAATCTCTATATTTTTTGTCTGAAAATATAATTTGTCATATTTTTCAACAGGTATAAATCAGTGAAACTTTAAACCATTTTTTGTAGTCTTCCAGTGAATACTAGCTAAAAATCTATCCCACTTTTATCTGGATTAAAGTAAAATGTATGGAAGAGACTTAGTTCTATAAGCTATATTTGTTGTTTGAAATGTCTGAGAAATTAAAATTATGAAACATAAATTTCTGGACATTGAGAAGCCACCACTACTACATACAGGGTGGTATACCTTCCTTTTTTATAAAACCGGGTTGAATTTTTCAGCAGATACATACTGATGTTATTAACCTGAAATGAAGTTGTGCTCGATTTCTCAAGCTTTTCAGTTTTCATAACTTTTTGTTTCTGAGCCAAATAGGTACTTTCTTGAATATCTTCTGTTTCTCTTTTTCTTCCATATCTCCCAATCATCCTAGGTTTACGTTGTTTGGTGGTAGAATCATTTGTAAAATTTAGGCCTTGAGTATTTCTGAATAAATTAATAAAATCTATGAAAAGACCATATAATAGATTGAGTTTCTTGTCTTTATTTGCACATGGAGTTGAATATGTGCTGAAGTCTTTGCTGTCATTGCTAAATGGAGAAATAAACCCAACAAAACTACCAGATGGGAAAAACAAATACAGCTGATTCACCCAGCACTAAATAATAAACATATTGGTTTTCAAGGCTACACATTTTAAACAATCTAATATTGAGGTGGTTACTATAGTTGAGCTGATTTATAAATATGAATCAATTAGAAAAATCTAGATCTTTCCTACATTGTGGTATTTAAGTGAGAGGTAAGATTCCTGTGACTGATGTTCCTGTCTCTATGGCACCTATTCATCCTGAACTCTTTCTATAGTTGATTACCACCAATCTAGTCAACAAAATACAAGCTATGAGTTGCCTTCTGAAAGAGACCACATGAGCCATTTGTTAAACAAGGCTGTTTCTCTTGTGTGTCTCTAAGGAAAACACAACTTGAATAAATTAGCTGTAAACGTTTACCTCAAGTGTTTAAATTAATCTGAGGTGTATAGTATACAGTTCTGTCAGTGGGGTGACAAATGTCGTTATGCAGAAACATGTTTCTTCTCTCCCTAAACAGAAGCACTTTTGGAAATCAGTTTTGTAAACCAGGCTAGGTACTGAAACTCTGCATGACTGAAGCTTTACAGGTCATTCTTCTGTGCACTCACTTTCTGTAAAAAAACCCACACTATATAAAAAAAATTCAATTATATTATACCAAGGTGAATTTCATGCCATTGTTTTGGAGTATTTTTTCCCCAAATTTCATGAAAAGTATAAAAACAGAGCTATTTTTATCCCATTTTGGCAATCATGAGACCACAGCAAGTGAAAGGATTTATTGAAAAGATGTTTTTAGATCTCTCTTATTCCTACTCTTACTTCATGTTGTACTAATACCAAGTGCTGTATGTAAAAAATTGTAAGGTTACACTTGAAGTAGATAGGATAATTCGTTTTGATTTCAATGAGCTTTGGGTCAGATATAGTTCTAATTTGTATGAAAAGATATACAAATTTAAACATATTGTTTACATATCTCTTATTGGGGGAGTTCCAACATCACTTCAAAACTATTATTAAAATTAAATTGTACTTTTATTGAAGGTTCTTGAAGGGATCTTGATTACACATCACTTACCCTATACAAATCAAAAAAGTTTGTTGAATGTCCGTCTGAAAAGTCAGTGTCTTCTGTAGAATTATCATATAAGTGAATGTCTTGTAAACATAATTAAATTATATTGTATTTTAGAAATGGAGAAATATTAATATGGTAGCATACACTTAGGTTCTGACTTCTGATTGATATTGTAAATCAGGATTGACAGTATAGTTGTCAGCAGAGACCTTCATTAGAGTAGGAGGGATTTGGGATACTCTGTAAAATGACACTGCATGAAAATTGCTTATCAGGCTTAATTTAAACATTAGCTGGCAAGTCTGCATATCTTAGACTGCAGAATTTGGTTTAAGTCTTCAGGACAGTATTGGCAGAAAGCTTACTAAGAAAACCATTTTTCTGGCCAGAGCACATGGAATATATCAACCGAAAAAAGGAGTGACTAAAGGGCGGAATTTCTGAACAGCATCCATGTAAACCATGCTTTTGCTTTCCATATGGCACAGCAAGAAGGAAAAAAAAAATCTAATGAGAAAAACACTGCTGGGAAAAAAAAAAACAACATCGAAGCAAGCAAGCAAGGGGAAAACAAAAATCACCTTTTCTGAGCTTTCTAGATGTCTTCTAAAGATGGGGAGAGGCAGGGAACTAAGAAGTGACTCTTGATTTTGGGTAGAAAGCAGCTATGTTTTATGGATTATACAGATCTTCTTAGCCTCTTTCAAACTCCCCAGTCACCTTTCTTCTTTTCTTATTATTTTTGATCAAGTCGCTCAGAATTCTGTATTGAACTCATTTATATATCACAACAGAAATTTGTTTGAAGGTTGTTTTATGGACTTTTTATTGACATTGGTGTTACCAAGAAGAAACATCTTTTGTTCAATTTTTAATGAAGTGAGCACTCCCAAGCCAACTTAAGCATTGTCTTTTTCTTTTCTAGTAACCTCTGAGGTTTTCCCTCTCTGCTTAGGCTTAACGTAACTTGCAAGTGTCTTGTTTATGTCAGAAGTATAATTTGTCTTACTGTTATGCACTAGTATACAAAGACACAATAATAATAACATGGGCAGTTTCTATGACCAGCACCTAATTCTGGCACTTAAATGCTGCTGCATGTACTTTTTTTTACTTTCTATAAATTAAGGTTCCTCCAGTTTCTTGCTGAAAAAAAAATCCCACTCTGTATGAATATTTAGAAAACTTTATCAGAGTTTTCCCTCAATAATTCACATGTCATCTATGGTTTTGAAAATTTAGACACAACTTCATTTTGCCCTAAGTTTAGCAAATGTTTCTACTAAATATCTGCTTTGTTTTGTCATGCAAGAAAGTTTGCATAAAGAAAGATTGTTTTGTCATTGTGATGACCTAGAAGTGTATATATTAGCCTTGTTAGCTGACTCTTTTTTATTTACATGGCCTGAGATACTATCCCTTTTCATGGTTGTTGAAATAAAGAATAAAAATGTTAGACAGCGGGGAATCAGAAACCCCTAAAACTCCCCAGTTGCGTGACCTGAAGCAGCTGTTTTCAGTGTCACCAGTAATATTGCTTAGGATTGCAAAATATAATTCCCAAAATATAATGCTGAGAAACTCTGTGCCCCCTAAGATGAACCCGCACAACTATGACAGACGTTCACCAGCTGGAGGACATGATTTTGACATGTATCTCTTGAAAGAAAGAAGAAAGTGAAGTTTTTCCCTAGTGTGATATTAATGAACATGGACACCTGAAGCAATTGCAGAGAAGTATTAAAAATCTGCATCTTATATTTTGTTTTGTGACTTTTTTTCAGTTTCAAGGTGATTAAAAGTGACCATTCGGACATTAATATTTTTCAGTACAATACACTTAAAACACAATATTTACCAGTTCGGAGAATTTAACAGGAGTAAGAATATTTTTTTGTTTGGTATTATGTACTGCTTAAGGAAATTAAACAACATTTAACCCAAATTCTTAATAGATTAATAACAATTTCCCATTGATTACTAGTGTAGAGAGGCTTTTCAGCACTTCTTTTGTTTTTTGTGAAGTCTGTCTTCACTCTATAAGTCCTTTACATCAGACAGTCCTCTACATCTCTGTGAAGAAAGCAGAGTACCTCACTTCCAAAGAGAAACCCAAAGACTTGAAAAGCAACTTCTTCCTGCAAGGTGTTTGATACTTCAGAAGCAATTTACATTGTTCAGCTTGTTGAAATGAACAGGTCTTGCTCACAGTTTGACCATGACTAACAGATACATCACTCTTTCTCTCTCTCTCTCAATATTATGTATGACTTTTCCAGCCTGTCTTATTCTGTTTAGTTTATGAACTCAGTATTTTTTTAGCTGGCATTAATTTTCTCTAATTCAAATTCAGTATAATAGCTTAAGAAGCCTAGAGCCAAATTCTGGTGTCCTTCGAGCCTCAGTATACGATAGATTATGGTTTAATTAAGAATTTAAAGGGGCAACTTGTTTAAGAAGCCACAACTGATCATATAAACACCATAGAATAGCAGTAAGATGATATGTGTCTGTAAATGTGTGAAGTGGAGGGTTTAAATAAAATCTCTACTGATGAAGTTAAGTTAGCATACTTTATCTTTGCAAATCTTCACACAGATAGTTAAAAAGTGCCTTAAATTTCAAACAATAACTTATTATGCTGCTCTAGTTTAACTGCATTTAATCATCTGTTAATAACTTTCTTCATGCTGAAAGGCACAATGTCAACGTTATTTATTACTGAAATAGCTTTACTTGCCACAATCACTAATATGAAGGGGCCAAGCTCCCTCTATTCTACTCCAAATTTAGAAGAAATTCCATTTTATCAAGATTTATCTTTTTATAGTTTTTTGGTGTTTTTTTTTTTTTCTTCACACTGTTTACATGAATGAATTTGGGAAACTTTATCAACTGGCCACTTCAGTGAAAGATAGATACTAATTTATAGCTACATATCTACTAGGTTTGTGATAAAGAAAAGATGAAAAGCACAACCATTAGTGTACTGCTAGGATAAAGAGATCCAAAGTGATTTTTTTAGTGCACAATATTTTGTTCTTTTTTGCTATTTTATCCCCTTAAAAACTCTTGTGTTTCATAAGTTAAAGGTACATATGAACTGTAATGACTGAAGAAGGTAAAATGTATATTCTTTGTATTCTTTACATATTGAATCTGCCTTTTTTATTGTTCAACAAGCTGTCTTAATGAATAAATCAGAGAAAAAAGTCAGCATTCTGTGAACACTGGGAGATGATGGCTGTTCTAAACACCTGTCATTTCAATACAGGCTTATCTACCTCATTTCCAAATAACCAACAGGATTTTTTTCCATGTTATGATTTTATGTTCCAAACGTGGATACAATCAAAATTTACCAAACTCACTTGCCCAAATGGTGCTTAAAAGAGTTAATCACTCTAATGCCTGGAAATCTCTTTTCTATCAAGACTGACTGTCAAATGCAATGATTTCATTTTACCCTAGTTGCTACACTCAAAGCATAAAACATAAAGTCTAGAAGGAATTCTGAAATGAAAATCTGATTTGTATTTAACTATTCAGAGAATCATAGTGCAAGTCACAGCAAATATTCATTTGGGCCATTATGCTGTCTCTGGCAGTGTCTACTAGTGGGTGTAGGTGTATCCCTTGTGCATGAACATCCCTTGGTATACTTTTTAAGGTCTTGGCAGGCAATGATTTATCTTGGAGGTTCCCTGGGTTACCATACTTAACTCTCCCAGTGGATATGTCCTCTGGCATTTGATTGATGTGTTTTGAATCTATTTATAGATTTAGTCCTCACTTGTCCTGCAACGACTTCCTCTGCTAAAACTTGATGTGTGTTGTGTAAGTACACAGCTGATGTATTGCACTGTTACCCTGAAAATGTTTATAACTATGAAAAGTTACTTCAGTAAATGATTGTTACTTTTTTTGCTACCTTTTTACCTTTCAGCTCGATAAATTCTAAAGCTTTTTAAAAAACTTTTGTATAACCACACTCAATTTCTGCTTTCTGAGACCTTTTTCAAATATTTTCTTCTATTCTTTTACTAGTATGGATTTTTGAGGTGCAGATTTTTATTTTTTACAGATGGCCTCCATTTTTCCACACAGTCCTCATTTTTCCAAACAGTACCACTAGAAGATGTTATTTTGTATTAGTGTTCTAGTTTTTACGGTTTTTCTTTCTTTTTTCTTTTTTTTTTTTTTTTTCCTTGATAAATATTATAGCTAAAAAATGGCTGAAGAAAGCCTTTTCATGGAGGACGAGAGAGGGGAAATTTTATAATGAAGTCACACGATATTGAGTTTAATAGAAATGCAAAGTCAATTCTTCATTCCATATCCCTTGCAACACTTGTCTTTTTCATAGGTTAATTCAGCACCATAGTGTTCTACACTTTGCACAACTTAATTCCAGACTTTAGTGAATTAACACTGTGGGAAAGAGAATTGTACGGACTCCAGCAATTCATTTTAAAGTACAGTTTCATTATGAGATCAAGAACTCAGCAAGTGGGCTTTTGATGGCTTGGGATTTCAGAAAGCAAGGTAGGAGGAAATAGTGCCTTAATACTTCTCAATAGGATTGTCATTGACATTTCTAATGACTGACTCTGATTTGTCTTAACTGGCATCAATTAAAAAGGGGGCCAAAACCAGAGGAAACAATGAGAGCATTTCCACATTCGTTTCCTGGAATTAAACCTATGGAACCACTGTGTTTTCATAATTATGTGCAGCATTTTAATGTCCAAACTCTGAAATCTGGTAATGAATTCAATTAATGTAGAACACAAAATGAGGATATGAATTTTGCTATCATAAATCTGAAATTTAAGTTTGCACTGCAGTTTCAAGAGGTCACATTTTTTTAAGTTTTAACAGAATATATCATAAATAGGTACAAACTCTTTCTATATTTTTCTAGGCATTAAAATTTGCTGGTGTTGAAGTGAATATAGGGAAAAGGTCCTGAAGGATCAGTGGTTCTTTGACAGTGAAAAATTTAAGAGGGTAAAAAAAAATGTACATATGCTTATGTTAACTCACTCTTGTACATAGAGATAAGTATTTTGTTGAATTTGCATGTAGTTCACTGTGTTATTGAAAACCCTTTACTTCTAAAGAAATATCCTTTATAGACGAGGAGTGTGTGACCTGTGAGAGACATGTAGTAAAGTTTGACAGGAAGAGGCAGCTTGCTCTACTTTCAGTCTTATTAGCCAATTCTTAAGTGACTAATGATTTGAAGGAACCTTGGTGATTTTAGGAGGTCTGTTGCTCAGTATTAATAGAAACAATACATATACATGACCAAACTACAGCAATTTAACAAAGCTTGTCTTTTAAATATTCCCTACAGATTAGGTGTAGACTAGGCAGAGAAACAGAAAAGATCTTTGACAGACACAGCTGGATCAGAATTTGGAAATTTTCCGAACTGCCTATCTTATGATCATGCAGCAGGTCTGTGGACTTCTGTGAAGCTGGGCAGCCATGCAGATTCAGACAAGGTAGGGGACTAAACGTGCATTACTGCACAGCACTCACCATGTGTGGAGAGTCCCTCTTGCCCCCTAGGGAAGTGCTTCTTCCTTGAAGAAACAGAGTGCTTAGCCACAAGGGCATAGGTGTACAGTCCAAGGATAAAGACAAGCTTTCCTGGATCCTGTGCCTCCACTTAATTTTGAAAGACTTCTAACAGTTTAAATATTAGAAGATATGACATGAAATGTCTTAGAAATGAAGCCACAATATGTAAAGTTACAGTGACCTCTCAGCTGGGGCTTGCTGACAGGATAAATACTGTACCATCTAGTGTGGCATATGCTTTGCACTTAGATGCACTAGATGGAGTGCTAAAGTCCACCACATCCCTTTTAGTGGGACTATGACTATATTTGTCCCTGTTCACACTCATCAGCAGAACCACAGTTTTCACAGATGAGGTAAAAAATAAAATAAAACTTTTCACTTTTAAGTACAATCTAGTTTCTTTAATAAGACAATTTCAAACTGGGGAGTCTGATTTTTCCCTCATTACTCCAATCTCACTCTGGGGTAGACTTTTTGAGTTCTGAAGAGCTATTATTGATTCGCATACTGGCATATACGAAGAAAAGCTAGGCCCAGAGATTGTTCTTTGCCAATGTCAGATAACATTTGAGCACTGCCACCAACTAATAATATGTGCTCACAGAAAGGTTCAGGCTGCTGGGATAATAGATAATTACAGCCACAATTGTCCAAGCAAAGAAATATCCAAATCTCCTGTAGGAAACCATGAATACATTGGGACCCATGAGTAAAAAATTAAATGCCTAGCTTCAATAAATATGGAAAGAAAACTTCTTAAAAGTTTAGAATGTCATTAGCGTGGGATCTTTTGAAGGATTTTTTCCTTCTACTTTCTCCAAAGCACACCTATTTAAGGCTCAGAACAATCCAGGGGACTGCTGCTGCAGTGTGTGTGGGTAGAGTTCAAAATGCAAAAACTCTCTTAATTTCACAATGAAAGTGGAAAATAGAATTTCTGACGATTTTTCAAACATAGCACTTTCTTTAGGACAATGTCTAAAGGTGAAAATATTACTTCAGCAGCTTTCTATTTTTTAAAAAAACTTTTTTAAATAGTCATGAAAAAGAATAATAATGGCTTCTACTTTCAAGGTGAATTGCATATAATCTTTATGTTTTGTATTATAGTTCAAATAGATCTGTTCATTATTTTAGTCTTCCTCAGGGTTCCTGAAGTGATGTTTAACGTCATCAAAAGAACAGCAAAAAGAGGAACAAAAAAATGCAAAAAAGAGGTATAGAATCACAGAATAGAATCACAGAAGATCCTGTGTCAAAAGGAACCTACAAAGATCATCAAGTCCAACTCTTAACTTCACACAGGGCAACCTAGAAGTTAAACTATGCATCTTACAGCATTGTCCAAATGCTTCTTGAACAGCTTGAAGCCATTACCACTTCCTTGGGAGGCCCATGCTGGAGTAGGCTGCTGTCAGGGAACTTTGGGCCCATGGACTGACAAGTCCAGCCTAAAGCAGTTTTTCTGGAAGGGCTTGTGACCCTTTGGTTGACCCACATTAGAGCAGGCTGTTTTTGACGGACTGCATCCTGTGGAAAGGGACCCACACTAGAAGAGCTCATGAAGAGCTGCAGCCTGTGGGAAGCACTCATGCTGAAGAAGTTTGTGAGGAACTGTCTCTCATCAGAGGGATCCAACACCGGAGCAGGGGAAGGACTCCTGTCCCTGAGCAGCAACATAAACAAACTGTGATGGACTGACCATAGCCCCCATTCCCCATGTCCCAGTGCTCCCAGTGGGAAGAACATAGGCACCAAGGAAAATGGGGTGGGGGGGAAGGTGCTTTTAAGATTCAGTTCACTTCTCATTATCATACTCTGATTTGATTGGTGATAAGTTCAATTAATTTCCCCAAGCTGAGTCTGTTTTGCCCATGGCAACCCTTTCCCCTTAATCAATGAATGATCTCTCCCTGCCCTTAGCTCATAAATCTTTCATTATATTTTCTCTCCCCTGTCCAGTTGAAGGGGAGTGATAGTTTTGGTGGGTACCTGGCATCCAGCCAGGGCCAACCCACCACACAGTCACTGCTCTACCATTGTCCCACTAGGGCTATCACCTCCTCAAAGCAAGGATCATGTTGGTGCCAGCCCAATTTGGCTTTGGTGAAGCTGTGTTCACTAGTCACTGATGTCTCCTTTTTCTTTGTGCTCTTTCAACCATCTTCTGGCAGATGAGAAGAGCAAGACCTTATTCCTGGAAACCTGCCAGAAGTCTGAAGTTCAGGAGCTGCTTCTGATTTTTCCAACAAAATGTGAGAAATCTTCCTTGGAATGGGGAATAAATAGACCAATAAAGTGATGAGAAGCTTTACTCTTCAAAAGAACAAACAGAGCAAAGGTGCACCTCAGACGGTGCCACCACCATCTCCACAATCCCAGTCCCTCTCTCCGTGGCCTCCAACAGGGTCCTTGCAAAATGATGGAACAGCTGCCCAAAGGTTGTCAGGCCCTCCTGCTCCCTCTGTGAAAAAGAAAAGGTACCTCCGCACACTCTGGGGACAGGGCCAGGAGACAGGGAAGAAGAGTCTTTGCAACATTTAATAGGCAGTTGTCTTATGGAGTGCAGGCAGAGACCATGCCCAGGCTGACCGAGGCTCCTTTTTCTGTCAGTGGGATGTCTTGATGCTTTGACCCCTCTCAGCCACTGCTGAGCGCAGGTGGGTGTGCCCCTTGCAGGGTGCCAGGTAAGAGGGAAGGATCATTGAGGACCTCAACCCTCCTGGAATGTTGTTACTACCATCTTGTCTAGGGCATGGGATAGGGAGGAGGCTAGAGCCCAGGGCTCATGAGGAGAGGTGGAGCATGGTGTCTGTGCCCAAGGACCATGGGACAGAAGAGAAGTAGTTCCTGGGAGAAGCACAAAGAAGAAAGCTAATTCCCAGGAGGCAAAAGCTGAATCAGAGGAGGAAGAACACCACCCAGCATAGCATGAGAATATTTGTGACTGCTCATGGGAACAGTGGCGTGCAGTAAATGGATGTAGCTCTATGGGGGAGCTGCGTGGGGCCCAGGTGTGTCAGTGTGCTGAAGGACTGATGGAGGAGAAGCACCATCCATGTGAGTGATTGCTGTGTGACTGATGGTGTGGAGTCCATGAATGTGGATCCACCAAGGAACAATGAGGAGCCCTGTTGTGTTAAACTATCAAAGAGTTGTGTGAGACCAGTGCATATTAAGGAATGGCAGGTCCATGACTGCCAATCTGACATAAAAGGACATGGAGCCCACAGGGGCAGACTCACTTTAAGATGAGGACCTGATGGTTGTGGACCTGTCTGTGACAAGGCTGATCTTTCATGACCCTAGAATACCTGGGCTGCCTTCCATGACATCACAGGAATGGCTGTCAGAGAAGTGCCCAGCCAGTTTCCAGACAGCAGAGCAGCCTCTGCACCCAATATTAGCTGGGAGAGGAGAAATTGTGGACATCCCACAAGCTCACCCTCAAGATCTCTGAGCAGTAAACAGTTTATTTTATGCATTTCAAGGGTTGTGTGGGCCCTTCTTTCCCATCTCCACCACCTTCCATGTGAAAGTTGTTTACTTATACTGTACTTAATGCACCCCAGGATCTGGTTGGCACTTTGAACACCAGACAATGTTGTTGATTCATACTGAGACTAGAATCAATCAGATTCCTTTGTGTAAAGCTGCATTCCAGCATCTTGTTCTCAGTCTATACACATATCCAGCATTACACTGTCCCCCAAGCACAGAATCTGGCATTTGTTCTTGTTAAATTTCATATGGTTGGTGACTGCCCACTTTGGTAGCTTTTCCCCTCCTTACCTAGAGACTCTCAACCATCCTCAACTGCAAGTTTTATGCAGTGTCCTTTATGAACAACACTTCCTAGCCACCTCATCTGTTGTGCCTATTTTTCCTGAAGAGCCTATAAGCATCCACCATAGTACTCCAGCCACAGGATTTTTCCCATGAAATGCCACTTAATGTACACTGTTCTACTCTTCCCCCTTGGGTCTTTGCCAGACACTGGTCCAGACTGAAATGACGGTGGCCAACTGTGTGGTCTGCCCCAAAATGGCTTACTGACCTCTTGGTAAGCCCCAAAATAGTGCTGGCTGACCATGGGGGTCCTGTGGGACACATTAAAGAGCAGGTGTGCCCCAGGCCTATGGGGAAGCCTCAGTGGACCAGAGCATATAAAAGAACTGTGACACATGGCAAGTGGTGTGCTCAGATACCCTGAATTTAAAAGCATCTGAGACCACACTGGGTCCAAGGGTGGTGACTATATATATACCTTTTTGTTTTCTTTTCCTTTCTCTTTTTCTGTCTCCCAACTACTTCTCACAAAATATGCTTTAAGCCAGACTGAAAAACTTCCAGTCAATGCCTTAGTAAGGGCCTTGTTGTATTTGGATAAGTTAAAGTTTGCTATGCTGGAATTTGTGAAGTGCCTTACTTTGTCTGGAAGTTGTTTTAAAATTTGCCAAGTAGCTTACTCTACCTTAATGCTCTGAAGTTTGCAAGTTAAACTTTTTGTTGGATTTCCTGAGAATTTTGTTGTTTCTCCCACACACTTCCCAGACCACCTTCCCCGAACCTATCAAGCAGGCCAGGACATTACAACAACTAAGAGGAAAAATCTCTTAAAATGGATAAATGAGCATTTTTTTCTTAAAATATTTATGTCTTGAACTGGTATGTGGAAAAACTAATGTGTTTACAGGTCTATTACCTTTGGTAGATGGTCTTGAGTCTGGTTTCAGATTTTCTGTTAAGAGATTGATACAGTAACATCTTCAGGTTTTGTCTGTGGCAATAAAAATATGCAGGGATGCAGGTTTAAGGCTTAAAATACTTTGCTTGTCCAGGGGTTGTCTAGACTTCTGCAATTAATACATAATTTGAAGCTGAAGCAGAAACCTTCTGACTTGGTAACACTGTTTCAGATCAGTTCTACCTTGCTTACAAATCTCTTTTGGAAGAGACAATCTAAGTGGCAAAGACTTATCTGAAATTTTTTTCAATGTAATTTTTCAAATATTCAAATAAATTTTAAAGCGATTTGTTAACCCATTACCAGAATATAAGTTATTTCATTTCAAAGTAATATTTTTTTTAAGTTATTTAACTGAGTTATCAATATTTATTAAAGGTAAAAGAGATTTTTTGACATAGTATATTTTCTACAAGGAACAGATATCAAAAGTAACTGATAGAAAGTAATTGAGTTAATACAAAGATGAAGATTTATTTTCTGAAAAAAATATATTGCAGAATTATACGCTGAAAAATAATCAGCTTAAAGTTACTTTCAAGTGCATAGAATTTCTACAGTGGTTGGGGGTTTGGTTGGTTGGTTTGTCTGTTTATTTTGCTTTGGGTTGGGGTTTTTTGCACTATTTTTATTACTATGTAGAATGAAAAGATTATGCTAGATTGTTTTAGAGACATCTATTTTGCAATGACTGGGTAAAATTGTATGATATCACTCTGATATCTGTGGAATATCTCTGCTGAATGCTTGCTGGTCAGGAGGCAGCGTGGATCCCTAAGGGGGAGCTGATTGCACAGAGACTGTCAAGATTTTTTCCCATCTGATGCTATTAGCTGTACATATGTGCAGCTACAGATTTTGTTTCTCTATGACTTTCTGTAAGTAGTTTATGTAAGAAAACAGAACTTCTTTACTGTCTTGCCAGCACTATTTTGTAATGATACCAGGACAAATCAGGCTTTCAAGTTTGCAAAAGGGAAATATTGAAACAACATTCGAAAAAATTCTGTATTTGAAGGTGGTTGGGAGATACTTACTGTAATTTTATTTATTTTGTATATAACAACGGAATTAAGAATTCTACACTAGCTGAGAATAATTTTTCTCCTCTACATCTTAAATAATCCACAATTTCCATTAAAACAAAAAACCTAGGAAGTACTCAGGGAATTTTAACTGGGATCTTCATGTTAAGTTCATGCAACAGTGAACAATATTGTTAGAATCAGGTAAATGGTTCATGGCTTTTGAGGATGCCTTTGTTAATTTTTTTTCTCTTGATTGGTTCTTTAGATTCTGTTCTGAAAATTGATATCTCTAGATGAAGTGAATAGAGTTACCAAGAGGTAGGCTGATGCTCATTCCTTTAGGTTAAGTGAATTTATTTTCAGATGTCCAATTTTTCCATCACTTTTAGAGAAAATGGACAGCCTTATGCTTGCTCCCACTATACTTTTGTCTTCTTACACAGCTGCCCATTGATCAAGTAGTGCATGTACTCAGTTTCAATAAATGAGATTTTCCATATGTTGACCTATTTTTACACTGCCATCTTTCTAGTTACATGCTGTGGCTTGAGAAAAATTGAATAGGATGCAGATGGAAGAACTGATTTTAGCATTTGTTGTAAAAATTGCTACTCTTCAACAGTACCTTGTCAAATTTTGTTTTGAAGTTATCTGAAAAAAAAAATTCTCTTGAGTGTGTTGTTTCAGAAACCGTTGCAATGAAATAGCAAACACCATCAGAATGATCTATACAAATTTCAAACATGGCTCCCCCAACTCTGATGGGAATGCTGTCAAACAAGCTGCTAAGGAAAGACAGGGGTGTTCACATGACTGCATGCAGTAAACAGCACCAGTTTTCTTGCCCTTCCTGTCCTTCAGTGCAGGTCTTCCCAAAAGAAAGCACCACGGGACATCCTGAAATGCATTCCCAGGTGTAAGGTATCATTTTTGTGGGAGTATTCAAATTGTTGCAAAGCAGATAAAATATTATGATTGTTATTTTTATTAATTGTTATTATGATTTAATTATGATTTTGTAACAGTTTGCACTCAAATATGAAGTAATGAATAGGAGGAAGACTAACTTTTTATTGGTGTAGATTAACTTTTTATTGGTGTAGATTACCTTTTTATTGGGTGTTTTAAGTAATCTAAGCACAGAAACAACTTCTGTGTGTGCTTATGTGTATACAAAGACATATACACACACAGAGTAGTGATTGCTGCATGTGTATATTTCTCTCATTTCTACCTCTTTTTCTTTTATCTTAAAAATACAAAGGGAAAAAGAAGATCTCTTGCTTCTGTATAGAATGCCTCTCATTCTCCTTAAAAGTATGAAAGAATGACTGGGAAAAGTATTTATTAGTTCATAGAGGGAAAGTTTTAATAAAGAAAAAAAAAAACACCAAACACCCAGCTCCAAGATGATCCTCATGGCAAAGGTTCAAAGGGCAGAAAGAAAAAGATTGAGGAGTCCTCCAATGCACTCAAAGAAGATGACTAAAAAAGGAAAAGTTTGACTTACTTCCTCCTGTCCCACCAAGTATGTCCCACCTTTTCCAGCCTTGTCAGGGCTGGAGGAGTGTCCTGGGGTGTCTTTATGATGCTTGTATCCCCAGTTGTCTGTTCTGTTTATGCTGGATATTAATTCCTACACCTTTAAACCTTTAAGACTGGTTCTGAGAGCTAAGGGGGGAAAGAAGAAGCGTGCAGTTTGTTTTCAGAAACTGCACTCACTCCTCCACATTCTGCTCCTGGACTGTGTTGTCTGCAGCACGGACAGACAGAGGGACAGAGATCTCCTTTGCTTTTAGTTGGTTTTTGTTAGCTGAGGCAGAGAAGTTCCCTGGACTGTTTTCTTTTCTTCTTTTTCTTGAAACTCTTTAAACTTTTTCGGGACTGAAAAACCCAGAAAAACACTGGGAGCTCACACCTGCAGCCGGCTGGGCCAAGGACAGCATTTCCAGCACTGGAGAGAGTGATAAGAGACAGGGCCAGCTGAGCTACAACCCGCAGCAAGGACTTTCTGAGTTTTGCCATGTCTCTTCTGAATGGTGAGAGGTTTTATTTTTTTAATATTATTCATTTTTTATGCTTGTGAACACCTTGCTTGTTGAATAAACAGGTTTTTTCCACTTTTCTCTAGGGAAATTTTTTCCCAGACCAGTTAGGGGAGAGCAGAACAGCCTCATAAGTTTAGGATGGAAGAAAAGATGGATTCATTAAGACAAGGAAGGAAGTTCAGCAATTTCCCCTGGGGTATTATAAGGTTAAGATTCCTCTTTTGCCTCTTTTTTCCCCTCATTCATTCAACAGTCAAGAGACTTGAATCTTATTCCTTCTCACCATGCTATCATTTCTTGTTATAAAACAAACAAAAACAAAAAATCTTTGAAAGATTAAGCTTACTCTGATATGATATAGAGAGGAAAGAGGAAGATATCTACATGCTTTCTTTTCAAACCACTAATCTCAGGTCACAAAACATCAAAACCTACAAGAATATCAAGTATCAAGCAGATACTCTGCAGGTTCTTGTGCAAGAAGGAGGCTCCAAAAGAAGACATTTCTAATCATGGGAAAGGAATTTCTTGATTGGGAATGAGCTCAGTATTTTGGAAGTTATTCATAGTTTACTATGTAATTGCTTAAATGTGGGGTACCAATGAATTGAAGAATTTCAGAGGCATGCTCTAAGAATGCTTGGCTGTGTCAGACCAAAGCTTGTCATTGTATCTCTAATTCTGGTCAAGAATGAATGCTTATTAGGGGAACAGGGCAAGTAGACAGTGATATGTCTCTGGAATATCCTCCAAAGTATTTCCAATTCAAGGATCAATGTAAAAGTACTTTGAGAGACAGAAATATGTTTCTGTATTTTATAGCCTTCACAAGGGATTATTTGTCAATGTCTTTATTCTTTCACTGAGTAGCCAAAAAAATATCTGGTATCAAATTTGTAAGAAGTGTTTTTATTATGGAGAAACAGATTTAGCTGATGTTTTTCTACTGATTTTTTGTATGCTTATGAAGAAGAAAGGTGACTGTGTTAATAAATACAGTCTGATTTCAGAATATCTTGATTTCTAATTATTTCACTTTGGAGAAGTTGATCTCAGAAAATATCTTGTAGTCCAAGCTGGAATTTGACTTGTTGTAAACCTACAATTACTGGTAAACTCATTTTTGACAGCCTTATTCTCTGAAAGGGTCAACTTTAAAGGAATAGTATAACTTGCTGTTTGTTAGAGGGGAGCAACATAGCCTGCAAAGTGATTATAGTTGATAATTGAAGGAAATAATGGAAGGTTCACTTCTGGAAATATACGTACAGTTTTATTACAATATTTTGGGATCAACGCAGCAAGATATTAAAATATTTCATTTATAGTACTCTTGGATTTGTAGCAGTCACAATCTGAAAGTGGTTTCTTTCACTGCTAATTACACAGCTAAACTCTCAAAGCTGAGTAGGTTTATTTTATGATTAATGCATTAGGGACTAATAATGCATTGTTTCATTGTAGCTGGACAGTATTTAGGCCTTATTTTCTAAGGGAGTAAGCCCTCTGCTGCAATATAATTTTTACGTCCCCAAACCTGAGCTGGAATTTTATTTGTAGATGCAGCATATCCTGTGGATGCATTTTATAAAATATTTATTTTCATTCCTTTGAGAAAGCTCTGACATAGATTTGATGATGCCTGTGTTTATTCAGCAGTTTGGACTGTTATTGTGTTTTCAGAAGTTTCTTCTTGAAGGAACTCAGTTTTATAGATTTGCAATTCCTGTTGTGTAGATTAACCCAGGATTCCCATGAATTTGATGTCACATTAAGATACAGTTGGACAAATGTAGTTCACATTATTAGTTGCACCCCGCAAGCTGTTTGTGTGACTTCAAGTAGTGTGTGGGAACTGTATATTTTTACACAGCACATCTAAGCAATGAATCTATTATATAAGACTCAGGAAATTTTGGACATCTATGATACATCTGGAGACAAAGGTCTGAGGCTTCATTTTTATCTCCCTGGCATTCCCACCTTCTGGTCCTTGCTCGCAAGCAGTGCAGGTAGCACAGCATGGGACATGAATCTTGGGCTCAGAAATGGAACACTTACATCATAATTTCATTTGCATCTATTCCTCACAAAACAATCTCATGAGCAGGGGTTAAACAAATGGATTCTCAGCACCAGATGAGTGGATAGAAAATAAGGAAGGACCCTAACTGCATATACAGAGCAAAACAATGAAAATCTTTGTTTAGACTCCTTAAAATAAATTGGGGTTTGGGGAATGAGACAGAACTAGGCTGAGTTTGATTCAGACAAAACAAAAGAGAAGGTTCTTTGCAGTGCATGGTAGAGCTGTTGAGCTCATTGCCCAAGACTGTTACAGACAGTGAAAAAAATACCTAGACCTAGAAATTACTGGACAAAAGCATGATGGATAAAGCTATTTAAGGATATTAAATATTAATTGATACCATGTATTTCATAGAAGTACTAAATATACAAGCTACTGTATAAGTGCCTCATGTGGAAAATGTTGGGCAGGACATACATATAAATGGGAAATGTCCTTCACTGGTTCTGGTCCTTTTCTGTTTTAATCATCTCCTTGTGACCAATATTTGAGACAGGATACCAAGCCAGCTAGACTTCTGTGTGGTCTAGTACATCTTATGTTCTTTTCACGTGAACACACCGAATTTAGCTGTTTGCTTTGTTAAGGTATAGAGATCTGTGGCTGGGAATATAAAGGTCTGTCACTGTCTGCAATATTCTGAGGTGTGCACATGTATAAGACTTTTGTTTGCTATAGTGAATGAAGAGGACCCAAAGCCCTTATATTTATGGATTAACTTGCAAGTTTTCAAGGTATTTTTCTCTTTTTTTCTTTTATTCAGAGGGGTGTGGTGGTGAAGACTGAGGGATAGGGTAACAGAATGATCTTATTGCTAACTTGGGTTTTTCTTTTATTTTTGCTATAAAAAGTGTATAGTAATGAAAGAAGATACTCTTCAAGCATTCAGAAAATACAGCACTGCCTAGTGGAAGACTTGAATTTCTGTTGAGGTATATGAATTTACATTTGTATGGTCAATTTGGGAAAGTACTGTTCCCATCACTTCAGAGATGTGTATGCTGTTTCAATAGGAATGACTGACAGAAAGACCTGTCATGTTGTTAGTTGTCTGTAAAGCAAGTGGAAGCATCTCAAGTATGCATAAGTAGAAGGAGAAAGTCTTGACAGGGTATATTAATTTAGAGTACTAGGCTGGGATGAGTAAACACCAAGAGCATGTGTGCTTTCTGTCCTGATCCATGAAAATTACTCAGGAATGGAGGGCAAGGAAAAAATGCAGAGCATCTTATCAGTATGAAAGGTAATGATTTTGATGCAGCAAAAATATATTTTCAGAAACCAGTAGACGGAATAACTCAGAGAGTAACTAGAGATGGAGAAAAACTCACAGCCACTTTTACAGACTCTTTGCAGATGCACTTATGTTTGTAAGATTACTGGTAAAATTAAGAAAGAATGCTATCAAAAGATCACAGTGAGGACATAAGCCAGTTATGTGTGTGATTTTGAATCCCTACCAGTGTGAACAGAGTTGTGAATGCCAGCGTCCCACTGATATCATGATAATAGCAGTATTGCTGTTGACTTTACTGGTGAACCTCCCAGATGCAAATGTTGCACTACATAAAGAAATACAAATATTGTTTTTAATTAAAAATCCTGACTCCATACAAAAATGAAAAATGTAGTCTAGTGTTTCTAGTGGTATATTAAATTTTATTCATGGCAGCAGTGGATTTTCCAGCAAGCAAAGAGTAGGCATATTGCAAAGACGATATATTCAGGGAAAAGGAAAAAAAAAAAACCAACATCCCAAACCCTATAATGACACTACCATTGAGAAAGCCAGAGTCCTCATCTTTTGAGTACCATGGACTGCAAAGGAGCAGAGGTAGAGAGAGAACTCCAGATGCTCCACTCTATGCTCCTGGGGTATCCCTTAAGGAGGTTTGATAAAGAGAGAGTAAGCCAGTTGTATGTTTTTCTTCAGTTCTAACAGGAACAGATCAGGATGTTCATGTGTGGGCCTAAAGACAAAGGAAAAGGAACACTGAGAAACTACAAAGCTCAGTCACAATGGGATGGAGGAGGGGAAAGAAGATGAGTGGGGAAAAAATTGTTCAGAGGAATATTCCATACCATATAATGTCACATCCAGCAATAAATCTGGGTAAGGAACGTCGGGCTTTTGTCTTTCTGTATGCCCATTGCTCAGAGATTGACTGAGCATCTGTCTGCTTGGGGGAAGAGTTTTACCTTTGCAAACCCACCCATCATCTTTCCTACATTTATAAACTACATTTTAGTCCCACAGGTTGCTGTCTCTCATTCTGTTCTGTCCCCTGTCCTGCTGGAGCAAGTGGAATAACGAACAAGTGGCTGCTGTGGGGGTGTCTAGTTTCTAGCTGGGGTAAACACATCACAATATACTGTAGGTCTTTACCATCATATGAATGTACACTATCACTGATTTTATAGTTAAATATATACCTATGGTTTTTTTTTATTAAAGACAGTGTTCATGCCAAAAATATATGCCAAAATTCACAGCTTTTAGATTTTCGCTTATCCTGTAATAGAGTATTTCTATTTTATTTTTAAGCCCCATAATGGCACAAATGTATCTTAAATTTTTAAAATCAGTTTCTAGAATAGAGCAAACACACCTTAGTATATTAGCAAAAGAAACCAAAATCCAAAAATAATAAGAAAAAAAATTATAGTAATCCTTAAATTGACTGGAATTAAGCAAATTGTATCCTGTCTGGGAAATACTGTTTTATTTTCCTCCTCTGTCTCCAGTTCAAGCAGTTTTTCTACTTTTTTCCATTAATAAGGCTAAAATCTCTGTATTTAAATAGAAAAACCTCCCACAGACTAAATTTTTTAAAGTATAACCACAACAAATGAAATACAGCCTTAGCAATGCTACAGAGGTCCTGTTTTAAAGAAGGTGTCTTAGGGCGGATTTTCCAAGGTACAGTCTTGTACTAGAATTACTGGAATTGTATATTTTATTGCAAATTATTTATCTGAACATTTTAATTTATGAAGTAATATGTTTACATATCTCTGTCTAAAGAAAAGACAGAACCTTCGTAATTAGCAATATATTAAATGATTATTCTTTTATGTTCTTATCTCCTCAGCTTTAAAAGACACACATCAGTGATTTTTTTTTAATATCTTCTTCAAAATATTACTGAAGAATGTAGCAGGGACATTGATTTTGCATCAATGTAAGAAATCACAGAGAATATTTAATTGCTTCTTTATCCATTAAACCAGTGTAACTTATTTTTCCACTGGTAACTTTAGGGTAGAAATTCTCTTCCTCCTCTCCATGGCTCTATTTTTTTTTTTTTTTCCAGTGCACAGTAAAAAAAAATGAAGTTCTAATAGAGCATAACATACCACAGATCCTGCACGTGGTCTTTTTTGTTCTAGTGCACTTGTATTAATGCAATGAATTGATACAAGAGATACCAGATATTCAACTATAAGTGATTTCTGAGGGTTTTTGAGTCCAAAAGTATTGTGTTATCTGGCATACATATTGTTCAAATATGAAACATGTTATTGTTTTCTTAAAGATTATATAATTAAGTGATAATTATTCTCTTTTCATCCACAGTTCTAAGCAGTCTTTGCAAACATTAAACAGCTTGTGAAAGTAATTAAACATTGTCTCTCCAATCCCTAATCTATTCAAGTTATGTGGTAAGAGATGTGGAAGGCTCATTAACAAAGGAGGAAATAATCCCTTATTTTATTACAAATTTTAAGCAGCCAAATTGTTTACAAAAACAAAGCTCCAAAGTCACCTGTAAGTTTATAGAGAGCTAAGTGTTGGCTTTCAAAAACAGTGCATTCACCTGAGCTGAAAGTCTTCTAAATTAATTCTCTTTGTTATTTTTATGTCGACCATTTCTAGTCAACAGCAAATAGAAAGACTCCATTGAGTGGTGTGGGGTTTTTTTGTTTGGTTGGGTTTTTTTGTGTTTTGTTTTTTTGTTTGTTTATTTGGTTTTTTTGGTTTTTTTTGTTATTTTGTTTTTTTTTTATAACGCACATTGTCAAGCTCTAGCACAGAGATTCTGTGCTTGACAGAGGGTCTTGGTTTTATTTTTCCAGTTATAGGAAAAATGTTATCTCTTTCCTCAAATTTTACTCTATTTATGTGTCCAACTCAGGATAGTTATATTAATGTTACAGGAAAAAAAAAAAAACAAAACCAAAACAAAAAACTCCACCACGGTTAACTTTGCAGTACTACAGGCACATTTTATGTCATACCTCTCTATTTAATCTATTTTAAAGCCTTTTATAATGAGAGTTTTTAAGATGATGTCTGGTCATGTGATCAGCCATGAAAAATATATGGCCTAGACAGCAAAGCAGTCACTTAAAGCCATTTGGCCACATTCCTGAGGGTACATATGTGGCTGCTATGTGCCTCTAAGCAATAAAACTATATGAAGAATGAACAGCAGAACCATGAGTACATGTTACAGTGCCACACCTCAACTGTATTCATCAGTGCATTTTGTTTTCTAAGGCACGTTCTGAAAGCAGTAAGTAGCTAGTTAAGAAATCTTCAAAAGCAGAAATATCATTTAACAATACTGCAAGTATGATTACATAGCAGGGTCTACTTGACTCTAAATCTATTTTATGTTTACATTGGTTTTAAGAGTGAAATAATACAAATTTCTTAGTCTCCTAAGTCTTTGTGCTTATCCAACAAACACAGTTTACACAAATTTCTCAAATCACTGGATGGCTGAATTTGCTGGCTTTAGGCACTTAAAGTGATGAAGTTAAGGATCCCCTTAATTCCTTGGAGTGGCTGCCTAGAACAGAGGCTAGACAAGATTAAGAGAATAAGAGTGGTTACTTATTAAAGGCCTTCAATAGATACATCTTGGGAAGTCAAAAGCCTCTGAGAGGGGCTACACCCAAGATGGATGACGGTCATGAGTTTTTCAGACAATTATAAGTTTGGATCACTAACATATCAGGGGTTAATCCTTAAGTTACATCTTCAGCTAATGAAGTCATGTATCCCCAGTTTTCTCCCCTCCCAACTGACTTTTGTTTATACTTTTCAGGTCCTAAGGCAGTAGAGTGCCCTTGAATTTCAGGCCTAAAGGGATTGTTTTGTCTGACCAAAATGTGAAGACAGTGAACTAGCACTCTGTTATGGAGTTTACAATTATACACTAGTGCAGTACAGGATTTGAAAAATATGAAAGCTAAACTCCTAAGGCATCACCCTGCACTGCCAGTCAGAGAAAAAGTTTAGACTCACCTGTAGAGATTGATGAGAAAAGATCATAGCTGCCTTTCTTTGCCTCTGGAGAGGACAGAAACAGAGGAAGCTCAACACCTTGTCTGGTGATGGAACTCTGTCAGCCTGGGAAGTTACATGTCTGCACCATGGGTTCATTTGCAATGAGGGGAAATTGATTTCCCCAAGCACTCTTTTAAAGTTCATACAAGTAGGCAGAACAGGGGAAATGTAAGTATTCTGATGGGATGTAGCTGGAAGGAGACCCAAGTTAGTGCTGGCGCCTAGCTTGGTGCCTACCTACAGACAGCTAAAGTCTGAGTGAAGAGCTGCATGCACCCCCTGCTAATCCTATGTTTCACAGAGCAACACCTATGCATGTTTCCTCAGTCTATCTTTAAAGAACTGTAATTTACTGGAAAATATATTCCTGAATATTACTGTAATAACCCTCTTGAGTCTCTTATATCACTGGGTGCAATCGAAAGGGCAGACCTTGAGCTACTGTAAATCACGCTGGCTCCATTGATTTCAGTAGAACTCTATTGATTTACTGCTGCAGAGAATCTGGTCTGAAATATTTCTGTAGTACTGTGTGCATTTAGAGTTAGAAGATTTACAGGCTCTCTAATAAAGCTAAGAAGCCTCAGCATAACCATTCTCAATGGCTGATGTATTTCTTTGTCTTAGTGCATAAACAATTAACGTCACCAGTCCAAGTAGTGTAACATAGGAAAATTAATATCTGGGATACTGCATCAATACTAGCTGCTAGAAAACTTCTTAATCAGTGCTAATAGGAAAACATTTCTTCATATATGTGCCTTTTGCTGACATAATAAGGGTATATGGTCATACTGCAAATATCTGAGTCTCAGAACTGGAAGGAAAAGACACACGGAACTGACATGCCTTTTAATCAACTGTATAGCAATTTAAACTTCAGAGTAAATGCTTTTAATGATAATTAGCAAAGTTGTTTGTACAAAAAGGAAATTAAAGATATGCCAGATGTGGTGAGAAAAATGAAACTTGAAGTGTTGATAACTGGTTCACTAATGATTTTCTAAGGTCATTTCAAGTGCCATAATGAATTCTGCCTAAAAGCTTGTTTGAATGTATCCTTTCCTTTTTCTCTACAGATGGAAAGAATGATAATCTTTGTTGTAGGGAACAGCAGTCCACCAGACTGCTTTATCAGTACTTTAAAACAATTGCAGTGTAGATGAGAAGGTGTTAGTCACAGCTACCTAAAGCCACAGGTGCAAGTGACTTAATTTTAGATACATCAAATAGTTGCAATTTTCATTGTCTTTGTTTGGATAAGACCCAGATAACTTTTATATCCATGTATGTAGGGTGTTGAGACAAGGAAAGTTTAACGAGTGCAAAAACTTACCTGCACAACAGGTAGAACTGCCCTACAGGCTGCTCTTCCCTTTTCAACCCTGACCAAATATTCTTCTTGCCTTTGTACCTTTTTTCTTTCCAGCTTCTTTATGCTTCTGAAGTACTTAATATGCATGCCAGTTTATCTCACTAAGCTGACAGTGCGTGGGAAGAGGAGAGCAAATAATTTTCTTTAGGCTTACTTGAGGCATCAGAAGAAGAGCCAAAATAGTAAAAATGTGTGGGAAAAAATGACAAAGGTGGGAAGAAAGATGCGGCCCCACATTTATAAAAGAAACTAACTGCCAAACAAGCTCAGCTGTTTTATCTAAACGTGGCATCCTTATGCAGTATATCCTAAACATCCTAGGTTGAGAACACTGAGAAAGCACTAGAATCTCTGGGTATGCATACATTTCAATACTCATCAATGTGTATGTAGTTGCAGAAATATATTTAAAATACCCAGCACTAGAAATAAAGATTTTCAGAACTGGAACTCATTTTGTTCCACATTCGGTGTTACATAAGACCATAGGAAACATCTGTATGTGGGCATATGATATCATCATAAGCAACAATAGCCCTTGCTAGCTGTTGTAGTACAGGCGTCCAAAGAGCAGGAAATCAGTTTTTTTCTTAAATTCATTGAAATGTGGAACTCAAATAGTTCACTTTAACTTCAGCATTGCTAGTTTGAAAGTGGAAAAGTCTTGTTTTATCACCTGAAATGATCTCTGCTGATCCCACTTGCTCATTAGAATTTGATTACCTTTCTCCTGAAATCTAACTACCCTAGATTGTCCCACTGTACAAAGCATGTCACTGAAGACCTGTTGAAGGGAGGAAAAAGAAGAAAATGCAAAAGTAATCTGAATGTAAGGAGGAAATGGAGAATTTTCTAGAGCGTCATAAGGTAATTTTTTTCAAAATATAAAAGAAAATTACAAAATTACCGTTTGTGATCTCAGAGCATTATACCTCTGAACAGATGAACTATATAAATGTCTGTGACAGGTCACAGAAGCTTCCCACAAACTAGAGAAAAGTAACTATAGCTTCCAAGATTTTTAGTCTATTGCTTGTATCATCAAGAATGTATTATCATTTTGACTGTAGTATGCGTGAGAACTCAGATGCAGCACTTTGTTGTTTTGTTTTATTTATTAGAAAAATAGATGTTTAGCTGCTAATAACTTGAATTATAATGTCATTAGGAAATGTGAATAGCAATGAGTACATTTTTGGATGATATTTGTGTAAAAAGCACATTTAAATATCATAGAATCTAGGAAATGATTTGGGTTGGAAGTGACTTGAAGGATCATCTACTTCTAATCCCCCTGCCATGGGCAGGGACACCTTCCACTACACCAGGGTGCTCAAAGCCCCATTCAACCTGCCCTTGAACCCTTCCAGGGGTGGGGTATCTCTGGGCAAACTGTTCCAGTGTCCTTTATCCCTCACGGTAAAGAATTGTTTCCTAATATCAAATCTAGATCGACTCTCAGAATAAACCAAATTCCTCTGCCCTATTACTACAGGCTCTTGTAAAAAGTCCCTCTCTGTACTTCTCCTTGCCCTTTCAGGTACTGGGAGGCTGCAATAATGTCTTCCCAGAGCTTTCTCTTCTTCAGTCTGAACAGCCTAACTCCAGATGTGTTTCAGCCCTCTGATCATTTTTGTTTCCTCCTCTGGACTCACTCTAACAGGTTCATGTTTTTCCTGTACCGAGGACCCCAGAGCTGGATGCAGTGTTCCAGGTGGGATCTCACCAGGGTGGAATAGAGGGTCAGAATCCCCTCCCTCACCCTGCTGGCCATGCTGCTTTGTATGGAAAGCACATGACTGGCCTTCTGGCCTGGGAGTGCACATTGCTGGGTTGTATAGAGCTTCTTGAAAACCAGCATATCAGAGTAATTTTCCTCAGGCGTTCCTTCAGATTACGGATTTGGTTTGAGAGTATGATACCTTGTGTCATGTGAATGGAATTTCAGTTGCATATTTGCTGAGACAATGTGTAATAAAGAAGGCAAGGACAATGAATGAATTATTGTTGATCACAAATGCAAAGAACAATACAGTACGATAACGATTTAGAACAGAACAGGACTGGGTTTTCTGGTTTTTGAAAAATTCTGAAATTTCAGGTCTAGTTTATGCTTCTAAAACACAACAAAAAGAAAAGAAAACAGAAAAAATGCCTGAATCGTTTTCAGCTAATAGTAACAAATGTCATAAAACCAGGATCTCTCATTCTCATGTAGCTTTTTAATTTTTTTCTTTATTTTTATATACATATATATTTATGTGTGCATATATGCATGCATGTATATTTAAAAATTACTATTTTTTAAAAATGTCTCATAGTTTCAGAAAATAAAATTATTCTTTCTGGAAGTTGACTGACCAATATGAACGAAATATGTCAATAGTGTTGTAAACAATTTGGAAAATCACTTAATGATTCAAGATTTTCCAAAATACGTTACAAAAAAGTAGAACTCTGACTGATTTGAATAATGGTAAATTGAAAAAATGTGCTCATCACGGAGCAGGCTTTCCCCTATTTTTCCTCTCTTGCTGACTTCCTAAATATAGAATCATAGAATATCCTGAGTTGGAAGAGATCCACAAGGGTTCTTGAATTCAACTCCTGACCCTACACAGGACACCCCAAGAGTCACACCCTGTGCCTGAGAGGATTGTCCACACCCTTGAAGTCTGTCAGCCTTGGTGCTGTGACCACTTCCCTGTGGAGCCTCTTCCAGTGCTTATCCACCCTCTGGGTGAAGAACCTTGTCTTAATATCTAACCTAAACCTCCCCAGACACACATGTAACTGGTAATTCATTCATCTGGTAATATAATCTGCTATAAAGATGGTAATGTCCAGAAATTTGAAAGAGAACACATTAAACTTAAAAACTGTGTCGTACTTGTCACCTGAGTTACAGATTCATCTGAAGCAAGTAAATCTCATCAGTTTTAATTTTTTGTGGTTCTTTCATAGGGTACTTTGAGCCAATAGCACTCCATGGAAGGGGAAACCCATGCGATTCCATGGATCCACAAAGTATGCAAGACCTTGTCTCGTCTCTACAGCCTGTTTTGGACAAGCTCCAACTAATTCTTTGTTTGTACAGACACCCCTCAGCTCTGAACTACTTTCCTTTTCATTTCATTTGTCCTTGGCACTGCAATTTTTTCTCACAATGCTCTGAGAAAGTGCTGGGACAGCTTTTTGGTGTATAAAACGTTCTTTGTGAAGAGTGTGCATCAAATTTAGGAAGGTTGTGGGGATTTTTTTCCCCCAAGGAAAAAGTGGAAATATATATGACTTTGCATAAATTTCTTCCAGTGTTGTTTTACTCCTGTCTTTCAACAAATAAATAACATAATGCATTTTCTGAAGCTGAACAAAAAATGAGATTTTTACCTTCAACATGAAAATAACCCATTCTGTAAATATTGGCTATCTGCCATGTACTGATATTTTTCACTAGCTCCTTGCATGGTGAGTTAAGGCTGCTAATGTGTGCTTATCCTAATCCTACACTGCTGAAGAAAACAGATCTTAACTGAATCTTAAAGGAATTTGAAAAATAAAAAAATTGTAAAGTTTCACTAAATAAAAGTTGCCATAAATATTATCCTTATCCTTGTTTTTTCACTACAATATTAGCCTGAATTAAAAATGAGCTTTTCTCTTGACTTCTAAATTCTGTTCAACACAGTAATTCCCAAACTTTCATGCCTGTGATCCATATTGCCATAGAAAGTGGTTTAGCTGGCTTATGAAATTTAAAAGGAAAATCTGCAAACTGTCAGTGTCAGTGCATGTGTTGATCTAGAAAGAAGAATGGGTGTTTGAAAATCATTCTGTGGTTGGGAAATAGGAGAGCTACTAGATTAAAAGTCAGGAATAAAAAACGTGCATAGAAAAACAGGCTAAAAATTTCAATACATCAAGCAAACATTTCATTCCTTACCTGAAACAACGGTACAAGAATTTCTCAGGTGCCTGTAATAACATTCATGATGGCACTGCTGAATATCTTGAGAAGAAAAATCGTTGATTTTATTTTTGGGGAGGAAGAAAGTTGGGAGGAGAGGGAAAGGGGATGACTGCTGTATAATCTAACAACATTTTCCCTAGCTCAATGAATTTTCTTCTTTCTTCATTTCTGTATCTGAAAGCTGCTATTTTATCATTTCATCAAGCCACACTTTTTACACTATGCAATGTGGTTATGCATTGAAATGTCAGTTTCACCTAATAATGGAAAGTTGTGTCACACACCTATTTTCAGCTAATAAGACTTCCCTTAGTTAATGTAACAGATTTCAAAGGCAATAGAAAGAAATGAGCTTAGCTGAGTACTCTTATATATTATTCACATATCTAAAAATATAGAATATTTACCCTCATAAGTTTTGAATTCCACATTTTCTAAAGTAAAAATATACTTAATCTATTAAAAAAGGTTTCATCTTTATTTAGAATAAATGAGAGTTTTCTCCATTTCTCTTTCACAGCCTAGTAAACAGGAATATGCCTTATTACTTAATATATTTATTTCCCAGCATTGCCTAATAAATGTAGAAGGTAACATTGCATGATTATGTCTCATCCAATTCTGTCTCATCCAGTCCTGTGCTTGATGGAAATAAGATCTGAAAATGAAAATTTCTTTCCCTGACAGCCTTCTTCATCCTTTCTCCTTTTTCCATTCCCTAGGGCTGATCTGTGTGAGGGTCCATAGGGAATTGGGTCAGCCCCAGCCATTTCTCACTCTAATGTTCAGAGTCAATAATGAACTAAACCTGTGGCAGTTTTGCTGAAAGGGGGTATGTAAAGTATGAAGGCTTCATCTGTACTTCTTCAGGTTCTTAAGGATTTCTAAACTCATCCAAGAGGGAGTATGACTAATAAAGCTGTACCTTTCCTCATAGTTTTTATTAGACTCAGAGTTAAAAATGTGTCAATTTTGTGGATCTAATTTGATCTAGGCTTTTGAATAAACTGTAAGATTATTTAATGCCTAGGAAAATTATTGTGTAACTTTCTTGTAAATATTCATTGCTAGTATTGGCTATGAGTACTGAAATAACTAAACAAGTTCCAGAATCTCCAAGAATCCATAAGTCAGTGTTGTAGTACAGGCAGCAGGAAGAGGGACTAGAGATTTTAACATAGCTCAAACATGGATAAAGCTATGGATAAAGTTATAGACCATCCTCTTTGCAGGCTGATGGAAGCCTTACATTGTCTCCTGTCCTTTGTGAGTAACTTTCATGATCTTTCTTTTCCCTAAGTAGTGTCTTCTTTATTGCATTAATTTCCTTAAGATGGTAGCACTGAATTGAAGGATGGATTAGTGCATATAAGTTCTTTTAGCTATAGGTCTCTTGGGTTTTGCTTCTTGCCAGCAAAAATCATATTGGGTTGTTCCACAAACTGTCACCTCTGCTTTTTTTGGGTGGCAGCAGCAGGAGGGGGTTCAGGCAGAAAGGACATAAGACCGACTGCTTGCATGGGGTGTTTCTTACTTCTCAAGAATGTCATGTTGCAAAAACACAAAACTTCTATTATATTCTAGTCTACACTCCATTCTGCTTATTTTTTTAACCGTGGAAGGAGTCATGCATGATGCAACGTTAAACACGTACATTTACTAGTATGGTTGGATATCTTCACTATTGCAGCTGGAAACCCTACCAGACCATTAAGTAAAATCATATATAAATCATATAAATAATGTGTGTAGATGTATATATATGTGTGTATGTGTATATGTGTGTGTGTATACATGTGTGTATATATATATATATATAGACTAAGACCACTGAAAGCTATTTTTGCATGCCTTTGCAAAAATAGGTAAGATTCTGAAGACTTAATTTGAAGAAAGGCTTTCTATACAAACATCAGAAAAAATACCTTTTTGCATTGTGATCTCTTTCTGTCTCAGGTTTAATCTGAGATCTTTGGAGCTTTAATTTTTCTTTTTTTTCTTTTTTTTTTCTTTTTCTTTTATTTAGGAGAGTACATTCACAAGTTATTCATTATTGTTTGTCATGTTTTTTGCACATTGCCTCCCCATAAAGAGATGTAGAGTACAGACCTTCACAAATAATTTTCTTACCTCTATTTCAACTTAGTGTTATTTTATTCCAAAGAACGTCTTAATGAACATTCCATGGACTAGGACACTACTGAAAATGGAAAAACACTCCAGTCTGTTTCTGTACTGTTAAATCTTCAGTCAGAGATGATGAGAGGAAATAGGGAATTGCCCTTTTATAGACAATCCTGAGTTGTGGAGTCTTTGGTTTGTTTTATATTGGAGGTAAATATCAGCAGTCTGGAATCTCTGGCAAAGGTTAACAGTCCATTTTGGACACTCTCTCTGTTGGAGATCCCAAACACCAGATGGGTGCCTGTGCATCTGGGGAGCTGGAGAGCAGGCTCAACCCTTTCTACCAGTCAGCCAGACACACAGAGCTCAGAACTGCAGCAAATCAAGCAGCCAGTAAGAGGATAAGGCATTTGTCCAGGGGAGAATGGTGGAAGCTGTCAGGAAGGCAGGAGCTGGACAGCAGGCAGGCTGGGCAGGAGCCAGCCATGCTCTTGGCCAGCTGGCTGAAATCTCTAGTTGCCGGCTTGGTGTTTGCCAGATGATTGCTTGTCATCCTGCTGAAAGTCATATGGCCATTTTGCAGCTTAGAAAACATGGGGGGGGAAAGTTTTATTTTGTGTTATTTATTTTATTTCTCATGAAAGGCTAAACAGGTAATTTCCCAGCTTTTCCTCAATATTAGAAAATTTAGAGATATGCAAACTTTTTAAAAATGACAATGAGAGTGTGATACAGGTCCAGAGCCACAACTTTGAGAGCAATCATCTGCCTTTAAGTCTTGTAGAACTGGGAGCATGTAAAAAAAAATTTTGATACACTAGTTCATTTTGAAGCTTACCTGAAAAATAGCTTGAAAATATAACCACAGATAATAGCTAAAAATCATCTGCCTAAATACTTTCAGCTTTTAAATTCTGAATGTGGACTAAATGGAAATTTGAAAACTGTCATGATATCAGAAAATAAAAGGTTGCTTGAAAATTGATACAATATTTTAATGTTTTTCTTCTTTCTTTGGAAAAGTTTGATTCTGTAAATATTTACATAAAATCACTGGTTGGGAAATATTGTAAGTGGTAGCTTTTTTAATTGCACCTAATGGACAGAGTGAGGAAAAAAGGCTCTTATGTCCTTCTTGAGGTCCAAATTAGAATCAGTGAATTTCCAAGATGAATACAATTTTAAATCCATTATCCAGCATGATTCAGGATAAGCATTTATTGACTAGTCAGCACTCCATATTCAGCTGCTTGAACATTTGTGAGAACACACTGGAAAACTGCAAACTCAGCTAAAGCAAAATCACATACACTTCCTATCTGCAAAATAGTTTTGGTAGTACTTGGCAAATTATATTAAAGTGTTTTCTTATAGTATTAGGTTTAAACTCAGCCTTGTACCTGGAGACTGCAGCTACAAATCTACCCAGATCATTCTGTATGCATGGGAAAGGTTAGAGTCAGACAGATGGGGATTTCTTTGGAGTATAGAGCCCAAATCTAAGAGAGCTGTGGCAAGTTTGATTAATCACTCAGCATCCTACTTCATAACTATTACTTATGGTTTAAGAATAACTGCTTTCCTTTGTTCCTGCTGCAGACTGGAATATAAAGATATGTGGTGCATACTGTGCATGCAGGGACAGTTTCTGTTTTAATCCTTCACATGTACCTGAAGCTTCTTTTAATATGTGGTAACCTGAAGATGAGGCTGATTCCAGACACTGCAGCTTTTTTGCAGTGACACTGTGAGCTTATTGGGTTAATATTATTGTTGTATTTTATTATCTACTTTTGTTCAATTTTATTTGTATAGTGATGTGTAAATTTAGTAATGGGTTTACTTGCAGACAATGTATGATAGTTGGATTTTTTTAATATATATTCTTCACATGAAACAGGTAAAAAGGAACTCTAACCCAGTTTAAATCTGGAGTCCAGTTGTGTAGGTCAGTCATGTGCAGCTGGTGATTCAGTGCAAGTCCCCAGCTCCTGCATGAATAATCATAGTCTTTTTATCCAGTTTGGTAGATACAATAGTCTGACTAGAGCCATCTGTCAGAATGACTGACATGAGCAAGTTCTTAGGGCAGCAAAAGAGTTGTTTTCTTTTTCTCTGCCAGAGCCTTGGAAAGTTAACTGTCTTGTTGAGGGCTCTGGAAGCAGTAGATACTGTTTGACCAACAAGGGGAAACATACACCAGTTGTCGTTCTGTATTCAGGATCAGCAGGCAGGAACAGGTCTGGTTTTCTAAGACTCACGTTCTTCCTCCTTCTCCTTTTCCTACTGTGCTCTTGTCTTTGGGATGACTTTGTTCTGCTTTGCCTCTTTTGTGATGTGGTGATATGGCTTTGATTTCAGCCATGACATAACCAGCTGATTGACTCGTGAATAACTATTAATGTAGCTGAGTTAGGTTTTGTCCATATGTCTCCATGAAGACAGAAGTTACTCCCACCAATTTTACCTGTTAGATTGCTAATGGCAATGTAGTAGCTGAGAAATTAGTGTGATTTCTTCATCTTATGTGTGTTTTTAGATTACTGTAATAAGAAATAGCTTGCATTATTGTAAGTAGAAAGGTAGCCTGAATAAATGCTCCTTTAAGTCTTTGAAAACATTGGACACATCTTCCTAATCAAGGAAAAAATGTATTCTCTGAAGTGAGAGTACAATATAGCTTCTTTGACTGAAGAATTCAGTCATTAATGGGCAAATAAAATATATTAGCCTTCTTTTTCCTGTTAGCATAAATGGTTTTATTTTCAAAGTTTATGGTTTTATTTACAAAGCACAGAAATGCTGGAAAGTTTGCAGGATATTTTAAATAGCATGTTTTTAAGTAAATTGCTGCATATATAAATGTGGCTATAAGCGTGGTTCAAAGCATGAATCAAAGTTCATATGACAGACAAGTATCTTACACCCCAAAGCAGAAGCTTATGGTTGACTCATTGCTATTCTAATCTATGCTTGTAAAATCCTTTCTGATAGTGGTATACAAGGCATGAAAAAAACCTAATTCAAAATTACCCCAGTATTTTGTGTGATCTTCCTAACAATGGTATCTGGCTTTGTTGGGGCTTTTTCTTTTTAAGCTTCTAAAGGTATATGCTGTTTAAACAAAAACCTGATGCAATCAAAGATATTAAATGTGAAATTCAGAACAATCAGGTATGTTTTCAAAGCTGGATGCAAATGTTTGGAGAGGCTTGTTCAGTTTGTGCAGAAACTTCAGACTGGGGCCTCCTACTAGTTCAGTATTAAGTGGGTTATATATAAGATTTCAATATTTAGTATCTATTTGAAGTTCCCCAATTTTAAAACAACAGCAATTAAATATACATTAATATACATTACTCTAGGGTAGAGCCCAAAAAAATAACTGTATTACACATTCAGGAACCCAAATACAAAAGACGACTTCCTGTTGCTAATGTGAATTTTCAAAACAACTGAAAGCCACAAAAAAAACCAAAAAAACAAACAAACAAACAAACAAACAAAAAAAAAAAAAACAGGTTGCTTTCCCATCTGAACATGACCTTTCTATACTTGTATCTGTCTTCATTCAATACTTGTTTTATTGAACACTTAGTTCTAATTATTATGTACTGAGCAGGTGTCAGTGTCAGGTTTTTTAGGATCTCAGTAAGAAAAGCACTATCACTCTGAACTGGTAAACTGAATTATTGAGTTAATGATGGAAACTATAGAAAAATTGATAGCAATCTTATATTTCATGTAATGCTGGAAGCCTCTGCTGCAGCATTGGACAAACTGTTCCATATGGATCATGGCATGCTGTGCAGCATTCCTACCCCCAGCTAAAAGTCCTCCTGTACTCTTGCAGGGTTTTGTTACACAGGTTCATTGGTTACTGACAGCAGCCAAATCCGGAATGTACACTCGGAAAAGCCACTGTACAATATGCTCCCACACTCTTATTTCAATAAAGATATAGCTCCCAAGGAAGTGCCTATAATATTTCAAGTGGACAAGAAAATGCAGTATTACTCGTAATTATGACTGTATGCATATTGAAAACATGTACTTTAATTGACTTTTCACTGATTATTTTTACACAGGTTAATTATTGCATAGATCAGTTTCGCAGTATCCTTGGTCCAGAGGCAGGCACTTGAGTAACCATGACCACTCTGCCATAGCTGGTTAATAGGTGCTCATAGAGTATTCAGTGTGGAATCTATAAACCTGGGAAGGAATCAAGCATGTGGATGACAAATTCTTCATTCTGTAGTCTTCTGGATGTACCATTGCACTGGTGACTTGGGAATTTTAGGTTGTTTGGTGTTGTGTAAAGAAAGGAATTACGTAACTAAAGACTGCAAAGAAAATTATATGGCAGAAGTGTCTTTCCTGATATGACACAGATATTTTCATGGTATGTCTGTTTTCCTGCAAAACAAAAGTGGCTGTCCTGATGCATAAACAATCTTATGAGACTTAGAAGCAGTTCAATGTTGTTCATTCACACTGTTTAAGCAAACAAACAACAAACTTTGCATTACACATGACAATAATGAAAGACAAAACTTACTAGGTTTGAATCTGTCTCAAGACGGTGGTATTTAACATCCATTAGCTACTATACATTGCATTAGAAAGTATGGCTGTGTTGTTAGGGATGAAAGGCATGACCTCTGTATTGTAATACAACCGTAAAATATATATACTATATTATTATGACCAAACTGATATTTTTTTTCCTTTTCTTTAGTCTGTTATTTAAATTTCAAGAATACTCTCCATTCTAAAAAAAGAAAAATCAAATAATACAATATAAAAATGAAGATAATTGCACAAGTAGCATGTAAAGCTAAAGTTACCAAAACTCTGCAAAGACTGCTAAAGCTTTCTAATTAAGTGATTACTTAAGACATATTCCATGAGTGGAGCTGTTGAATTTATTTCACATGATCAGTTTTAAGCTTGTGTTTTCAAGATATGTTCTTCATGCTGCAAGTAGAGTCAGATTATTTGATTGTGGCAAAACAAGCAGCATTTTGATGGAAACAATTTTATGGACTTTTACCCATTCATCTGTGAACCCATTTTACTATAGTCTGATAAAAAGGGAAAACTAGGGTCATTTTGCAGTCCTCTGATTAGTTTATCAAGGACAGTAGTCAATAATGGAGACCTAATAGAGCACTGACAACCCAGTTCTGTGCAGCAGATGAACAACTCGCATTTGATTTGAGCAAAAAACCATGAACTTGAATTATTCATCATTTCACAATCTCTGATCTTCAGGGAACATAACATGATTTCCCCTTACACAGCGTTATTTGATGTTACCTCATTTAAACAGAATATATTGTATGGAAAAATATAAATTACAGACCTCTCCTTTTCCCTGTGAAGTCCACATGATAGAAACATAAGTGTATGGCAGATTATCTCATGGGGTGTTACCCACAGCCATGGTGCAACATCTTGTCAGGGGGTTCCTGACCTGCAAAAGTGGGAAGCCAGCCTAGCACAAGAAGAGATGTTGCAGTGGTAGTACAAAGTGTGCCAGAGCAAAAGGCTCAGAAAGGAAAAGTTATGGAACAGGGCGAACAATTCATTTAGTGGTTCTTCCTGGTAAGGAAAGTATGAAATACAATATAAAGTCAAGCGCATGTATATGCTTGTGGATTTCGTGTTGCAAGATAATTTTAATCTACCAAATATCTGTTCTAGGTAAACAGAGGGAAAAAAAAAAACCCACACTGCAGATGCATTTTATGCCTGCACAGAGAGCAGGCATATGTACATTAGGTATAAGTATGAGTAACACGTAGTCCTTTAAGGGTTTTTTTTTTGTATTAAAAGACATATAAAAAGACCATAAACTCTAAAGAGGGATTTGGCCAGGTACCCAATGATACTTCTGAAATTGGATGCATTTTTGCTGTCATTTAACTTTAGTGCAGATGTAGTACTGTCTGTAATATTTCCAAACTTCAGATTAAGCTTCTTTTTCAGCTGAAGTATAGTATTTCTAAAAAGAGCTACTAGGTTTAATTATGTTAATTAAAGTAAGATTCAGATCTATAACTCTAAGATTTATTATGAAAATTCTTCACTTTTTTTACATGTTTGGTTTAATGATGCAATTAAACATTGGCTGTGAAGTTTATTTTCATCCCATGTAATGTTTTTGTCCTTTTACAACAAGCTTATAATTAATGAGAAAAGTAAAGACATTTGATGTATATGAGCAAAAAGACAACATAGTACCTATAAATCTGAAGGTGTTTACCATCTGCAGACATGTCTGTATTATTTCTTTAGCTAGATGTATATTACATGTGGACTTTTTAGGATATATTGAACACAGTCATTGAATTAAAGTGCAAAATAGCACAATATCTGTAGCTGTAAGAAAACCATGTTTTCAAAAATTTTATTAAGGCTAATTTTTTAAGACATGGTGGTGTAGGTATCTGCATATCTTTACATATTAAATGGAAGATATATTTTTTCATATTGATTTAGCATGTAAATAGTTTATAACTAAAAGGACTTAAAAAGCCAGATTTAGCCTTTCTATTTTGCATGAAGGATCTATATTGTTAAACATTTTTTGTTGGGTTTAAGCTATAACTTGTCTTTTCTTTCAGGGAATCTGTTACCTGTTTTTCATTTCTTTTGTTTTTCTCCTGATGGTAGCAAGGACTTTTAAGTGACTGTCCTGGTATCAAACATTGTCATGGGTTGACCCAGGCCAGATGTCACCACCCACCAAAGCCACTCACTCACACCCCTCTGAAGATGAAAAAAGGAGAGAAAATATATATAAAAAAAAATCATGTGTTGAGATAAGGAACAGGAGAGGTTGCTTATCAAATGCCATCATGGGCAAAACAGATTCAACTTCGAGATATGAAGTGAATTTATTACTAATAGAGCAGAGCAGAGCAGGATAATGAAAAGTAAAAGAAGCCCTAAAAACACCTTCGCCCTACCCCTCCCTCCTTCCCCTCTCTACCTTCTCCCTCAGTAGTGCAGGGAGACTGGGAGACAATTGGTCAATTCATCACCTGAGACTTCTCCAGCTGCTCAGGGAGAAGAAGTCATTCCCCTCCTGCACGGTGGAATCCCTGCCACAGGAGACATTTGTCCATGAACTTCTCCTGTGTGAGTACGTTGCACGAGCAACAGCTCTCTGTGGGCTGTGGATGGATCTCTGCACCCCATGGGATGCAGATCATCATGGGATCTCTCTTCCCCCTCCTTCTCCACTGATGTTGGTGTCTTCAGGGCTGTTCTTCTCAAATGTTCTCATTCCTTTCTTCTATGGCTGGTATTACAACTTTATGCTTATTTTTCTTCTTGAATGCATTATCACAGAGGTATTACCACACTTCTAATCATCCCAGCCTTGGCCAGCAGCACATCCATCTTTGGAGCAAGCAGGTATTATCTCTGCTGGACTTGGAAGAAGCAGCTTAGAGTCAGGCCTGTGGTCTTCCCCCAGCAAAAAAAAGAAAACCTGAGGCCATGCAGAACCAATACAAACAGATAAAATTGGCCAACAAAATCAAGACTTAAGGGAGAAATGTATGACAGAACTATGATCAGTATGACTACCAAGCCTTAATTATGTTAAATTAATGCACCACTGTACAGCAGAGATACTAATGGTAACTTCCACGTTTCTTGAGCTGCCACATCAAGTCCTCCTTACTTGCTTATCTGTGTGTACACAGTCCCTCAGTATGACAGTGGTTAACATAAGGGAATGCTTTTAGCTCCACTGAAACTCATGTGGCTTAGCTTGAGGGACTGTCTACATACAGGCTCCTGAAGACTTGTCTTTCCATTCCTCCAAGTACCCACTGACTTTAGTTTTATCTTCTTTTTTTTTTTTNTTTTTTTTTTTTTTCTTTTTTTCTTTTCTGTATTGCATTCACAGATTGTCACCTCACTCAGTTATTGATCTCTCCTGCACTACAAATTCACTCAACACTGGCATCCCTGCCTTAAAATGATTTCTATGGGGGAATCTTGAATCTATTGCTTTGAACTTAATTGACTTTTAAATTGAATTGAAGGAAGGAATAAAGTCCCATTTCTATTCTGTCTGTTCTGGTTCTTCTGAGCTAAAAGGAGAAGGATAACTTCTGTCATCAAAAAAAGCAGGTATGATGCTGAATGCACATGGACTATGTTTTCAAGTGGGTAGATTATATTTTAGAATTTCTTCATCCTAATATTGCTCTATCTCTGCACGCTCAAAGGCACAATTTCTATAGGAAATTTGGTAGTGTATTTGTTGAATTCTCAGCTATTGCTTTGTAATTCTGTTGAGAAGGTCATGCCATATGTCTGAGTATGCAGCATGAATAATTCCCTTCTTGGACACAGTGGGGTTTCTTGGTACACCTATCTTCTACCTTCTTCTAGGTTTTTCTAAAGGTAAAAGCCCAAGCACTGCAAAGGTTAACTGGCCTTTGGGGCACAGCAGGAATCTTTCCAGTCCGTGCTCATCTGTTAATTTCTGCCAAAAATATTCCTGCTCATTGTTTTTCTTAGCTTTTCATTCCCGGAATGTTGAAAGAGCTGTTTGTACTTCATGCACAAACACTGTGCAAGCTAACATGACAGACAAGTATTTTAAGTGGCTGTTCAATCAGCTGAGGTGTCATTGATATGCTCTGCCAATAAGAGAAAATACAAATTTAGGAACCTCACTGTAAGTTGCTAGCCGTTTTGGCTATTAGGCAAATCCAGCCTAGCTGAACAAAGCACCATCTGGTGATCTTTTCAGCAGTCCTTCCTTCAAGTCAAAGAATTTACTTTTAATAAAAAGAACTGCAAATATCTAATCTGTCTTGAAAATTATGCCTCTTTTTTTGTGGAGAAAACAGACTGAGACGGTTGGTGTTGTTCATCCTGGAGCTCTGGAGAGATAGCACCTTCCAGTACCTGAAGAGAGCCTACAAGACAGCTGGAGAGGGACTTTTCAAAAGGGTCTGTAGTAATAGGAACAGGGGTAATGATTTCAAACTAAAAGAGGGTAGATTTAAATATTAGGAAGAAATTCTTTACTGTGAGAATTCTGAGCCACTGGAAACGGTTTCTAGCCATAGAAGTTGTGAATGCCCCATCCCTGGAAATGCTCAACTCCAGTTTGGATGGGGCTTTGAGTGGCCTGGTGTAGTGGAAGGTGTCTTTGTCAGTGGCAGGGGAATTAGGACTAGAGGATCCTTAAGGTTCCTTTTAATCCAAACCATTCCATGATTAACACAGTTCAGTTCTGGCAAGTAATTATGGTGGCAAAATTTTATCTAAGTAATGACTGCTTTATTGGAAGGCTTAAACACTTCCTTCTTTTTACATTTCTTTTGACAGCTTTTAGCACCTTTGTGAAAGAGATTCCTGAAAAAGCATATTCTGGACTGGATGTTGAAGTGTCAGTAGCTTCTGCAGAAATGGAAATCTTGTACCAAAATTTGTGGAAGCACCCTTTGGTGGTCAGGTTTATTGATCTGCTTTGTTAGAGTGTAAGTCTGAGATTTTCAATCTTTTATCTGTGGTACATGGAGATCTGTAGGGCATGTTCAAAGCTGTCTTTGTATTAAATTGGCAGAATTAAATTCCACAATTGTCATGGGAAATATTTAGAGGTCCATAAACTGAAAAAGGTTGAAAATAATTTCTTCACAAATACAGTTTCATGATATTTACAGAATCACAGAGTAATCTGAGTTTGAAGGGACACAGAAGGAGCATTGAGCCCAGCCCTTAAATGAATGGCCCCTATAGGGTTCAAACCCATGACATTGGCATTATTAACACCAAGATCTCACCAACTCAGCTAATCTCAGATAACTATTATGAGGGGAATATGCCTGTCATATTTTGACTAGAGATTATTCTGACTGATCCACAGCTTTTGTACTGACAGAAAATCATAGAATTATAGAATCATTTAATTTGAAAAATACACCCAAGATGATCAAGTTGAACCATAAAACCAGCACTGCCAAGTCCAGCTCTAAATGATGGCATGAAGCATCATACTTCTCCAGGGATGGTTACTCAGAAGATTTTTTAGGAAAAGATAGGTATAAAAACCCCAATGACATAACAATCTATAAATAAAACAGAAAAAAAGAACTATCTTGTGGTACTTGCAGGAAAAAAAAGGGATAGATATAGCAAGAATGACATCAGGTTTGGTTTACTGTAATAAACACAAATTTACATCTAAGGCTTTGTATGGTGCTGATATTTGCTGCAAATACACACCACAATAGGATTCAGAGGTCTGTAGGAATTTCTCTTCTTTTTGTAATCTACCCTGCCCTTCCTATCCCATTTCTTAATTATTTGGCATTCAGACCTCCTGTTTTCCTCTGTATTCATTTCTTCAAGATCTTTTCTTTGTTTCAGGAAACTTACTAGGCTCATTAGACATGCATGCACCATTTATTACATCCTCAATAAGTGCCTGGGAAGCCAAAATAAGGTAGATGAGAACTGGAAAAGGTACTGAAGAGGATTTATGGTTGAATTTAAGCATTCTGGTACAAAATTGAACAAGCCTCTGATTGTTCATTGTCCAAAAAACCTCTGTAGTTTCTTCAAGTCTTATCCCTTATTATGGCATCTAAAACTCTGTAGAAAGAGGAATATAGTAAACATCAACTTGTACTTTCTTTGCCAGATGGTTTCCTGCCCTTCAACGTGCCTCTCTCCCCATGCCCATCCTCCATCTTTATACATGAGGAACAAGGCCAGCTTTGTGATGGTCTTGTGAGGTGCAGGAGTTTCACCAGGAGGTAGCTGCTGACTCCAGCATTTAAAAAAAAGAAAAGCAGAACAGAGCATTTCATGCTCTTCTTTGTCCTATTTCTCAGACTTGTTGCAGAAGGAAGGTTTCTATCTGAGCTATTACTGCCTCTGGGTTTTTTTGTTTTCCAGTCATAGCTCTGGAACTGCTGATGAACCAAAATCTTCGTAGCTGCTCCCAGTAATGCAATCTGTTGTTTGGATCTAAAATTATTTTAATTGTCTAATTAGCATTTAATCACCTAAACTTTGGTCTTATGTTCTGGGTTTTGATGAGTTATGTATATTCAGTTTTGCTGTCACTTTCCTTCTGGTCTTTATTTTCCCTTTCTGTAGGCTGAGAAAGTGTTTAAAATGTGCTTAAAACTTCTGTTTCCTTTTAAAACCATTTTGGTATCTTAAGCTACTAACTAAATTTAAAAATTTTGCAATAATATTCTTTTTGTACAATTCAAAATCAGATCTTAACTGCAGAAAGTCAGTGTATTACTGTATTAATAATGTGACATTAATAGTTTGGTCTTAGCAGCTTGGTTATAGTTGAATATTAAAAAAAGGAAAAGTCTGTGAAGAAGTATCTTTCCAAAGCAAATCAACAAGAATTAGCAGGCTTTGGCTAATTAGTAGGAGGTTGCCTGAGGAAGGGTAGCTTGCTATACAGTGTATTTTTCAGTTATAAAGTTTAGCCTAATAACCATGGTAACATATTCAGGATGCATCCCATTGGGATAAAATTTATTTGCATGCTGTTTCTTGCTTGTGGTCAACTAAACATCAGGGAAAGAAAGACATCATAAACTCAAGCAAATGGTGATCATTGAAATAATGTATTTTAGGTTTTTTGGGGTTTTCACTGCTCTTGTTCCAGATTATATATCAGAGAACAAATCAGACTGGTGGGACACAGCAATTTCCTCACCTTTAAATTGTGCATAGATGGCTGTATGGAAAAGTCAGTCTGTGTCTGGAGCTCATGCTGGTGTGGGGAATCACTGTCGTTTTGCTCAAGTAACATGCTTAAATTATGTCCCTGAGTCTCACAGGACTTCCAGCAACCCAAATAAAAGAGGCTGCAAAAGCTATCTCTTGCCTGAGCTGAGGGATGGTGCTGCTTGTAATCCTGTACCAACTAACACTAATGCTGCCTGTGGATGGAGTGTGTTCCTCTGCTGTTTCAGTTTAAAATTAGATAAAATAATATTTATTTAGAGTGATGTGTTTGTTTTTAGATTAAAAGTGCACCGAGAAGGAAGCTCACCTTGGAACAGTTTGTTCTACTCTTGCTAGGACACAGTAACAATAGTTGAGAGCTGAATCCACAGCCTGTTTCTTCCTCCCTCTCTTCCTCTCTCCCTTCCTTCTTCTTTCTCTCTCACCCTCTGTCCTGCTTTTGTCTGGTCTGGCACTGCAGAGGGAGTACATTACCAGCTTCAACACCAACCAAGGTCATTGCACACTGAATTTAGACATTATCACATGCACGTTGCCATGACCATTCTTTGACATGAGAGGTATTTGCTATTATCCAATAGGTAATAACTCTAAGGGCTTAAGAGCATTCATTTTCAGTTGAGTCTAGTGAAATATGCTGAAAACTGTCATTAAATGCTTAGAGACACTGTTATTTCACTGCTTGTAACAGCAATTGCAGTTTGTAATCATTATCTCAGCAAAATAAATCACTTGTTACTCAGTGTAATTGGCAATCGTACATAAACTTTACCATAAACTAGCACTCTAAAAAATCTAGAAGAAAGATATTATTGACAGTTGCTGGGCAAATTAGTATTGAATTCTGAGAACTGATGAAAGCAAGAAAGGAATGATAAAGCATATTTACAAAATGTGGATTAGAAGGGTAGTCATTAAAGGTTATGACTATCAAACCTGATAAGATTTTCTTTGGGACAGACTCTGTCTTGGTCACACTGGAGTGAATAAATTGAAATAAAAAGAGTAACTTTGAAATAAAAAATTAGAGCGAAGACTTGAATTGTCAATGTTTAGCTGTTAATGCTGCCATACCTGGGCCTTTTTGTATATTATAAGGGATTCCCTTTGCCAATTTGTAAGATGTAATTCTAAAAGGTTAAAAAAATTAAAAATATAATTTGTCTTGGTGTCCAGGATATGTGTCGAATTCTATTGCTTGCAATGACTTTATGGAAATGGGATATCAGAATATATTAATCCCAGTTTTCAAAGCAGTTGGTGAAAAAGAAGAGAAGAATCCATCCTTCATGGATATCTGTATTCAAACCTAGAGTTGCTACATAGAATAATATTTGGTATTAAAATGGTGGCAGGAAGAAAAGCATTACTGTTATTTTTGAGCTGATTTTAGACTGAGAAAGTTCCTTTAATACAGACAAAAATATTAAATGAATTTTTCATTAGATTTAGTTTTAACACAGAAACTTGATCTTGACACAACATTTGGAGCTTATTCGCCTCTCATAGATTTGGAGTTCAGTAGCAAGATAAATTTTGTACAAATTTCACATTTCATTAAACATTATTAAAAATAAATAGTTTCCTTTTTTCTTTTAATACTGGCAAAGCTTTCCCTTGCAAGACCCTTCACAAGCTTTTGCCTTTTTTTTTTTTTCATTTAAGCTGCTGCTTAAAGTTACCTGTGTCAGAGCAGAATTCAAGTGCTATCTCTAGCTTTGAATCTCTATGCATCCCTTTAATCTGTAACTCCAGAGTATTGCCTCTTTCCCAGTACTAGAAATGTTGTGATGTGAACACTTGTATCCTTTGACTAATACTGGATCCAAAAGTCTCAGTATCAGACGGGCAGTCCAGGTTTGGTTTATGTCAGCATTTATGTAATGGCTTATGTCTGGGTCTGGTGTACGAATTGAAACGTAGACTTTACAAAGGTCTGAAATTCAGCCACCATTTTGGAGCTGGGAGAGAAGAAGAAATGAAATAATAGAATGCCCATAGTTGTATTTCTGCTGAGAAAGAATATCATGCTTGACCACTTTTAGGCCATGAAGACTTCGCAAGCTCTTCCAGTTTGATCTACCTCATATTTTTTTCCTCCAAGGCTTTCAGACTCTTCTGAAAAGAGATTTTTTTTTTTTTTTTTTTTTTAACAAGAAATTACCATGAAGAAAAANCTAGTCCTGTGGTTAACTAATGACAAGTACTATCTTTTGAGTCCAAGTTGAGTGCCTTGAGCATTTGTATTCTGATATAATTATTTGATGTCTTTGCCCCTTGACTTGGAAAAGTTCATCAGATCCCTGCAAGGAAGCAAGAGGAAACTGGTTTTACTCACCTTGTTGCCTTTTTGCTTCTTCTATTAAGTGCTGATGAGATATACTCAAATACAGACAAATTTTAACGGAATTCCCAATAGTCTTTGCACCTAGCTGTATTTATAAGCATTTTTACGCCACGTCCCTCTTACTTCAGTAAAAGAAACTTATAAAGAGCAGAGTATTACCACTAGAATTTAAAAAATAAACAAAAAAACCACCAACAAAAAACAACACCAAAAAAACAACCACCTCAACAGAACCTCTAAACCTTATATAGTTTAAAAGCATTTAGTGAGCAGTGAAGATTGAAATATCATGTATTATATTCAAGTGTAATATGCTTTCTGTCCTCATTTGTCCCCATCAAGTTCAGGAACAGCTTATTAGAAGGAAAGCAACGTGTAAAACTCAGCAATACAGTCAAATATCAATTCTCAAGCTGGATGAAGAGAACAGTCCCCTAAGTATACTTATAAGTAAATTAAAATAAGAATATTGTGCAATTTTAACCAAAATGCATATTTAGTTGCCTAAGATCTGTGAAAATTGCAATGGAAGGTAATGCTGCTCCAAATTATTTCATCTTTCATTCAGAATGTGCTGTTAATTATAGGAGCACCTGTTAGACTGTACTCACTTATTGTCAGCATTTCAAATAAGCATTCTCAATTGAAATGAATTTTTTCATGGCTGAAATCTACAGCCTAATTGCATTTTTAGTATGTGTTTGACAAAAGTATTTTGGCTATTATTCTTTGTTAAAACAAAAGGCACACTTTTTACAATCTAATTACAGTCAGGTTCAAAAGGACACCTTCGTTCATACAGTCCAGTATTGTGGTCTCTTGCCCAGGTATTCCTGTGTCTAACCTGTAACTCCTGGTTATATCTCCTAGGAAATATTTTAAAAGGCATAAGAAATTCACTCAGGGGAAATCCTAGGGATTTCTCAGAAATAAAAAAATAACTAATTAATTAAAAAAGTTAGTCTTGCTTCTGATCTGAATGTGCCTGGGCTTAGCCATTCAATCTTGCAGTTTACTTGTTTACATGCTTGTAGGCTCTGTATTTATTAACACCTTTTTTGCAGCTGTTTGCATTTCCAGACTCAAACACCATATATTTCTGATGCAGATTCCCAGATGCGAATAATTTCAATTTTTATCTCCACCCCAGGTACATGCCATCTTATAAGTTTTCTCATATTATTCTTGTAAGTTTTAGGTCATATCTTGACACAGCATCACAATAATGATCCACCTTAGTGACTCTCAGAGTAACTACAAAATCTCTGTGAACAACGAGCAGTGGAAATGGTGTTTGTGGCTGTGTGTCCTCCTCAATACTTCCAGTTGCAGGGAATAAGCAGGACAAGCCAGCAGACTTGTCTCTGAGCCTGGTGTCCACCACAGAATTCTGAGTTTTTTGGTCACGGATCGGTCTACACAAAACCACACCTGTTGGTAACAGATGGGAAATAAAGGAACTTTCTGCAGGAGTTCGCAGGGTTCATTGAAAAACTTTAAACTAGATTTGAAGAGGGAAAAGAAAAAAAGCCCAAGGTCTCTAGAGATAAGGCTGGGCATGTCCAGAAGTATGATTTTCTAGCCAGGTGCTTTAGTCTCAGGTCTCTTTGTTATCTCAGTGGAGGTAGGGGAAGGAGATTCATGTGGCAGGAAAGACACAAGGTTTATTGTTGTGTTAGGAACCACGGATGTGCCTGAGAATGGTGGGAGTCTGTTGTAGACCACGCAATGAGGATGAACAGGCAGATGAAGTCTTTGTTCTCAGGCAGGACATCAATGCACAGATATCTGCTGGAAATGCAATGCAGGCTGCCTAGGGAAGTGCTTGGGTCACTATCCTTGGAGGTATTTGAAAGACACAAAATTGTGGCATCTAAAGACACAGTTTAATGCTGCACTTAGAAATGCTGGATTAAAATTTGGACTCAATAACCTTAAGGGTCTTTTCTAACCTAAATGGTTCTACGTAGTTTCATGCATTATTTACTGTGACAGTTTCTGAACTAACCCCTTCTTGTAACTGAGGGAGCTTTCTGTAAGATTGCCATGGTGAAATTATTTAAATATATGTTGATCCCAAGAAATTATGTCAAATTATGGAGTGTATACTCCAGTTTTATCATCTGTGGAACTGGACGAGAGACACCCCTCTGCATCACTCCGTTCTTTTAACCACTTATAAGTACTTACCTCTCAAGTAAGTAGAGTAACATCAAGTCTTCTGTTATGACTAAATAACCACATGGAAGATCAGGAATTCTCAGTCATTATCACTTAATATATATATAAGAGTGTGGTTGAAGTTTAAATTAAACTTTAGGTTAAAATTTAGGCTGTCTTGGTTTGTCTATATGTTCTTGAAGTCTGTCAGACTTGGTGCCATGGTGACTTTGCTGGGGACCCTGTTCTAGTGCCTGGCCCCTATTTGGGTGGAGAACCTTTTTCTAATATGGAACCTAAACCTCCCCTGACACAACTTCAGGGTCTTTTTACTGTTCAGCAGAGAGATCAGTGTCTGCCCCTCCTCTTCCCCTCACAAGGAACTTTTAGACGGCTATGAGGTCTCCCCTAAGTGTCCTCTTCTCTGGGATGAGGACACCAAGTATCCTCAGCCATTACTCTATGACTTCCCCTTCATATCCCTCACTACCTTTGCAGCCCTCCTTTGGGCTGTCTCTAAGAGCTTTATTACTTCCTCATTTGTGGCCACAGTGCATCCCTTCCTGACATTATCCAAGTTATGTTTCTGACCTTGCTGGAAAAGTTAGATACTAACCTAGTATGACACTCCAAATAAATAAGAAATAGTTGAGATTTACTTGGCAGTAACAAGTTGAATCTTGTGTATTTTGTCTGTGTATGAAGATCACTTGTATTTATGCTAGAAAATATCTATCATGATCTCACATCTTAATTTTCACCTTCCTTTGCTATTATTTTCTAATAGTTAATCACATACATTTTTATAAAGTGTATATATGTTCTTGTTTTGCTTTAATTCCTCTTTTAGAGGGTTCTGGCTGCTTCTCTAACACAGTTAGGGAGCACTTTTGTACACAAGATTCCCCTGTGAAATGCAATTTTTTAGTTATCTTTAAGGTTAGAGGTATTCTTCTTCCATATAGAGTGAGGTCCTTAAGCAACTCAATTTAGCCTATTTTTTCTCCATTGAACAGTATCTTTGTAGTATGGAACCTATTAACAATTTGAGTGCTGTTTGGTTCCACATATGGTTCTAGTCTTACCCAGTACCTCTGTTGAATGTCATTAACTTTATTTCCCACAGTACTGCACTTGACTCTTTGTTCACTCTATGTGGCTTGTCTGCTATACCCTCCAGGTTCTTTTCTGAATTACAACTTTCCAAGAAACAACCAGTTCTCCTGTCCATAAGTGTAGCCTGATTTCCTCATTTGTAGATGAATAACTAATGTCTTATGTTGTATCAGTGATTAAATAGATAACAATGTCACCACTCTTAAAGTGTCATTAGTTTTGCTAACCCCCCCCCCTATATTTTGTTATTGCTTACTGCTGACTCCATTTTGAAAAATCTGTCATTTTAATAATCATATATCACAAGTTCCTAAAGGGACAAAAAAAGAATGAGTTCCTCTTTCTGCTAGGTGGTGTATAAAAATAAAGAGGCAGTTTTCCCCAAAGAGCTTACCCTTAATGGACTGCTACTTCAAGATATTTATAAAGACTTAATGGCCATTAGTAGTAAGTTTATTACTCTGATCTACGAAGATTACTGATAGACTAATGCATTAATTTTCCACACACTTAGACTGTATCACTTATCATCAAACTAATAAAACATCCCCAAAACAAAGTGTATCAGTCTCTGATGCATTAAAAAGACCCCCAAAATCCCATACTGTCCTTATATTCATAAATAAGAAAGATGTTTGCATATATACACACAGTTCATATATTATCTACATGCTATTTTTCTGTCTTCCTTTAGTGTAAGTTCAAAAGCACAGTGCTGAAATTTTTAGATTGTTCAACATTTCTTGTCACTTTGCTAGAAAGCTGAGAGAAGTGCTGATGATATCATTTCCATCTTAGACATTATGCAGATCTGTATTTTCATAATTCTTATATCTAACTAATGAGGGAGAAGTTCACTATAGTTAAATTGCAAGAAAATATCTAAATTATTATTGTGTGTGATAATAGGTATGTAAAGAAATATGTGCTGAAATACAAGATTGTTTAAATCAATGCGGCTTCTTGAACTAAACTAAGAAATTCAAAGGGTTTTCAAGTTGAGGGTGACTTTCACATGTTCCCAGTGCACTTACCATGCCAGAGACTTAACTTCACAGAATCACAGAATATGCTGAGTTGGAAGGGATCTAAAGGATCATCAAGTCCAACTACAGCCCTTGCACAGCATCATCTCCAAGAGTCACACCATGCCCTGAGATATTGTCTAAACACTTCTTGAACTTTGTCAGTCTTTGTGCTGTGACCACTTCTCTGGGGAGGCTGTTCCAGTGTCCAACCACCCTCTGGGTAAAGACCCTTTCTCCTGTTATCTGACACAAACCTCCCCAACACAGCTTCAGGTCATTCCCTTGGGTCCTGTCCTGATCACCACAGAGATAAGATCAGTGTCTGCTCTTCCCCTCATGAGGATGTTTAAGACTGTGATGAGGTCTCCCCTTGCTCTCCTTCTCTCAGAGGAGACCAAATGCCCTCAGCTGCTCCTCTTTTGGCTTCCCCTCAAGGCCTTTCACCATCTTTATTGCCCTCTTTTGGAGACTCTCTAATAGTTTAATGTCTTTGTATATTGTGGTACCAAAAACTGCACACAGGACTAGAGGTGAGGCTGCCCCAGCGCAGAGCAGAGCAGGACAATCCTCTCCCTGTCTCCACTGGTGATGTTGTGCCTGATGCCTTCCAGGCCATGCTTGGCTCTCCTGGCTGCCGGTGCACTGCTGACTCATGTTCGACTAGCCATTCACCAAGTCCCTTTCCATGGGGCTGCTTTTGAGCATCTCCTTCTCCATTCTGTACATATACCCAGGGTTGCCTCATCCCAGGTACAGAATCTGACTCTCCCCTTGTTCAACTTTATATGGTCAGTGACTGCCCAGCTCTCTAATTTGTCTGGGTCTCTCTGCAGGGCCTCCCAACCTTCATAGGAGTGAACAGCCCCTCCCAGCTTTGCACTGTCGGTGAACTTGATGAATATCTCTTCCAGTCCTGTGTCCAAGTCGTTTATGAAGATGTTGAAGAGCACAGGGCCTAAGATGGAACCCTGCTGAACCCCAGCAGTGACAGGTTGCCAGTGTGATGTCACCCCATTGACGATAATCCTTTGAGCCCTACCTGTTAGCCAGTTGCTCACTCATTACATGTTGTGTTTATCTAGCTATGAGCTGGACATTTTGTCCAGTTTCTGTGAGAGACATTAGTAAAAGCTTTACTGAAATCCAAAAATATCACATCAACTGGCTTCCCTTGATCGGCCAAGTAGGTTATCTTGTCATAAAAGGAAATTAGGTTTGATAAGCAGGACTTTCCTCTCATGAAGATTGTGACCAATTACTGCATTGTCTTTCAGGTGTTTTTCAATACCTCCCAGAATAAACTGCTTCTTCATAACTTTACCAGCCACTGAAGTCAGTATAATAGGCCTGGTGGAGCTTTCCAGATCCTCCTTCTTGCTATTTCTTCAGTTTGCAAAGACATTCTCAGCTGATAGATATTGGCTATTCTGAAGACCAGAAAGATTGAAGAAAAAAATATATAATCTTTCTACAATACCTATATTTTCAGTCAACCTTGTCTTTTCTGAGTATGTAAATAGATGGGGGAAGATAATTGCTGTGCTATTGCAGAAAGAAACTTAGGGTAGTATCTGGGTCAAAATATGTCTAGTGTTTTGAGGCACTAATGCACTCATTTATTTAAACAGAATCTGTAGCTCAGTGTTGTAAGAGACAAGTGAAAATATTGAAATATGTTATATAGTAAAGAAGTTAGAAACACACTACTACTCTGCATAAATTCTTTGTAATACTGCAGTATATTTTTTCACAAGGTAAACTATAGTATTAAGGTATACTTAGATGGAAATTCATCATTTCTGAAGACTGATAATTTCTAATTCTTTTAAATGTAAATTGAAATATTGCTCTGTTATGGTGCTGGGAAATGGACTATGATATAAAAGATCCATATAGAATACCTAGATTTTAAGTTAGATACTCTATTGCTGGTAATTCTTAAAACACTATGAGAATTTAGGACAGCACTGACAGTGTTTATTTTCAGTCAAATGATTTACTTGTTCAAATAAGGATGTATAGATTTTCTTTTTTTTTAAATCAATGAAAACAAAGTAGTGTTTTTCCAGCCTGTGGATCCATGGTCATCCGGAAGCTGATCGTGATGGTTTGTAAAGCATGTGTATATTTAAAATTTTACTGAAGACTGTGGTTTATAAATGCTGATAATTGCAATTGCAGTTCCATACATACAGCTTTAAGCATAAAAAGAATCAAGATTAGCCAGTAACATGACTGCAAACCCTTTAATCTTGAACAATCTGCATATACCAGAAACACTAGTAATCAGCAATTTTCTTTACTAGACAGATTTCTATAACCTCAATTTTCTGTATTGCCATTAAAATGCATAACTATTGCAATGGTAGCTGTAAATCACAGCAAAATACATGTTGATGACTTTCTTTCCTTAAATTTCTGTTAATTTTTTCTGTGAGAAATTTCAAATGGTAATGGCATACGGCTGAGGCAGAAGGATGTAAAACTGTTTCTCATTCCAGAGAGGATAATGGCAAAGTATCTAAAGGTCAAGAAGAGTTCTGGGTATATTAATATAAAAAGGTAGCTATAATTTAAGCTATTACCCAAGCATTGTCCAAATGATGAGAGAATATTCCACTTTGAACAAGGCAGAATCTATAGGTCTTCAAAAGGTTGATATAATCATAAAAGTTCAGGTTTAGAAAGGGCCCCCAGGAGGTCATGTAGTTCTTAACTCTACTCTGAAAAAAACCTATCTGCTTGGAAACCCTCTGCAGAGATGCCAATCTTATCCATTCCTAAAATAGATAGAAAGAAAAGCATGATAATATTCTATTATTGCTAGATACTGTGTATAAAGAGTAGTAATTGGAATGTCCTATTGTTGCTTAGCCTGCTGCTTCTCTCTGTATGTCACAAGAAAAGGATGAGGTGCCTACAAGGGCACTATGTTTCAGAGAGTAATAACCTAAAAAGGAAATGCAAGGTAAGAACTAAATAAGTCTGTCTTAATCTAAGCAAGTTTCTACTTTTACGAGTAAGAAAACATGGTGGGTAGGTCCAGGGACTCTGTGTCAAATTGTTATTTCAGCATACTGTGGTATTTGATTAATTCCTTAATCATTTGCTCTGTTTCTTATATAAAGACAAATTTTCTTTCCCAATCAGAACCTCTTTCACAGTATTTTCCTAGTTTTCATCCCATTCCAGGCTTACTTCTTAAGAATTCCAGTCAAATGTTACTGGGGATTTTGTTTTTTATAAAGCAAATGAGAAGAATAAGTTAATGGAGACAGTTTTCAGTACAATCCAGAATTTGTTATTTGAATAATCATGTACAGATCACAGTGAACTTTTATATTCATATTTTAATAATTGATGTTTCAAAAAAAAATAGGTTTTCTTTAATACCAACTAAAGTGAAATCCAGTAAATCCATCATATCCTAAACTTTATAATCTGTATATCATGTCTTCAAATTTTGTCATAGTATGACAACACTCATATTGCAAAACCAAGACTAACTCAGAAACTGTCCTTCTGATCCACAGAATGGATGATATAGTCCCATTACCTATCAAGGTGAAGAAAGATGTCAATACTCTTAAAGATGGTAAATATTGATTTTCTCATTAATGAGTCCAGTAAGATGAATAAACTCCACAGTACTACTTAGACATAAAAAGAATAATAAGCTTCTAGATAACTTCTAAACTTGAAATAGATGTTTAAGATGCATGCTTTTTACAAGAATTGTTTGTTTTCATATGTTATTCTTTTCACAAGAAATGATTGCTTTATGGGAAGTGATTACTCACCCTACTTCTAGGGTGTGAAATCTAAAGTATATAAACTGAATCATAACGTTTCTCCCAAAGAAACATGCTCTCACCCTGGTGGCTCATTTAGAAGAAATTTATGTACTGTAATGTCATTGTGTTTCAAATAATAATTCAAAAGGATTAATAATAGAGTCTATTTTTTGGGGTTTTTTTAACAGTTTCTGCTTTATAGCTTTATTTTACTTATAGGTAAACAACCAAGTTTGAGTTATTATATTAACAAAAACAAGTAAAAGAACAAAGATGTGTTTATTGACACTTAAAGCTGTGTTAATTTCTTTTCAAATTAAGAAAACAAAACAAACAACAACAACAACAAAAACGAAACAAAACAAAACAAAACAAAACAAAAACAAAAAAAACAACCTCAGAATAGTATGTTTCCTTTTGGAACAGATTGATAAAACAGAAACTAGTCAAGTCACTGTTGCAGAACATGATCAAGGGCATCTAAACAGGCATTTTGAAAGGAATTTGTGCCCTTTCTATTAGGAGAAGTATGAGTTCATGGTCTTCTAATTTCCCAAACAGTTGAAACTCCTCCCACTTTAAATTTACAATGTAAGCTGAATGCCATATCTCTGTTAATCTTCCTGAGACAGGTAATACTATTCATATCTAATTACCACCTTGATTTCCAAGTTTAGTATTCACATTATTCCACCATTTACTAGATCTCCTTTGAATTATAATAGTATGAATGTCAGTAGATTCAGGAGTTGAGTGGTTTTTGAAATACTTTATCTTTCTCATCTCTGCAGGAGGGGAACAGATGGCTTCAGAAATTCCCTTGGACTGGAGTCAACATGTTGTGGATAACACTGTGATCTTACTAAGACTTACTCCTGTGCTTAAAGGCACTAAGCTTATTGTGACAACTGATGTGCTTGAAATCGAGCATCTGAACAAATGGTAAACTCCTATACCAGGACACAATGCTGAAACCCAAGAGAATGCAGAACCGGGTTTGTATTCTTGTTTTATTTCAAGAAAGAAAATAATCAATCTTCTCTTCTACAGATTAATAACTGTAAAAATAACAATTCCACTATTGGTTCCCTGTGTTTCTTTGTATGGTCTACCTTCATCATTACCACGTTACATACTAATAAATCATGGAAATTACTTATTCCTGTGATTTATATAGCTTTGTGAACTCATTTTAGAAACAGTTTAGAAAAATACAGCTAGTTCTATTTGTTTGGAATGGTTGCTGAATGCCTGGGAGCCTTTTATAACCATAAAATTTACAATGATACTCACTAGGGAGGGTTTATGAAAGGTGATCATGTAAGATAATTTTTATATAGGGAAATACTGAAAGAAGGTTCTAAAAAGAAACTAAATAGTTTCTAAAAGAAACAGACCGCAATATGTAATTCTCTTAAGCAATAATAAATTGCCCATATAGAATTAATGATCTCCTGACATTTCTTTCAAAAGACTTGAAAAGAACTAATTAATGTAGCACATTTCAAGCTAAGCAAATTGCAATGATAAATGGGATTACTGGAAGCTATAAATGCAATTCATAACTGAAGGAAAAGTGCAAAACATCACTCAGAACATTAAGGAATGCAATTAAGCAAAACATTTGGAAGTACTTAATTACATCTGCAGAGGATAGTTAAGTGAGATCTGGTGCCTTGCATTAGTAGCAATGTCAAAGCTGCAGAAGATTGCTAAAGCAAAAAGTAGACCATTTGGCATGAAGATATCTGATTTGACACAAGAAAAATATTTTTTCAATGATAAATTATACAAAAGTATGAAAAAATAACAGGTTCCTCGCAATGGCAAATTTTGAATTACAGGCAGAAAAGTCAAGTAGTTATGAAGTGGATAGTTTCTTGTTGATCTAAATATCTTTTGGTATAATTCATGTATACCAAAGTAAAAAATATGCAAGAAAATGGGATAGACTGTAATTCAGCTAGAGCTTAATTCAGCAAATTGCAAAACTATATGGCTGTAATTAAGCAAAGTCTTGACAAACTTATGTGCTTTCATCGATTTTGCATCCCTTGTTATAACATTCTTCACTGGAATTTGAACTTAGAAAATTGATCTAATAGATGAAACTCCTAAAGACAGGTGTTAAATCATATACTCTCTCTTTCACAGAAAGGTAAAAGCTGTGTTTGTGAAGGCACCAGGGAGTGAACAAACCTCACGGGTGGCTGGCATTGAAGGCTTATATTCATGCTGTTCAGGACATACCTCCCCTGGAGAAGACTGTGTTGAGTGTACATATCAACCCAGAGAGGTCTGGTGGTTTTTGCATCTCTACTGCGTGAAGAGAGGCAGAATTGAGGAAATCCATCAGTTCAACAACACCTGTGTTTCTTCCTGTATGAAGATCTCTCTATACAAGAGCTCAGGAATAAAATAGAGATCATCTGAATGACAAAGCAAATTCACTGTGTAACTAGGTTGTCTCCTTGCTTGCCTTCACCTTATTCCTAGAAAATAGGCTTGTTCTCTGTTCCACTTTTCTTCTTCTTGACTTGTTTTCTGGCAGCTGTTGTAATTTCAGCAGTGAAATGCTTTTAGCTGAATGTTTGTGCTTAAAAAGGTAATTGACTGAGTTATTGCCAGACATCTACACAATCCCAAGTCTAGACACAATGTTAAGAAACTGGATTGTCAAATACAAGACCCCAAAAAATTGTGCTCTTTTCCTTCAAATTTTTAAAATAATAAAGCTTCATTTAAAAATTACGCATATTTGAAACTGAGCTGATGCTTTTTGAATATCAAATATTTGTGTCTGTGTAGTCTCTAGATGTCTTTCGGTTACTATGGTAGAATATAATTTAATGATAAATAAAAATCACCAATAAGGGTTTTTTTCCCCTTTCCTTGCAACTCAAGAATTCATCTCCAGTTGTTTTTATTGCCTGTACAAGCAAGTTGGGCAGTTGCCAGTGAGTGTTTTAATATTCCCAGAATTTTCATTGCACTATTGTTTTAATATCTTTTGGCGTATATCTAATATAACTGCTTTTATGGGTCTATTCTATTGATCACATGGATAACATTACCATTTTTAGTGTTGTTGTTATGACAAAGCACTGGTGAATAAGCAATGAAGTATTTTTTAAGGTAATATATTATTGTTTCTATATAATTCTATTTCTTTTTCATGGACATTTTTGTGACCTGTACTCATTCTGCATTTTATACTCTGCAGCAAGTTCTAAAATTAAATAAGAAAAAGAAAAGGGAAACTAATTGAAAAATAAGGATATCTCAGAAATACAGCTGATGAAATAGCACTGTAAAACTAAAGAGTATATAAAAGACTAGTAAGTGTTATGGGAAAAAATATCAAAGATTACATGAATAGAGGAAATTTTTAAGTTGTGAATATTAATGTTTGATTAAACACAAGTACTGCAGTACTGGTTATAGTAGCTCTTTTGGGCTAGGTTGGAAAGGAAATGTAATTTTGCACCGAAATCCCCTCTGCCTAAATTGAGTTGAAACATTCTTCCTGCCACAAACATGCTGACTGGCTTAATGGTAACATTCCTCAGTTTTTTTGAAAGGTTACAGATTTAGAAAGGAGGCACATCCTTCTCCAGATATGACTTGTAGTTTGCATAAAAAGCTGAGCATGCAAAGGTTTTGCTGCTTCCACGGGTCTTTATCTGTAGAAAGGGGTAAGATCTTGGATGTATGATGTGGGCAGTAACAAAGTACTTCAATTGTATCGAGGTGATCAAAACAAGACAATCAGTTGGCTGCACCTTTAGAAACTTGAAAAAAAATTATAAGTATTGCAAGTCCTCAGATTTTTTTACACATTAAAGAACATGTATCCTAATTTCGAAGGGGATTCTGGATATAGTGCATAGGATCAAACTCCGGATAATTGTTTGCAAAGTAGCACTAGTTAGTGTGAGTGACCGTGACATGGACCCAGACCATCAGGGAATCTAAGTAGTTTATTCAAAAAGAATGAGCTTGTTTTATACACTTTTTCAAGGCACAGGGTTTCCTTTTATGGTAATTCTCACTACCTGACCTATCTCATGTTGCCACATCAGCAACACACACCCTAAATGTCCCTCTGAGGAGTGATCATGTGCTGTTCACCTGTCTGTCAGTGAACTTCTGGCAGGCTCCTCTCTGTTGCTGTGCCTATCCGCTCCCGGCTGGACCCACCGGCAGCTCTGATACGCCTCAACAGAACCGATGTGTGCGTTTTTGGCTCTGCAGCACTTCGACTTTCATTGTCATGGCCGTGGTGTAAATGAAAGAGGGAACTCTCAGAGGCGAGAACGGACAAAGGTTTATTGGGCGGACACAGGGGAACCCCTCACCTCAGGCCTGGTGCCCCAGGAGAGACCTCGCACTCCTGGCAGTGGGGGGTTTTATCCAGGACAAACAAAGAGGCGTGGATACAGAGTTTCTAAACCAATAAAACAAAGTAACATAATAAATGCCAACTAGATTACGACTCTTCCAAAAAATCCACGGTAAATTGGGGAGGGGTCCCAGCACATCTGCCAACCACTGGCCAGATTCCCTCAAAGTTTCTGGGCCGCAAAGATAACAATTCCAGTGATGGGCAGAGAGAAAAGGGGTACCTTCAAAAAGATGGGCCTGAATCATCCCAGGGAAGGAGCCAATGAGAAACAGTCTCTGGGCAAAACCAGGGATGGCACAGAAACCTTTATCAACTTAAGATAAGAAAAAATTCCAAGGCCAGGGGGGCCCATCTGGGACAGCTAAAACTTACACTACACTTATAATGTACATTAAAAACTAAATCCTACAACCCCACATCTCTCCATAGGGCTCTGCCGCGTGGCACCTTCTCCCCCCAGGGTCACACACAGACAAGCCTCTCTCTGCTGCCTGCCATGGCATTCTGCAGGTATGTGCCACAGCATGAACCTCAATTTTACCCCATCTCTTCCCAAAAGTTAGCTAATCCCTGACTTAATTAAAAAAAGGTGGAATCTTTTTAGATAAATATAACTCAGGTATTGAGCATAAACTTTCCACATTAGTTAGTCCTTACTCAAAATGGCATTTGTTTTACTCTTCTGTAATGACTCAGCTTTTCTTTAGCCTTTGTACTCCTACAATTCATACTTCGTACAATTCTTTGTACTGAAGAATTGGAACATTTTCCCCTTTTATTTCACGTTTTTAAAAAAATTATGGAAAAATGTTGTGTAAATTTTCAAGGACTTTTGACAAAAGTTGCAAACCCAAATAATCAGTGCTATTCCTGAGGCCGTACCAGTAGGTTAAGGTCAAAAAGCTACTATATGACTACTGCTACAGCAGATATTACAGTAATTAAAACACTTGAATGAGTACTGCTGTGAATGCATTTCATAGGGCCCACAAAGTGCTAAATGCACACCACTAACTATTTGTAAACCTATTCATTTGTTTTTGTTTGACTCAGTATAGGACTCTCTGGACTTATTTGGAATGCGAGAAAAATGGATGGCAGAGTTGCTCTTTTTATTTCCATCTATGCATTGCAAGCAGATGGGACTCAATTTCATGATTTGTTTTAATGATTTAGTTCGCTAATTTGTCCCAGATTTGCTCATTTTGTTCACAGTTTGAAGAACCTGCAAGTATTTTCCCTTTGTGCAATAAAGACTAGAGTGAATTCTAGATGGGTCAGCCTGGTAGTTCTCTGAATTTTATCTTTAATACCAGCAGAGAATTCATTCTCTGCTGTAGTCACATTTATAGAGATGGAGTTTAGTTGTCTGCTTTGTCTAATTGACATTATAATTCAAAGTCAGCCAGCATATTAGTGTTTCAGTATCCTATTTAAAATCATGACAAAACACACATAGCTATAATGGGCTGAAAGTTTTATGTTTCAACAATCATATTTTGTAATGCATAACTAATAATGATACTCTTTCAAAAAAGAACATTTACATGGGAGGAAATTGCCAATATTAAGTTGAATATTTTCCCATAAGGGAAAGAGACCTTTGAAATTCATCCTTTCATCCAAAGTCTCAAACTGGTATTCTTTCTGGCTCTCCATTGTGGTCACTCCTTTTCTCCTCACATTCTATTTTCTTCCAGTCCATTCATTCTGTCAAAGACTAGCTGTTAGTATGCTTTTTCTTCTGCTTTCCCTCCTGTTGCCCCTTTCTGCATCCTTCACTGTCTAGTCCAAGCTGCTGCTTCACAATCGATCAGACCAAATGTAACTCTTCACTGGTATCTGTCTCTACTTCCACATATACTCTACTAGTCTTGCTCTCTAGTTGTACCTGTTCTTTTCTTTCCTCACTGGGTATAAGAGGTAGCTTTCCTTGAGCAGGTAATATGCTGGTGTACTTGTGCCCAGTCTGATTGTGAAGAAAGTGCTTCTGTTGAGACTGCTTTCTTAACACTGTGTCCACTTGCAGTGCTCTAGCAATGAATGCACATTTACCTAAACATGAGACTTTATTTTCAAAGCTTGTAAATAGGAGGTAAACTATAAAGGTATACAGGTTTCAAGCTTCAGTGTGCCTCATCATTAAGGGAAGACTACATTTTAAGTCATTGTTAATATGTGCAGATAAACCATTTTGAATTTGACTACACACTTATATTTCCATCCAAAACCAAACACAAGGAAACTTGTCAAGTTGAAGTATGTGACCTGAAAAAAAAAGTCAAACACCAATAAGAGTTTTTTACAATATTATTCAACCCTTATGAAATGCATAAGGCTGACAGATGGAAAGAGAAATTTTCTATCTACATCTTTGATCTGACTTGATCAAAGGAATGGTTCATTCTTCTTTGTCAAGAAGAAATGAGGACTACTAGAGACCTCCATTCCCTGTACTAAGAAGGCTAATATTTTAAGTGGTGGTCTGCCCACTCAGTAGAAAATCTGCAGGACAGTGGCAGCCACATCATCACCAGTCAAATCAGTAAACAGTTTTGCTTTTAAATAGGAAAGGTGTGATAAAGAACCACGTCCATATGTCCAAAGAACAAGCCATGACAAAGTAGCAATAAATACATTTTCAGTATGACTTGTCTACTACCAATTTTTCTTGATACCCAATGACATATTCAGGGTGTCAACATCTCTGCCTGGTGCTGTCAAAAAGAGAATGAAATTTATTTCTGCATGTTGTGAAAGATTGCTTTTTATTTTTTCAAGTTACTGTCTTTTTAAAAATGAATCAGAATGAAATGAGAAGAAAAAGACTAAGCAAAGAGCAAGAGGCAAATATTAATTACATTTTGCACCACTTTATACAGATGATCTTTTGCCTCATTTGAATAAGAATTTCTGTAATTACTTTTTGGTTTAGATCTCCTTGAAACAAGAGCATTTATTGAAAGTTAAAGCATTTTGTAGGGATGTTATTAGTACAAATGATTATCATAATATTTTAAGTGATATGAGTCAGATTTTTCCCAGTGGTGCCCTTTTTTTAACCTAAAATAATGAATGAAGCTTTTTTTCTCTGAACTGTGTAAGTGTATATGTTTCACTGGAATATACTGCAAACCTGATTGATTTTGGTAAATAATCCTTTTTACTTTTTAAAAGACTTACTAGAATTACTTAAATATCTTTTATTCATTATTTCTTTATTTATTTTTATTTCTTCATTTCTTCTTTCTTCTTAAAAATTTTCATGAAAGAAAAGAAAGAAAAATTACTCTGTTGAGTCACTTGGTTATTTCTGCATTTCTAGTGGTCTGTTTGTGCTCTGATTAAAGCAATTGAAAAAACATCAACTAATTTCAGATGCCCAGGATGTGAAGTAGTTGCTGCACTTGTACTGAAATTTGTCTGACTCTCCATCTGCTACTACCAGGGTGGAGTGTAACTAAAAATTCCAGGATGACATTTGGTTGCTGGCTCATGGTCTGTTACATTGGTGTCTTACAACTCGGTTGTGGATGAGTGATAGGCATCTCATGCAAAAGAAAGAACCAGAAATAAGTTTTATTAGGTAATACTTTGACAGAGTTCAATATAATCAATGAAATTTAACAAAGATTAACAGTGGTTTGCCATGGTTCATAAAGTTTGATGACAAAGTTCACCTTTTTAATTACTGCACAGAAGAAACACAAAGGAACATTGAGTTAGAATGTGCAGTGAGGGGTAAAGCGTATGTACCCCACTCCCTCCCTGAGTATAGTCAACTTACTTCATGTCATAAAGTCCTGATGTTGTCACCTCTTGTCTTTATGCTATAAACCCTTGATATATCCAGTTGACTAACTTGAGAATCCATGGTAAGAAAACAGCTTGTAGTGTAAAATATAACTATGAAATTTTTTTTTTTTTTTTTTTTTTTTTTGTTTGTTTTTTTTTTTTTTTTTTTTTTTTTTTTTTTTTTTTTGGTTGTTTTACATTATTGGGTGATTTCACATGATGAATGAGAAGTATTTGCTTTTTAAGTACCAAAACTTTGCATGGAAAGATTGTAAGTAAAAAGCATCTTATTGTTAGAGCTAAAAAACTCAAAACAGGATGAAGGCTCAGAATCAAATTTCTTGCTCTTGTTAGTGACTGTCTGAATAAGTTGCCTCACCAGTTTTGTTTTCCATCCTTTGCAGTCTTCAGAACATGACATATTTATTTTGCTTCATAATAAGCAGTAATACATATTCTTTGTCCATTTTCTTGAATTTTTTTTTTCTGCAATGAGTAGAGATCATCATGCTGTAATAGCTTTCTTAACAATGTAAGATTCATTCCAATGGAGTTAGGTATTAAATCTTGATATAATGTAGAATTAGATTGTAATAATTGATGAGAAGTGGCAGGAGCTGAATAGTTAAAGTCACAGCCTGTAATCTGAGTAAAATTAAATCTACAAACATTTGAAGGATTGCTTCTATCTACAGTGATATTTGCTATAAATATAAAATCAGAGAGGGTTCTCATAACAAACACATCCATTTCCAGCATACACAAGTACAGTTTCAGAGGTTGTGTCAGGATATATCTCAAAATGGCAAATATTTGTTCAGTGTCAAGACAAATGTCTTAGGCTTTAATAGCATTGCCTTCACAAATCCTTGTTCTCACTCAACACATATATCAACATCAACAGTCTGCTACTTGTTTCCCTTTTGTTGAGCCCATACCTTGTGTTTGTTATACAGAGTGCAGTTCCATTCTGATTTAATCTCAGCCCAATGATGTGGGATGTATTATATACCAATACATTGGATATTTACACTAAAAGCTGTGGATTTACTGTCAGTAGAGTCGTAGGTAAAATTGACTAGACACCATCAGGATTTGAAATGCCTTTCAAACTCAGTTGCATTGTCTCAGATTACCTCTTACAGTGGGCAAGGTGCCCTCTTCACCTCTTCCTACAATTGCTGCCACAGTAGATTGTACCCACAACTGAGCATGAAAACAATGAAGAGCAAGACAGACATTAACTTGGGTTGCACAGAGTACATTTGCAATTACTTGGTGGTCCCTTTCCTTCTTCCCATTGGGAAAATACATCAGATAAGAGCCACTGGTTAGTTTCCAATGCAATAGCAAAGATTGTTATGGGTGTTCTAACTTCTGCAAATTACTTGCTGCAGAGCTTATTTATTGGCTAAAACTTCAGCATTCCTGCTGTTTAATACCCCTAATTCTATGTGTAAGATATCAGTCACATATCTTCTTGATGTTTTTGAGAGGTCAGGGTTGATCCATGCAACAACTCCAACCATCCTTCAAGGGACATACTCAAGAAGAGTGAACAAATTGGTTTAATTGCCAAGATATTGGTAGTTTCACTCATTTGAGGGAGTATGTTAAATTAACTAACACTCACTGTTGACCTGTATATTTAATTGAATAAGGTCTAATTCCAGTAATTTTTGAGGATAAGGTTTTTTTGATTCTGGGATTAATATGGCAGGAACTAGATTGGTAGGAAGTGGGTGTAGCTGGGTTTACCTTGGTGTTGTTACCTGTGTGCAGTTGTATAATAGGACAAACTTAAAAGGTCCTTCAGCAGTACCATGATCATATTGTAGGGCAGTTTCTCCATTTATAATGCAAATGTAAGTGTCTCCAATCCATACCCAGATTCCTGGATACAGACTATAAACACTTAGGCATAATGTAAAGTTGATCTGTGTGATCAGATTGATGTCTTCATTCTTACTGTCCACTGGGAGATTTTGGATATGTAGGGCTTCACTATACATATTAAGGCAGAGGTTACCATGTTCTGTTGGTTTGTTTGATTCCTGCATTCTGTACTGCATCTCCTGACATCTTCAGTACTGAACTTGATGATCCTTATAGGTCCCTCAGAGTATTCTGTGATTCTATGATCAAAAAGTGGCTGATACCTGGATTGATGATTGAAGCAGGCAGGTTTTAGTGGGGAAGTAAGTAGGTTAAAATAGACTGGTTTTTCTGGACAGGTTAGAAAGAAAGAAAAACCTGCTATGCATTGATGCTATGTTTTGTGTTGCCAGCAATGTGATACAAACTGGACCAGCAGGGGTAGCAATTGAAAATAGGGACAGGAACAATTGAGTAAGCCCAGAAAATAACTTTAATAAAAATCCAGATCCAACAAAAGAACATAAGCTGAACACAGTATGGGGCAACCTCAAAAGACAGAACAGTGGGGCAAACATAACAATACATATGGTGCAATCTGAGGGCAGGGAACCAAGGAATTACTACAATACCATATATGTCAAACACTGTTAGCCAATCATAGATGAGAACTCAAAACATTACCTTACACAGTGCAACTGCATTAACATAACTGTTCCCATAATCCCATTCTTCTCACCATAACCTAACAAGATATTTCCCTTTCTAGCATCCCATTTCCCATGGTCTTAGATTGATGCTGACTTCATTGTCAGCCAAGGCAAACTCACTGTCAGTCCTTGCTAGTCCAACTCTCACAGTTTTGCACCTTTACTATCAGTAGCTTTCTTGGCAAGTAGACCACAGGGTTTAGTTATTGTTAATAGTTACTGTTGCCCTGTTCTTTAGCCTTCTGATGACTATTTACATATTTCTAGTGGAGTTTATCACGAATGTACCATAAACAAGTAGATTGTTTTCATACCAGTCTGTGATGGACTGGTGAACTGACCACTGGGGTCAGAAAGGTGTTCCCTTCGTCTACCAATCTTTGATCAAATCCCAAACTCTATTTAAGTCCTAAAATGATAATAAACTCTCTCTTTCTCTGCTCATCCCTGAGCCTGAGTGGTCTGGTTCTTTTCGTGTCCCTTAACGACTACAAGTTACCGTACTGATTTGTGGTAAATTTACCATGACAGATTTTCCTGACTGTAATGCTATCTGATCAGAAGGTGGAACATAAAGCTTCGTCTTTTGCAAACAATGTTCAGCTCACAGGGCTTCCTGTGGGGCCATATGAAATACTCAGTGTAGTACTTTGGAAAGTCAAGTATCCCACTGAGCCTTGGTGGCTTAAAACTCTTGTTCAATAAGCCACTAGCATTTTTTGCCATTCCATTTGATTGAGGACAATATGAGGTATAGAATACCCATTGAATTTCTTCTTGAACCAAAACGATAGCCTTCATCCTGAATTTTGTCCCTTGGCCTTTTGGCACTTAGTCACCATAAACAAGACGGAGACTACTTCAGCTCCTCTGAGGATATCTTGGTGTATTGAAGAGCAAAATGTCACTAGCCTGATGTAATCAATTTGCCATGTTGACCGCAAAGTTTTTTCTTGATTGATATGTAAGGGTGGTGCTGTAGCAGGATGACCTGTTTGTAATTTTATTCAATGTTGAGGACATTACTTCACTATTTTTTTTTTATTTAAATGCCAAGCCTCACTCTACACAGAAAAATAAAGTGCCACTTTACCTGTGTGACCTAATTTTTGGTGTAGCCACGCTCCAAAGAGATGCCACTTGGGATTTAGAAAATTCACTTTTTTTATTTTCTTAATTTTAGTCAATTAATTTAGTTTTTTGTTTCACTGTACATCTTGGGGGAGTGAGACTGTAGAAGTTCAGCAAGTACAGCATGCGTAATTGTAGGTGAACATTCATATCCTTGGAGTCTGTTAAAGATGTATCTTCTCCAAAGTAAAAGCAAATTCTTATCATCTTCTTGTAAGCAGACCATATAGAACATATATTTCACATCTAGCACCGCCATCCATGAGTGTGCGTCCGTTTGTAGTGTGGCTGCTGAAATTGCAATACTGGGTACTGAAGTCATTAGCAAGAATCTGTTGGCCTTTACGGACTGATAATCAATTGCTAAATTCTACCTCCTATCTGGTTTTTAGACTGGTCAAACCAGTGAATTGTGCAGGATGTGAGTTCTGGAAATAATGTGCAGTTTTTCCATGACCATTACCTTATAAAACCTTATTTGTGTTGTAGAAAAATAAGGTATTGTGGTACATTAGTAATCTTTGAATCAGGTAGTGCAGAGACTGGATGTCACATCTAGCCCCTCAAGATCTAAGCCCCTCAAGATTTAAGACAAACATTACAATTATGGTTAGTTGTTAATCACTAGCTGTGGCAGGGCAGTTATAATTAAGCAATTGCATTGTGAACTTTGTAGGCTTAGTTAATCTTTTGTTTTAAGGAAAAGGGAAGAAAACACCAAGATGAATGGGCTTTCTGGATGATAGCCGCCAGGAGTCAGCAGAACTGAGCAGTAACTTAGGCAAAGGTAATTCCTACTGTGGGAGGTAATAACCACCGAGTCATTGACCATCTGCTAAGGGTCTTGGGTCTGTTTTTCAGCTGATAGATTGTCCCCCCCTGTTTCATAAGCGTGGTTTGTAATGCCATGCATTAACTCTGCCCAGGTAGGGGTTGTTTGCAGTGATCATTATCACCAAATCCCTCATTGTGTTCTGAGTCTCTTTTAATTTCATACCATTTTGCAAATAAGTAGGTTTAGGAACTGCTATGACTCCTCTAAGTAGTAGTTTTAGCATCACATAATCAGTTGTAGCAGATAATAGCATAGAATTGGATTATTTTTTATGTATGTCTTGTATAGGCAAATTTTGTGATGCCTGTATGAGAGCTCTTTAAGACATCTTATGGGTTCATCTTGCCCCGTAGCATCTGTTTTCTCAGCTCAGTAAGCTACCCTGCTGGTGATAGAATGCCATCCCATATTCAGGTTTTGGTCCTATATTTAAGAGAGATCTTGGACCCCAAATCTTATTTGATTCATATCTACACAGCATTATTCAGTGGGTGATGTTTAGCAGCCTTGCCACAAACACTATATTTCAATTTCACCTTCTTTCCACATGTTTTCTTTTAAATTTGTCAACAATAAGAGATCCCAGAGTGATTCACACAGTGCATCGCAGAGCACTACCCTGAGGTCTTTCAGACTGTTCTGTTTAAATGAGGGGTCTGGCTTTGGAAAACAAAGAATAATCTTCTCCTTTGTTGCTATCATTGATGTCACCCTATATGCTCCCATCCCACAGTTCAGGGAATACTATTAATTTCCTAATCTGCACAGTCTCAGGTTGATAAGCAGCCTCCATAAGCATAATCTTGACCTTTTCTTCTAACTTTTATTCTTTCAACATGTCTTCCTGTAACTATTTCAGCAGCTGGTCAATTTTCAAGTACAGTATTAACTCAGCTGCCTTTTCATCTTCTATTTATTTTTTTAGGTCTTGCTCCTTTTTATTATTATTCTTCCTATCCTGATAAGCAGCTTCTTGGCAGGTACCTAGCATTTTACAAATATTTTCTTTCTCTTTTCCATCCTTTATATGCCCCTGGCCACTTTTGGCTGTTTTTCCACAGCTTCCCAAGCATACCATTTATCACAAGTACAAATTTCTGAGAAGTTGTGACTCAGGTTTATTTCATGACTCCAGAAATAATCTGTGTTGACAATCCCAAGTTGTTGCAGATGAATGAAAGGCTCATCACCCAAACGCAAGAAGCAGCAATATGTTTTATTGAGGTAAAATAATAATTTGACAGAGTTCAATACATCTGACAGAGTTCAATACATTCAATGGAATTTTAAAAAGTTTATTACTGTTTTACCAAGGTTCAATTAAGTTTCACAGTGAAGTCCACCTTATTAATTACTGCATGGAAGACACACACAAAGGCACATTGAGTTAGAATTGAGTTTCACACAGAGACCAGAGATGCAAAGGATAAGGAAAACCATTCCTTTGAGTCATGAGGCTCAGAATGGACCCCATTGCTTTCTCAACTCCTTAGGCAGCCTAGGTTTGGCTAGGTCCAATCTTAGTCACAGATTTGGACAATGGTTTATATCTCATGGAAATATCTGTACAAAGTTTATAGTAATAATATTGACTAGATACATGGATTGGTAATGTTTCATTAGTATTAATTCAGTGTTATCAGTCACTTGCCAAAGATCTGTTGTAAGTAAAGGTATTTTACCATCTTGGACAAGGAAGAACTCTTGTTCCAAGTAGAGGATCTCAAACCTTGTGAGTCATCCGTACTAAAGGGGAGAGTAATTGGCATGCTGCATTTCAGGGAGAGCTCAAAACTGTGACCATGCTGATGGGAATATTTATAGAGTGAAGTGGTTGGCTGCTAATCACTAATATAGATACCTTAGATGTCTTTATTTTAGCTCTTCACTCTAGTTTTGTACTTTGGTTATCTTGTGTTTTTGGGGCTCCAAAGCCAGCTTACAAAATTTTTTTCCAATGCACCTTGACACCCTTGTATGTGAGACAGGAGCTTTCCAGCTCACAGGTTCACCAGAGGGTGTGAGGTTTGTTGCTCCTTAGTCAGCCTGAACAAAAATACAGCAAAAGGTGAAGTGTATCTGTTACAAACTCTCACACTGTTCATGGACTAAAGGGGTTGCACTGATTAATCACTGGAGTGCCTGGGCATCCCATGGATCATGCCACTGATCAAATCATGATAAATATCAACAGGAAAAGTGCAACTCAGGGAGAAGGGGTCTAACTGAGCAACAGGAAACTAACAAGAGCCTTTATGCCTGGTTAGTTCTCCAATGGCCGCTGAGAGATCTGCTCTGAAATGATTAGCTTCAGGTAGGAATAATGTTTCTCTGGTGTGTGCAGCTGCTGCACTGACTGCTCAGCAACTTGTTCAGGGGAAGTGAGACAAAGCCTCCTTTCTCAGTATTCTGAGACTTACTTCTTTTACATACATGGCATTGAGTCAGAAAACGTGTTCTTCATTTTTCTAACTTATATAATCCTGATCTACTATCTGTTTGGTAAATGCTGCTATTCCTCTGCAGGACATATCAGACCACTAGTACTTCCAAGTTCACAATGAAGATGATGCTCATATTTCTGTTGGCATTTTAGAGTTGAGTTAATTAACATTTTTGTAGGAGAAATAATTAACATTTTATGAGCTGGATTCCCTCATCCCTTGAACCTACTTTGGCTTCACTTCATACTGGAACATATAAGAGGGTAATGTTGCAAAATTCTGATGTTCATTTTGGGTTTAAGGCCAAATGCACTTCGTAAATGCTGCTGACTTGCAGTAATAGCAAGAGCTCCATTTGAAGGAAAAGAAATGGCAGGAAGCCCTTAGCACCAGTCCAAAATGCTAAGCTAACACTGAATGATAATTATTCTATAAATGTTATTCCGTTTGATGCTATGCTGGCTAATATTGTCTTAGTGATATGACAGTCCCTCAACTATCCAAATCAGTGTTATTTTATATTTAGATTGTAAGCAAATAGGCCAGACCTCTGTGGTCTCCTGACACTTCTAGCAAAATGGAGTTTGGAGTGAAGGGACAAAGTTCTATGCCAGGTCAAAATTTTAGTCACAATAATTGAGCTGTCAGAATATTTGAGGAGATGTCTAGGAAAGCAGAATTTTTTAATGCCATACCTAGGGAAGTTTTTCTCAGTAGCACTACAAAGTTTATCTTTTCAGTCAGCAATAGCATTGTTGACAACTGCAGTCACAGAGATCCAGATTTCAAGAAATAATAGTAGCAGGTATATTAGTGCCTTTTCAGACATAGTTACTTGCATTGTGGAGAAAATGCAATTAATTGTGTATCTGTTACATTTGCTTCAGTTTCTGCGTATCTATGGTGGATTTTTGTGTAAGGTATCCCACTAATTTAAAAAAGAACAATTATTTTCATTAGTTCTATTAGTAAAGAATGTAACCCAGATGAAATACTATATTATGCAAGTGAAACCATGATGTCTTCTTGTCCTAGTTCTGGCTAGGACAGACACTATTTTGTCACAGTCACTTTGAGGGGGGTGTGGAGCCTAGATCCAAGGGGGCATGTCTAGATTATTTATTCTATATCAGGCACATCATCACTGGGGGACATGGCTTCTGGCGGAAGAAAAAGGGAACATGATGTGGAACCACTACCATTTTTGTTCCTTTTTAATCCTGGGAGAAAAGCAGAGCACAGAGTGGTGGGGTGATGTCATGAAGATGGTCCAACTTGGAGGGTTTGTTCATCACAGTTTTTCCTTGTTTCAGGCTTGGGGGTGAAGTGTGAGCACAGAGGATTTTTCTGACATTGTTCTTCATTGTCTTGAGGGAATAAAACACTGGTTGTGGTAACACCCACCATTTTCTCCTCTGTCTTGGGAGCCCACATGTTGCTGGCTGCTGTAGCTTTGGGTCACTCAGAATTCCGTGATCATTTTTTCCGTGAAATTACCCTCTTTTAAACACCATTATTATTAATATTGTTGCTGTTAGTGTTTGTTTCCTTGTCTCATTACCGTTTTTCTAATAAATCAATATCTCAACCCATAATCTCTGCCTTTTTGTCCCTTTCTCATTGGAGGGACAGGGCGAGGCAAGCAGTGACTTGCAGCTTGATTTCTAACTGTTCTTAATTTTTGTGAACCAAATAACTTATTAAGATTTCAGTTCACAGAGATGTGTACTTACAGCTATGGTCTATCAAACTTTCTTCTCTATCAATACAATAATCCAGTGCCAGTCCTTTTAGCTCTGTGGATCTCGGTTTACTTGTGATGAGTGATTTGATCTATGTGTTGTGCAATATACCTTTCCTTCCCACATGAGAAAAGTTTCTCATTAAGAATAAATCTCATTTTTTCAACTTTGAGATTTTTAAAATAATTTAAGATAAACTCTTGATAATTTAACCTGGTAAAGACTTATCTACATAAGATTTAAGTCCTTGCTATTACATTTTGCAGAAAACCTAGAATAGTACTGGAGGTTTTCTCAGCTACATTGAGTTTTGCATCAGACGTTTCTTGCAATCTGTTTTACTTGTCTCCTGATACTGTCTGAAGTAGTAGGAAGACTGTGTGTGTAAAAAAATGTGCAGACTCTGACAGAGTGGAAAACAAGTGTTGTCTGTATTATGTGCTGGTGAGATCACATAGAATGGAGCATTATGTCATTTAATGTGGGTGGTTTACGACACTTTCTTGGCTCCAGCTGGCTAGGACAAATGTTCTTTTTCAAAATCCCCTTTACTTAGGAAACCCCAAGGGGGCCTGATGGGACAGCAAAGAAAGGCAAATGCAATATATGTCCTTATTTCTAGTCAAAATGTTGTGGAATGAAAATCAGTGTAGTTTCTGCAGAATTACTTCATGTGCAAACATTGGATAATTTTTCAGTTGAAAAATAAAATAGTTAGGTAATAGGTATGATTGCTGATGACACTGGGGCAAATTAGTGACTCACAAATTTTCATGAGTAATTGAATATTTCAAAAGTCAAGCTCTTTAATCTTCACCTGAATTGTAATTCTATCTTAAGAGGTAACTTTTTAATGCTACACCTTCAACAGAAAATATAGCATCAGAAACAAATGCATGAATGCTGATAAAACAGAAAAGCATGCATTTTGAAAAGAAGGTTAAACCATTTTGCAAACTAGAGAGAGAATACTGCAAGTCACAAATAATAAAAAAATAAAAAACTCACCATTTTTCTAATGGTCTGATGAGGTCTAATGAACTCTTTAGCTCTCTTTTTGCAGCTTAAGATAACAAACTTAATGATGTACTAGTAAATAATGACAAAAATGGAAATATCATAGTTTTTCTACATATTCCTAAGGCAGAAAAGAGAAAGCTATGTTTATGTAGGTTGAAGGTATCAAAACACACCTATTTTAAGATATTTAACTGTAAAATCCAGAAGCAATTGAAAAGAAATGCTACACATAGTTTCTTGTTCTGATTTAATATTTTAGCACTGTTAGAATACCTCACACAAACAAAATCAATTTCCTTTTCATTAAAATCTTGATAGACTTCCTCTGGGAAGAACTATTCTTTCAAGAGAGTAAACATTGATACCAGAACTGGCCTAAATGTCCACCTGTTCACAGTCTGACATTTATAATGGTTCAAAAAATATTTTGCCTCTTGCAACTTGCCTAACATGTTACAGAAGGTATGATGTACTAAATATTTCGATATTTTGGCTGGGCAAATGGGCTTTCTCCTCTTCCATCTCCAGCTGGTGATTATATTTTGAGCATTTACTGCATATGTAATGAGAGATCAGCCCTTCCTCAGATATTTCTGTTCCAATTTAATGCTGGTACAAGAGGGTTGGGCTACCAGTTGCTATTTTGACTACTATATAAGTTGGCCAAGTTTAAATGGACGATAGGATGTAGAGAGAAGTGGATGTACTAAACATGTATGAAAGAGCACCATCCATGTGAAATTAGTTGTGTTGTTATTCACCACAGAGAAGGACTACATCTAAGATACCTGACAATGGAATAAGCCAGGTACAAGTTGTCTTCAGGTGGAAAGTTTGGAGGCATAACCTAAGGTATGTATAAACTAGGTAGAATGTCTGTAATGGATGTGGGCCTTCATCTCCTATTTCCGTCATTTCAAGTTAGATCTCCTCTTAGAGGTGCAGAACAGCAGTCTTGTCATTGTTCTTACTGTCCTGTGGATTCATTGCTAATATCAATGTTTGCACTGATGCCTTAAATTTTAGCTTTCATGTTTTTCAGATTCTGAACTACACCCCTAGGGGCTGCCTAGGGATGTAGTTCTGAGCCTCATATTAAATGCTAGTAAGCTCTCTTCACAGAGTAGGTAGGCAAAACAAATCCATTTCCTGCTGAAGACCAAGGACAATTCTCAGGCCCAAAAGCCTAAACAATGGTTGACTGAAGGGAGAAATAAGAAGGATGAGACCTCACAACCTGGAGCTGTAATTGGACAATTAACCCCAATATGCAAATAGACCAAAACTTACAAAAGCATTAGACCTTGTGACTGGCTGTTCATTTTGTTAGCATTCTAATTCCACCTTGCGTGTAGCCCTTGTCAGGCTCTTGTCCTGCCCAAGCTGTATCCTGGAAGCCTTTCAATAAATACCTACTTTATTTTCCAGCTCTGTCCCGTCTCTGTTTCAGGTCAGCCTTCCTAAGGCATCAGCTGGAGCTGTAAATTGTTTAACAATATCCCTTTCAATCAGTAGAAGAATAAAGTCTACTGCAAGAAGTGTATAGCCTGCCAATATTATTCCTGAGTTTTCAGTCTGTCTAAATAGATCAATAATATGGTCATCACGCAGTTTTCAGACAACCACAAAAGGATCCTCTGGAAGTCATCAAGTCCAAACTCCTTTCCACTTTTCCAACGTAAGATTAGTTCAGCTGTGGCTATATCCCTCCAAGTCTTGGAAATCTGCAAGATGGGCATTCTTCACCTCCGAAACTTGCTAAATGCTATATTATGCTGATAGTAAGAAAACTTTTACCTATGTTCTACCTTAACATGCCAATGTGTTGTTTGTGGCCATTGTTATTTGCAGACTGGCTTGGGGAAAAAAGTTGTGCATACTCTGGTGAATGATTTTCTGTAGTCTGTGGTGTGTCAACTGTCAACTGAGGGTCTTTGTCCTAGGTCAGGAGGGATGCTGTGATGAGCTGAACAGAAACTCAAGTTGCAGCATCCAATTTTATTCATCAGAAACATAGTAATATCTGGAGAAGCTAACCAGGCATACAGATTGACTGGTTAGCAGTGTGTTTATTTACAATATGTTGTTCTGTTGACCCCAGTGATGTTTCTGATGTGAAATGTAAAGATCAGATAGGAATGTGATTTTCTCTCTAACCAAAGAATATGTCATGAGTTTTCTTCACACCATATTTTCCTATCTTTAATGCACCAATTCATAAGCTGAGAGGGGGACTACAAAGCACAAGTACACTATAGACACATCATAGCAGGGACATAGTGAAAGTCACATTACACCTTTGCACAGATAGATCTAGATTTCATACTGATGGGGATCAGTTTGAAGTATCCTGTAGAACACTCACCTTATGTTTTGTAGGACTCATACTGAAGATATTCATAGGATCAATTGGGAAAATATTGTGTTTGTTCATAATTGCTATATACTTATTTTATGGAGTAGAAATTAGTTTTAGCTGGTATTGTAAAACCATACTAACTTTGAAAAAAGAAACTGAAATTTTGTAAATATAAAAATACATGCACATAAGTGTGTACAGTGTCAGCAATTTTCATTGCCAAACTTAATTTTCTAGATTTATTGTACATCTTGGTGTTTACATAAGAGAGATCTCTCTCTATATATATATATATTTATGTGTGTGTGTATACTTGTAACACGTTTCTTTGCCTATGAATCTAACCATCTGTCTGTTGTTTGACTGTAGTATTCCATGTATTGCAAAGATTAACTGGTAATAGCTGTTTCGTTTTAGTTCTACCCCATGGTAAGTCTGTAAACAGAATGCCCTTTAATCTAAAAATTACATGTAAAATTTAGGTGAGAAACCACATTAACTTGGTTTTATAGATCTATTTTTGAATGTGTCCAGGACTTAGTATTCTTCTAAATGGAGTGTGTATTCAGTAAGTGCATGTTTATTATTGCCTTGGCAGCTAAGAAAGCTTTCCCTTTTGTCTCTTTATGGGTGCTAGACCAGTACCAGAAACACTTTTTCTCACTTCATTAAATCTAGATAGACCTTAATGGTTTTTAAAGCCATGTCCCTAGTAATAGTAATAATATTGCACTGCATTTTTTACCTTATTGCTAGTTAACTGTAGAATAAACCTACTGCTCTTACCTCTATGCAAAATTATGGTTTTTAATTTGAATGTAGTTTTAGTCTTTAGATAAATTCCCTGATAAAATTAAATTAAATAAAAGTAAATCATGCTAGAAACACAGAAAAAAAAAAAAAAAAAAAAAAAAAAAAGATTAACTTAATGGCAATAATGTGTTTTTGGCATTTGTTTTGCTTCTTTGGGAAAGATATGGAGAGAGTATACTGTATTTGCTGAATATATTGTACATTGCCCAAGGATAATATTAATAGGAAAGAAGACACATATCCATATTATTTAGTTTTTAAAGATGAAAAGCCCTCACTTTTTCTTCTGCTGGTTATTATACTATTTGAACCACATGGATTAAGAAGAAATAATGAATGCTTCAACATAGCCTTCCTGAAGGGTATTGTGGACATATTGCAAGGACTACTGTCACACAGAGCTTTATCAAAATAACTAAAAGAAATCATGTTTAATAAACTCCAGATAACTGAAAAAAAAGTAACTTTTGACTTATTTCTTTCATGGGCTTTGCAGACTGGCAGATTTGCATAAATAACATGATTCTTCAAGACATGAGATCTTTAATTATAGAACATACCAATAGGAAAATTATTCTTGTGGTATTATATGCACCTATTGTGCTTCAAAATAATCCAAGTACCTATTGCTTCAAGGGCAAGAACTGTCTTACATGGTCAATGAAATAATTGCTGAAATGGAAGGAGGGGTCCTAATTGGACACTGAAAAAATAACTTGTTAAATTGAACTTTCCTGGAGGTGATCCCTTAAACTAAGAAGTGATCTGTTAGGATTGACGTGAAAAAACTGGTACACAATTTTTTGTCTTTGTTAAGTTGCTCATTTAGGCAAATTAAATCTGTCTTTAGAAACTGGGGTTTTTAAGTCTTAGAATAATTATACTATGTGTAATATTTCTAGAGCAACAGACAATTCAAAATACAGCTATATTCATAGGAATCTTGTTTTTCATTAATACCTCAGAATCTCTCTGACTGTTACTGAGATGAGTCCAAAGTAGCCAGCTACTTGCACAGTTTTTTTAATGTGCTCTTGCAGTTGCAGTGTTTGATTTACAGACATAGAGGCTGATGCTTTTTCGTCCTTCTAATAGCATTTTAACTGGGATAAACTGATCCCAAATACAAATTATGATGAAAGTAAATGCATTGCACAGACTGCGCCATTTCCCTGCCATCCTGCAGAATATACGGAACTTAGATGTAAAGAACAACCTAACTTGTTTTTCTTTCCCTTGTGAGGTAGCTCTAAGAAACTCTGGTATGATTGATCCCTGGTATGTCATCAAAGTGCCATAAATGGAAGTGACTTCCTTGGCACACACTGGACAAACTCCTGCATTTATATTAAGATCATATAGACTGTTCTGCTGTCTCTGTTCAACCATCCAAGAACCGGGACATTTATCCTGTCATACATTAGGACATCGAATCCTCAAGAAATATTGTAGTGTTTAAAAAAATAAATAAGTAAAAAAAAAAAAAAAAAGTGCTGACAATTGTTGCATGGCTATGAGAACAAAATTGTGGGGTAGTAAGGAATAGTGCATCATTTTTAATGACTTAGTTTAGAACCGTTAAACTTGTAATCCATCCATCTCCAAAAATGTCAACCCAAACTCTCAATAAAACCTTAGCTCTTGCTTTTCTTACTACCCTTCTGAAATTTTTCTTGTTTATTTGCTGAGGAGTGGAACTTTAATACTAATTTCCATTGATAACAGCATAAAAAGCAAACCAAAATTACAGTCCTATTAACTGATTAAGACTATAATAATCAATATGACTTATGCATGTGTCTTGGTTTGGAAAGACAGGTGTCTACCAGAGAAAGCTGGAGCTTCCCTTCAATGGAGAATGTTAACCCCTCCCCTCCAAATTATTATAATTTCTTAATTGGGGGCTTTCAGGTAAAGATAATGGAATAGGAATAACAGCTCTTTACTAGGAATTTAAAAAATACCAGTGTAGTAGTACAAAAAAACCAACAAGCAAACAAAGAAACAAACATCCTAGAAATCCTGACAGAGTCAGAATACAACTTGACACCATGTTGCTCAGGGTATTGGTGGCAGTCCAAATAAATCCTGAAGTAACAGATGTGGTTCTGTTGGAATAGAGATGATCCTGTAGAAGGGTCCAGTGGTGGCTAGATAGGTCTGGTCTTTCCTGTGGGAATCCAGTGGAAACAGGCTGTCCTGGTGTTCTGATTTGCAGGTTTTATCCAGGTAGGAATGTTTGGCTCCTCCCACTGGGTGGAGCATCTCACAATGGGATGATGTAATTTTATCAGTCATGCAGTGAGCCTCAATGGCCCATTAACAGAAGATTCTCCCAGAGGGAAGATGGGTTGTGAAAGACATAAGGAACACTGCCCCATCTGGTTTGAACAGTTGGCCATTAACAGAAGGCACCCACCCCCTTCCCCCTGGAGCTATGAGAAATAGGGTATACAAGAGATGAAGAAAACACCTCCCCAACCAGTTTCAACTGATGGCAAATAGAATACACGTTTTTGGTTATATATTAAAACCCAAGACAGCATGTAAATTCTTGAGGTTTGCCCTGAAAAACCTCTCTACACTTACTCATCTCCTTGCTCTCATGAGACAAATTGATGGTTACTGCTGTTATTTTTAAAAATGTTAGAAGAATTTAGCTATTGCTTTGAAACAGTGATAATTTAGGGGGGAAAAAAAGGATATTCAATGCAAAAGAAACAAATCTTTAAAATATATAAATGGATACCAGTGACATGACTTTGTTGGATCCCTGAAACCTTCTGTCTGGAAACGTAGTTAACATGCTGGTATCTACTGCTGTTTACCAATGTAGTGCCCTTTTTAACTGCATTTCCTGCTCTGCCTTCATGTTTCTTTTTCAACATTTATAAATTATGAGCCATTAAAGATGTTGTTTGATGTAGGAGCAGCACAGAACAGATTAACTGCTGCTGTAAAACACAAGTTTTGGCAGTGTCAATCAAAGTATGCTTTCTGCATAGTAATGTGAATTTTAGTGGTATCTATGAGAAATTGTTTAACTCATTACCCCTGTGAATGCCAAATAACCCTAAAACTAAGATACAGGTAATCGTGATGAAAATCAGAACTTTGATTTTCATCAGTTGTCAAGAAACTGGCTCTGACTGTATAGGTTATGAGTATTCGGTGACAAAAGTCTTTTCAAACTCCAGCCATTTTCTCAATACTGAAAATATTCAGAGCTGAGAATTATCAGAATATTTCCTCAATGATGCACAACATCAGCTCATCAAAATCAAGACCATTTAGAACCCACCAATAGTTTATAATAGGAGACTTCTTGAGCTAAAAGTGTTTTGATAGAGGAAAGAGTGGAACAGAAGACATGGAAGACATGGAAGTGGACAATTACCACTTCGGGATGACCCTGATTGCATCATCTTCCTGAACAGGAGCAGTAACTTGCATCTAAGCCAAGTGATACCCAAGTAACCACACGTGAGCCCAGACCTAATCTATTACTTTTTCACTGACCTTGTTGAAAAACAGCCACTTTCATCAATCATATCTGTATAGAGGTTGTAGTTCAATGAGTAACATTTAGAGCTGATCAGGTTAAATCATGTACCCCAAGGACAGCTGTTTTTTTCCTCTGTTCTGTGTGTACCTATCCAGCATACCACTGAGGACATTACCATTTTAGTCTTTAAGATCTCTTGTTTTCCCTGTTTTCTGATGTGTCAGCATGTACCTTTTTTTCCCTTACCCTAAAGAGAAATAAACTAAAACATATGAATTCACTAAATGGTAGAGGTTTTGGTTCTTAGGGATGTAAGGCCGGGATTCAGCAGAATTGCCACACCGAATTTCCAGAAGGCAGAATTTGGCCATTTTAGAAAGCTGATTGAGGGTCCCTTGGGAGGAAGTCCTGAAGGGCAAAAGAGTCCTGGAACACTAGATATACCTCAAAAAGGTACAGGACATACCTTAAATGTACAGGAGAAGGTTGCTTCTCTGTGCTGAAAGATGAACTGTAGAGGAAGAAGACTGGCCTGGCTTAACAGAGAGCTTTGGTGGGACTTGAGGTTAAAAGAAGAAAGAAGTGAGGAAGGGGCAAGCAGCTCAGGAGGGCTATAAGGTTATCATGAGGTTATGCAGGGAGAAAGTTAGAACGGTCAAAGCCCAACTAGAACTCAGTGTAATACTGCAGTGAAAGACACTATAAAGTTTTGTAAATTCATCAGAAACAAAATGGGTGATAAACAGAATCTGCATCTTCTACTGGATGCAAGGGGAAATGTAGTGACCAGGGCTGAGGAATAGGCTGAGGTACTTGATGCCTTCTTTGCTTTAGTCTGTAGTAATACAACCAATTCTCAGAGTATTCAGTATCCTGAGCTGGAAGGCAATGAATCTGGAAGCAAATGAAGCTGCCATAATCCAAGGGAAAGTGATTTGAGACCTGCTACACAACCTGGACACACTTAAGCCTATGGGACTGGATGGGATCCGCCCAAGGGTACTGAAGGAACTGATAGAAATGCTCACTGATCCACTTTCAATCATTTACCAGAAATCCTGGCTAGCCAGGGAGATCCCAGATGATGGAAGGCTAGTAAATGTGGCACCTTTCTACAAGAAGGGTCAGAAGGGAACTACAGGCCTGTCAGTCTGACCTCAGTGCCAGAGAAAGTCACAGACCAGATCATCTTGAGTGCCATCATGCACCCCATACAGGACAAAAAGAGGATCAGACTAAGCCATCATGGGCCTGAAAGAGAAGTCCTGTTTGACCAATGTGATCTCCTTCAAGGGAATCTGCTCAGTGGATGAGGGAAGGGTGGTGAATTGACTACTTGGACTTCAGTAATGCCTTTGACACTCTTTCCCACAACATTCTCCTGGAGAAACCGTCTGCTCAGGGGTTGGACAAGTGCACTGTTTGCTGGATTAAAATCTGTCTGGATGGCCAGGCCCAGAGAACAGTGGTGAATGGTGAGACATTCATCTGATGGCTTATCAGTAGTGGTGTTCTCCAGGGCTCGGTATTGGGACCAGCCCTGTTTAATATCTTTGGCAAACATCTGGATGAGTGGATGAAGTGTACCCTCAGTAAATTTGCAGACAACACCAAATTGGGTGTGAGTGTTGATCTGCTGGAGGGTACGAAGGCTTTACAGAGGGATCTGGACAGGATGAATCAAAGGCAGAGGCCAATTGAATGAGATTCAACAAGGCCAAGTGGCAGATCTTGCTCTTTGGTCACAATTACCCCATGCAGTACTACAGGCTGGGGGCAGAGTGGCTGGAAATCAGCCCATCGAGAAAAGACCTTGGGGCGATTGTTGAAAACTGTCTGACCATGAACCAGGGGGTGAAAGAAAGCCAATTGAATCCCAGTTTGTATCAAAAAATAATGTGGTCATCAGCACAAGGATAGTGGTTGTTTTCCTGTCCTCAGTTCTGGTAAGGCTACAACTGAAAACCTGTGTTCAGCTTTGAGCCCTTCACTGAAAGAAAGGCATTGAGGTTCTGGAGCATGTCCTGAGAAGGGCAGTGGAGCTGGTGAAGGGCACAAGTCTTATCAAGAGAGGCTGGGGTTGTCTAGCCTGGAGAAGAAGAAGCTCAGAGAGGACATTATCAATCTCTACAACTGCCTGAAAGGAGGCTGTAGCCAGGTGGGGGTTGGTCTCTCCTCCCAGGTAACAAGTGACGCAACCAGTGAAAATGGCCACATGCTGCACAACAGGAGGTTTAGATTTCAGAGTGGGAAAATTCTTTAGTGAAAAATGTTGTCAGGCATTACTGCAGAATGTGCAGGGAAGTGGTGAAGAAACCATCCCCACAGGTATTGAAGTGATGTGGTTTAGAAGTAGACTTAGAAGTACTGGGTTAACAATTGGATTCAATGTTCTTAATGGACTTTTCCTACTGAAATGATTCTATGTTTCTATGGTTCTATTCATAACTAATGTGTCAGGTTTTTAAATACAGGCTTGGGGGAAGCAAAGGCCCATGAGTTTCAAGCAACAAGAAAAACTTTTCCTTTTCTTAATGATAGTATTATCACACACTGTTAAAAAAATGTGGAAAGAGATTCAGATTAAAACCTCCTTATGCCAATCCAGTGCCGCCTATGCAAAAATTGCTAGCAATAAAAATATTTCTTAAGATGGAGTTCTCAATATTTCTCTTTTATGTCCTTTATAAGTGCAGATACTTTCATTGTACCATCTAAAAATACAATAAATATCCCTAATTTATTTTGCATGTCCTTTTCCTCTTTTACATATTACTTCTTTAAAAAATACTCTCTTAGTCATAATACTAGGGGAAAAAAACGCCCAAAAAACTGCCAACATATTTAATGGTGGCTAAATAGACCAAAGCGAAAGATTCCTTTTTTCTTCGTCCCATGAAGTTCATATTCTATTTCAACTAAAACCAAAATTAATAAATAATTATAAATCACTCCTTAAAATAAAATTTTAGCAGACTATCAGTGGGAAAGGGTATTCTGTCAGCTGTGCCCTCTCAAAATCAATCTGAGTCATTATGGAGGTGATGAAGATTCCTGCCTCTATCTTTATACAGTGCCTACTCTTCTGCAAAAGTCCAGCGGAGATGGGACTAGAGCAGGGCTGGGGTTTTGTGATCCACCTGTCCTTGGTCCCTTAGAGGGACGTGAATGTCACAGTCACAGCCATACCAAATTAATGCAGTAAGGCATTGATATGATGCTATCAGTGACCACTGTCATGATCCAGAGGGGAAAGCTGTCACAAATTCTGAGTGCAAAAATGTGGAGCAGCCTACTCACAAGGACAGTTTCTCATCCCTTTTGGTAAAAGTCTGAAAAGTGAGATATGGTCCTATGAACTTATTTTATTCAAAGTGTTCTAATCTCTCTCTGGTTCAACGCTTTCCTGAATCCTTCTAAAGCTTTACATAACTGCTGCATTTCCTTCTTTTCAGCTGCAGAGTATATTCTTTGGCATGTAAATATATATCTCAAAATTCAAGCACAGAGAGTCATGCATCAGCTGGTCCATGAATTGTGCATTAGCTTTGTGCATGCTGAAGTCATTGGAAAATTGTTGATTTATTATTTATTGAAGTAATAATGGCCAGCAGTTTTAAATAAGCCTTCAATTTGCATTGCTTCATGTGTCTTGGAAAAAAATCTTTACCATCTAAATGGCTGTGATGTTTTTGAGCATATCTTCCTATGTATCCTGTATTTCATGTGGAAAAAAATGGATGGTAGGGATGTACATAAATTACTTACAGCATATTCCAGTTTCCTCGATGAGATGCTAGTTCCTTTATAATTGCTGTGAAGGACCCCATTCTAATTGTATTTATTGTCAGTAAAGTCTATCTTTCTACTAATTTTATATTTTTTTGATCCTTAAGCATGCTAATTATCCTTTTCTGCTAAGAGAAGTTGGTTTTTTTCTTGTTTTATGCCGTCTATTTCATACTACTTATTTTTTTATTACTTTTGAACAAACTATAGCACACACAGTTTGCCATCTGTTATGATACTTTTCTTAGAAAAACAATTTTTCTTTACAATGTGCTAAGTGGTCTTGCTTTTTGCTGTGAATCTTCCATTATTTTATGTATCTGCTTCAAGCTTGAGAAAAAGGCCTGGTTCATACCCCATCCCTCCATTGCCCTCTTCCCTCCTCTCTCCTTTCTTCTTTTGCATCCCCTCCTCCTTCTGTTTTATTTAACTTTATTTTGTATCTTATGGTTTATATTTCAATTATTAAACTGTTCATAGTTCAAACCCACGTTTTTTTTATTTTTATGCTTCTGATTCTCATCCTCATCCAGCTGAGGGGCGAAGTGAATGAAAGGCTGTGTAATGCTTCGTTGTTAGCTGGGGTTTCACAGCGGCATGTAGAAATTGTGCTCCTTTTTCAGCTATTCAGCTAAACTGTGATGTCTGACATGTTTTCAACCCTCTTGAGAACCTGCAATATAAGGCAGGAAAAGGCTAGCAGGAAAAATCTTCAAATTCCTATACTCCATCCAGTATTTTTCCTTCTTTGAATGGGATCAGAAGCTGACCTGCAGTGATCTTTATTAAGAAAAAGACAAAACAAAAACTCGAGCCCAAAACATTTCCAAGATAAAAATTTCAGTGGCAGATGTAGTTTTTTCTCTTACTACAGATCTTTTTTCCAGGGTCTCCATTTTCACTAATTCAGGGAAAGTCTTGAAATGTCACACCTATATGTCCATTTTTTATTATATTAAATATATATGCTTTTGAATGTTTTTAGTCCAAATTCATGTATACCAAAGAATACAGGACTGAGTTCTGTATGCAAGTGAAGCCTGACTCGAAGCCAATGATCAGCGCCTGTAATGATACTCTCAAGGAGGACTATAACCTCTCTTCTGTTACAAATTAGGGAGCCCCAGAACTTAGAAAATATGAATTTTAATGGTGTCTCAAGTAAGAAAACATTGCACTGCCTTTATTGAGGACAGTTGTTCTTTCTAAGTAACATAGCAGCTGTAGCCAGCTGACTTGCACAAATGTTTGGACACAGGATGCAACCATAAAAAGCAGCTTGTAGGATGGATTTCTAACTATTTTTTGGCTCACTAGAAGGTTTTAAGCAATACAGAATGAGGAAATTGGTCATTTTTGTTGTTGATAATCTAACTGCTATGGATAGCTAATTTTTGGTAGTTACTGGATATTCCAGCAGATCATGGCACCCACTCAAGTGGAAGTGAGCTAGGCCCCATGGCTACTGGGAAAAGTATAATTTATTATCCACATTTTACAGATGGCAAGACTGAAATGTGGAGTGCCAACAGAAAATGACTCTTTCAGTCCTGTAGCCAAGAATAGAGCCCAGACCTTCTTAGTTGGATCACCTGGACCCAGAGTGATGAGAACGTCAAGTTCTTGTCACTGATTTAAGCAACAATATTTTTTAAAATATTGGTCATGGTGGATCTCTCTGTACTGACTAAATAGTTTCTTCTTTGAAATATCATCTAGAGGCATTGAAGGTGTCCATAGTTGTTGCTGAGAAACTGAACAAAAGAAATGGATATATTCATTCTTGTGAAAATGTTCACAGCTGTCAAAACTTTTTGAGGCTTTCTGGGAAACATTTAAATTAAGTTTTTTTCTGAATGCTTGGCATTATGATTATCAAACACTTTGTCATTTGAAGTTGATCAATGAAGCAGCTTCTTCTTTGAACTTGCCCCTTTATAGAGACCAGGGCTATAAAAAATTCCTCCTTTACCTCTCTTCTCTGATCATGAGGGACATTATCTGCCAAGACAAAGCTCTGGTGAGCAAATTATATTCCAGTGTGTAATCACAAGGTGGCACAAATCAATTTACGGGCACTTCAGTAATTTCAGTTTATTCCATCTGTTCAGTACATGACTTACAAATTCAGACACAAACACTGTTTAGAGGCATATCATAAAAGTAGCTGAAAGTGATTTGTGTCAGTGTATACTATATGTGCTTTATTCTGTATACCATGCAGCTGTTACATTTGATGATTTTTCCAGACTCAAAATGCAGCCAAGTGGTGATTTTTATGTAGCTGTTTATTGTAATAAGTGCTGTAATAATTTTGATGTTTTGTGTGGTTATACAAAGACATTTGGGATACTGTTTGAAGGACAGAACTGTAAAGCGGGACTACATTGACACTATCTTGAAAATAACCAAGGCCTATCTAATTCTGCGTAAATGCATCTAAAAATCTTGTAACTATTACTCCCAATATTTTCAGGAATAATTATTTTTAACAATCCTTTAATTCATAAATTATTAAATTATTTAATTAATAAATTAACCAGTGTGTGAGGCGGGGGGGGGGGGGTAATGTTAAGAGTTACAGTGTTTCATGAAGACAGAGGTAAGTGCAATTTGTATTTTAATACACAGATACAAATGTCTGCCCAGAGCACTCCAGTGGGCAAGAGGAGGAAACTGGTATTTTGTCCTTCATTAACAACACCCTGGAAAACACAGAAAGAATTATTTGAATAGGGCTTGTAATTCACATCTTTTACTCTTATCACTACTAGATAATTTATTTAAACAGTAGCTAGGAATATTTTTTATCTTTCTTCTATCTATCCCACACAGTCAGTAGAATCTTGACCAAACAGACACAGCACAAAATGTTTGATAGCGTCTGTTTCTTTACTTCTGTTCCTCCTGTACACAATTATACCTGTGCCCTTTAACAGAAAAAAATGTGTAGGCTGGACATATTTGCCAAGGAAAGGATCTGGATATTGAATCCCATTGGGAGGGGTTCACCTTTCAGTAACCTGCATGAAGTACCTGAACTCTGTAGAGAGGCTGGATTTGTAAAGCATATGTCTTGCTTTTCAGTAGGCATCCTGGATCACATCCAGATGTGTTAACACCTTCCTGTAGCCATGGCAGGGGCTCCAGGTACACAATGCAAGGCTGTGCTGTAGGGCACAAGCACGGAAGAGCCTGGACACGGACAAAATTTTTTTACTTACTGGTGGATGTCTAAGTTTGTTCACTCTTACATTGGAAAGTCCATGAGGGGGGCAATATTGCCTTTCTCATGCACAAGTGATGTGTTGTGGCCATTTTTCTTCTGCCTAGCTCTGCACCAGGCTTTCAAACATATGATTTCCATCTCTTGAATGAAAGTCTCTAATTACAATCTATTATATATTTAACAATGGAGTTTGTTAGATGTTTCTCAACTGGAAGACATTCCTAGGCCCAGTAAATACTGAAATGTTTCACATCTAAAGTGAAAATGCTAACGTCAAGGGGTGGAAGTGATACAATCACTTCACATTACTCTTTTAAAAGTTAGCAAGCAAGTTGAATGCTGAATTTTTCACTTCCCACCTTCTGCCTTAGAAACATGCTAACATTGGTGTGTCCCTTCAAAAACCTGGAGAGTTTTTTTTGAAGAGCACTAAACTCCATCTCATACTACATCCTCTACTTTTTTCCTAAAACTTGCTCGTGACAAGATAGTGTTTTGTGACTCTTATTTAGTCTGTTACAAAACACTTTACTACGTATAGTTCATGGTATCACTACAAAGAATTTCAAATATCAATTTAAAGATATAATTTTTGTATTATGGGGACATATTATATAATTATATATTATGTATATATTTTTAGAAGTCTACAGGTTGGCCTATTATATGGTCATCCAAGTGTGTAAAACAGTTAGTTGACTTACTGTATTTGGATTAGCTTTAATTAACTAGAAGTGTCCCAACTGTTAAAACATACTTTCATATGAAATTAGGAGATTTGTGTTGGAAACCTTCAAAATTCCATTTCCAATTTGATATTATTTATAATTGACTGAAATCATCTCCGTATCAACTACCAGGATTTGGTATGCATAATACTTTATCTTTGATCATGAGTATTTATCTGGAGCTATGTGTCAAAATGCAAAAAAACAACGAAAAATGCTTAATGTAGATAGAAATCAGCTGAGAAATGCCTTATTTCAGAAAGGTTTTATAGAGATTAAGAAAAAGAGAAATCATCTAAATGAGAGCACACTGAAATAAGACTGGCAAACAAAAACTAATGTGTAAGAACTTCAGAGAAGTACCTAACACTTTTTTTAAAATTTGTGGGTTTTATTTGCATTTTCTGCACTGGCACCTCTATAGATAATCTGAACTTCTGAAGAGCCAGAAAATGCTCAGCATCTAGAGAGGTTAAAAGTCATATAAGAATTTTACATCTCAAATTATTCACTTCCTTCATTCTTTTGTAAATTGTGGCCAAGTTCACTTCACAATTGTACTTTATACAGAATTCTTCTACCCTGATGCCCTCAACAACAACAAATGTGAAAATGTTTAAAAATGGAGAAAAAGGGCAGAACAATTTCTGGAAACTTTCAGAGGAAAAAAAAAAA
>VXBN01004062.1:330829-389174 GCA_013397395.1 Sinosuthora webbiana
AGAGAGAGAGAAAACAAGGAATAAAAACTCTTAGAGCAACTGAATTTATTGTAGGCAAAAGAGCAGTAGAGCTCCAGGTTAAATGTTGTACTAATGCCCAGTCTGGCCCAATGCCATAATTTCAGTAATCAAATACTCTTTATTTATACCATGTCATTTGCACTAGTCTCATGCATACTAAATATTTACAATTCAGTTTTCAATTCATAGCTTTACATTGGCAACAGCTTTTTAAAATATTTAATAAACTACTCTATTTAGCAGTTTATATATCATTTGGGAATAATGCAACAGAATAGCTGGCAAGTTATCCCACCTCCTAGGGTGCTTCTTTGTTGCAGAACAAACCAGACTGTTATTACTCTAATCAGTATTATAATCCTATATGGCATCTGAGAGCACGTTGAACTGTGTTGCTCATATCAGTGGATTCCCTATTCTGATATACTTGTGCATGGTATCAAAAATGGCCGTCTGATTCATACTATTCCTTTTTTTAAGCAAAAATAAACCCCCTTTTTATTAGAATAGATAAGATTCAGACTTACACCTGAACAGTATCTTTAAAATAAGATTCAGCAATATTTCAGCATAGATTATCTTCAGTGTTAGTTTTGTATGCAGAACTTTGAGCTTTACAAATTGTAGAGACATTATTAATTGAGCAATTACACTAATACATTTTAACTAGAAGGAAGCACTTGCTAAACTCTTGAATTCTGTTAGATTGCTTGTTCCTAATGATTACTTTTCTAGAGCTGCAGCATGAATTGGAAAGTGACAGAGCACCATATGCAGGAATCTAACAATGTAAGGGCACCTGTCCTCTGCCTTGCTGTGGGGAACAGCTGAATTTTAAGAGCAGAAAATCATCCAGTTCTCAATATTTGATAATTGGCTGAGCCTTTGTCTGCTGGTCCACAGGAAGAAAGAAAAATAAATGGTGGGAGTGGGAAAGACTATGCAGAAAAGACATATGCAAATCAATTACAGCCTTTGATTTGTTGGAAGTATGCTCGTGAAGTATCAGCTCTACAGTATTCTAACAGATTTTGCAGCTGTAAATTGCTTTTGCCATGAAATCAATTCAAAGTTCAATATTTTACTTGAAAAGGCCAAATCACTGCAGAACTTTGTTGTCCTCTGCTGACTTGGGAGGGGAGGGCCTGAGACTGAACATACTTTGTGCCTACCAGGCTGTAGAGGAAGGAGTCTTGAAATGTAGAGTAATAACAAAAATCAGAACCACAGACTTTTAAAAAAGTAAATTTCATCATTTTTAAAAGCTTTAAAAAGCTTAATTTAGTTGTTCTTGCACACATTGAAAGTTGGACATATTTTGTATCAGAAATATTATTTTGCTTCTGGCTCCTTTTAATAAGTCATTATGAATGTTTAATGATGTTTCTTAAAAGAAATCCACATTAACTAACCATGACCCCTTATCTAGGGCAAGAAAAGAGAGCACTTAAGTTAATGACCCAATGCCTGGGGAACCCTATATTCTTTAAAGTACAGAACAAGTAAGGACATTTATAGATCTGGTGGGAGATAATAAAAAGTACCCGATTTACATTGAAAGTCAACAGGAGTCCTCTTCAGACCTCTAAAAACCTCTCCATTTATCAAGTAATGGGAGCGCACACAGCTTATGTCATAAAGTTAAATGCACAGATAAAGAAAGGCATTTGGGAGGAGAAGGGAGTATCCTGTACTCTTCATAGACAAATTTTGACTTAGATGAATAATTTTCTTCTTCTATATATAAAATGCCCCATCAAGTGTCAACAGAGTAATTCCAGATTGCTCCATTTCTGTCCTGAGAACACATGTAGAGTGATTAATTACTCCTGCGTTTCCCAGCAGATTAGCTTCTCAGTCTGGTCTTTGTACAAAACAAAAGCTGGTACTTTTGTGGGGAGAGATAAAAACATGATTCTTTAGATTTACAGGCAGCCTTTTCTATCCTGAGGCTCTGTTGTTGTCACCCTGTATTCCTCTCACTTGTCTTCAGGCACTTCATGACAAGGTCCAAGCTGGAAGCCTGTTTGCCCTATGACTGCTGTCTATGAGTGCTGGAGAGTGAGAGAGGCTCCTCAAGGTGCACTGCAGCCCAGGGGGTGAGTTGCAACATCTTTTGTGCATGTTTGTCACTCTGGTTCATTGACAGAGTGGCATTTCACTATTGTGGCAATGGCCATGGGAATAACATAGTCCAATGTAAGATATGGGGTGATGCTGGGGCCTGCAATTCCTCTCCTGGATGGCTACAGAGAAAGGTAGGAGAGAGTGACTGATTCAGCTTCCTGCTGAACTTTTGGCTTTTACATGTTCAAAACAAGAGTTTAATGGAAATTTACTTTAGAGAATAATACTGTAACTCTGCTTCTTGTTATAAAGCACTGAATAAAACTAATGTTTTATTCATCAAAAAAACAGCAACCTTTTCTATTTTTTGTCATAGAAAACATACTTTCTTTTCTGCTTATCCCTTATGTAACAATTTGTGATTCTGTGATTTTAAACTCTTTCCATTATTTATTTTGAAGACAGATACATATTATTGCTAGTTCCCTTTCCAATAACTTTTTAAGTCTTGTTCTTCATTACTGATAAATTTTAAGATTGAAGTTAACTTATTCATTCATTGTGATTTCTAAATGCTTTCGAAACTTCTGGGAGATACCAATACCCTATAAAAAGATCAAAACCACAAATATGGTCAAGAGTATTTAACCTATCTTACAATAACTTTGCTCATGAAGGGCAATGAGAAATATATGTAAAGCAATCAAGGGATTTCTCTTCATCTTTATGATCCTGACAAGGTCTATAAATCCATTAATGTACAAGTTCAACAGCCTCTTTTGGTTACAATGCATTGAATGGTAGTTTAGCTGGACAAAATCCTTTCTTCAAGAGTTATATAAAAGGTTTTCAGGTTTTTTTCTCATCCAGAAAACAGATGTTTCCAGAGAGAAACAGAATGTTAAGTTTCATTAGAGACGCATACAATTTGAAACTAAGCTGTTTCAAATAAGTAATTCATAGCCAAATAGACTGTGTGTCTCTTGTCTTGGCAATGAGACATTTGGGGGTATAATTTCAGAAGTATCTTTAAAAACAGAACAAAAATAATCAGGACACTGTTTTTTAAGACAGTTACTCCCTTTCTAATAGTTTATTAGAATTCAGTTATGGGTGCACTATTCTGATCCAATGGGATTCACTGAAAACATTGTCAAAACATTTTCTTCTTAATGATAAGACAATATGCTGTTTATTTTTCATAAACATGAAATTTCAAGGCCAGATCTCAAAAATATTTACTGCTTTTATTCTAGCAATTGACCTCAATGCATTGGACATGCACATACTTGCTAGTATACATTAACATATATGCTAACACACATGTATATGATATATCTCTGTCCAAATATGTGTGCCACATGTGGGCCCTCTTCAGGGTGTACAGCTAGGATTATACTCAATAGTTTAATGTTCTGTTTTTGAATGAGTTAAAAAAAAATGCAACATGATACTTCATTTTCTACATGGAGTACTGCATCCAGCTCTGGGGTCTCCAGTATAGGAAGGACATGGACCTGTTGGAGCAGAGCAGGTGAGCAGAGGGCTGAAGCACCTCTCCTATGAAGAAAGGCTAAGAAAGTTGGGAATGCTCAGCCTGGGAAAGAGAAGACGATGGGAAGAACTTAGAGCAGTCTCCCAGTACCTCAAGGGAGCTGACAAGAAAGCTGGAGAGGAAAAATTAGCAAGGATGCATAGTGATAGGGAAAGGGGAATGGCTTTAAACTGAGAGTGGGTTAAGATTGGATATTAGGAAGAAATTCTTTACTCTGAGGGTGAGGTGCTGTAACAGGCTGCCCAGAGAAATTCTGGATGCCCCATACCTCGAAGTATTCAAGACCAGGTAGAACGGGGCTTTGAGCAACCTACTTTAGTGGAAGACATCCCTGCCTATGGCTAGAGATTTGGAAATGAATGATCTTTAAGGTCCCTTCCAACCCACACCATTCTATGACTCTATGATTCTGGTTGGTCTTCACTTTCATTTAGGTCAGCACACAGTTAAAAAAATTGTTGTAATACTAGCTATCATCCATGGAATTTAGCATTCCTTTTAATAAGGCCTGTTTGAATTTTCAGGATTTTCTTCTGTGTCTCTTTCCTCACTCTTTTTTATTCTGTTGAAGAGAACATGGATATGATGAAATATGCAACTTGAATGGTGCAAAGTTGAAAAACCTGTAAGAGAAGCTCTGGTGAATCAGTCTAAAATCTCATTCATTTCTTTGGTAGTTCATCTCTGACAGTGGCTTTACATAGATGACAAAAAAAAAGTAAAAAGAAGAGGGCAAGGATATAGGAAATTTTTTCTAAATGCTTTCTCATCCTCCATGTACATGTCTCCATATGTTCATATGTTCCAGTAATTTTAAATTCTCTGAATCCACCTATCTGCCTGCTACCCATGCACAAATTTAACAACTATTACATTGGTGTCAAAAGACTACCAGATTCATTTCGTATTAAGTTATAAATATTTTGCAGGTACGTTCAGCCCTTCCCTGTAGACAGTCTGTAATTTCCTTTTCAAGGGCAACCAGATAAAATGTTGCATTCTTGCAAATACAATATATTATGTAGATAATAAACATGTCCTTTAGAAAGCAGTCAGAGTAAAGGCAAGAGGTTATGTTAAGGTATTCTGAGGTAATCAATGACAAGGTTATTTTCTGAAATGTAATGGGTTTGAAATTTTTCAACAGTTTAAATGTATTTATATGACTGAAAAAAATATTAGATTTCTATTCATTTAGAGGTCTTTAGCATAATTTCAAGAGTTCCATTTACTAACATTTAAAAGAATACATATGGAAGTTGCCAGTACACTTAGAAACTAGTACAAATTCAATTAGATGATGCATAATGTAATTATATAATTTACCCATTGCTTTTTTGTCCCTTTGGGTCCCTTTTCCTGCTCATCTGCTTTTCAGCCTAGAAATTAAATACATTCTTGCTCTTTTTCATGTGAACACACTGGACAAAGTTAAAGAGTGGGATGTAACATATTGATAAATTTATGGAAATGAGAGGAAAAAATTACAGAATTGCCTGGGGAAATGTGAAAAGAATATAAAGGGAGCTCAGATTAGTGCAATATGCATATTAATAAGTCAGAATAAGGTATCCATATATATAATTCCAATGCCTTCAATCCATTTCTGAAGTTGGTCCCTGGTGAGGAGGCTTAATTTAAAACACAGAAATGTTCTCCAAGTTCCTGAACTCAAAGAGAATGCAATTAACATCGCTTGCCAAATGAGCCCATTGCTATTTTTTGAGACTGTTGGCAGAAACACAGGTGCCTATGTGGAATCAGAGAGATCAGAACACACCAGAAAGTGTCCTGTCCATTGCTCTTGTCCACCACAATTCTCAGTTACTGAAGATGTTTAGTGGTCAACAGCTCTTACATGTGTAAACTGTGAAATACATATTTATTCATGTGTAAAATATGGAGAAACAACATTAATGCTTATATTTAAACTAAAATCGCACACACCAAAACCTGCAGTGACAAGTATTATAAAGTAATGGCCTACAGTGCAACCAATGGGTTATCTATAATTATTTCTTATGCTAGTGATAGATGAAAATGTTTTTTCCTGTTTAAAGATAACTATTGGAAAATTTTGACATTGAAATATTGACTTCCATGGCTATATTATTAAGATTTTGCATTTAAATTAGAGACACAAGTCCTCATCTTGGGAAATGAGTAATGGAAAAAGTTTTTCTTTTCAGCTCTCTGTTTCCACTTTCAACCCAGTTCATACCATTAATGATTAAAAGTAAGTTTGCTCTGAGATATTAATGCCCTGTTTGGATAAAGTTTATAGCAGTTTCTTTAAAGCTTCCCAAAAAAAATTGAGAATGCTTTTTTTAACATTTTATCACTTTCATATTGTTTGTTTTCCTATACTGTTTCTGAAAAATGTGCTTCTGGCTTGAGTGGAAGAAGATGAGTTGTTATTCAGAACATTTTTCTAAATAAAGTTGAAGCTAACTCCAGATGAGAACAGTCATTTTTACTTTGTAATATAAGTTTTGTTTCTCCAGTTTATGTGAGATTTCAGTCATTTGATCAAGTAGCAGAAATAGTAATCTCATTTAGTTAGGTGGTGACCTACGGATAATCTCCAGTTTAGCCATCTATCATGCAATATCTCCACAGCAGCTGTTTCTCTTTGGTTTCCTTTAAAGTGAGAGAAAAAATATATTTAATTTTAGCAGAGACATCAACATGAGGTCAAGGTAAAAATGTGAACTTGCCGAAGTATAATAAATAGATATCTGTATAGACCTGCATTTATTCATCCAGGCATATTATTACAGACAATATTGAAATGGTTGGTTTGTAATGTTTGCCAGATTAAGATTTTACTTGCATAATGTTTAAAAAGTTATACTCAGTATTTACCAAGAAACAAATATTTGTTGCAGAATGATTTGCACAAATGAAAAAAAAATAAAATAAATTGGTTAAAAGGCTTACTATCCTATAGCATAAAGCTTTTGCACATACTCAGCAATACCATGTGAACTGGTAGTATTCAAGACTCTCTAAACAAGTGTCAAGGACAGTATAGATGTAGATTAGAGCATATCCATTTTCTGTAACAGTGATTCCTTTTCTTCAGGCTTAATACATACTGGAGGATTAAGGGTGTTTGCAGACTGTCTTTGCATTAATTATGTTGATGTCCTTCATGTCATTATGAATCATCATGTAATTTTTCCTGTGCAATACAGTCTCTTTCTAAAATCCTCTCTTTTGTCTTGAGCAACATTTTGAAATTTGTTTTTATTTTTTCACAGAAGACAGAATGGGTAAGATTGGATCAATCTCCCTGCTTTGGCAAGGTCATCCTACAGCACATTTCACAGAATCATATCTAGACAGTTCTTGAAGATCTACAGTGACCTCTCAGAGCATCCTTATGCCAGTGCTCAGTCACCTGCACTGTAAAGAAGTTCTTCCTCATATTCAGGTGGAACTTCCCCTGCATCAATTTCTGCCTGTTGCCTCCTGTCTTATTGCTTGGCACCACTGTTTCTAGGTGGGCTTTTTTTTTCTTTTTTTAGGGAACAAGGAGGTATTGTTTGTGTGAATTGAAATTAATATAATTGTAAGTTGTCAAAACACATTGAAGGCATTTATAAAGGTCCTTTCATTATGATGCACACACCCACCCACCTCAAAGGTGCTTTGAGAAGCTTCTGATAATAAGTCATAGTAGCACAGGGTTGGAAGGATGATTAAAATGACAGGTCTAATAAGGTTCTTAGTGCTGAAGGGAATGATTATTTTGATGGCTAAGCTTGAAGACATAGCACAATGATAGTGTCTTGTGTAAGAAAATCTCAGTGAAGATCAGTTTGTCCTTTTTTGGATTGAGTAGCCTGTAGTCAAAGACTGTGACCAGTGATGCTGCCATGCCATGAAGCTGCACCATTACTACACTTTAATAAGCTAGCTCAGGTTCTTGAAACAGTGTGGCCACATTAGAAAAATTCTCCCCAGGCTGTTTTGTCCTGCTGAGAAGCAGGATTTATTGCCTGGACAGAGCATGGTTACTGCTTCACGACTTCATTTATCTCCTTCAGCTTCACTGAAATGCGCCAAATAAATGTCCAACTCTCCAACTCTATAAGAAAACTGGCCTTATCTTTAAAAAGGGAATTTTAAATGTACTCAGTGTGTAATTCACTATTGAAAAATACCCCCAAATATGTGTATATGAACCACAGCTGGCTGAGGATCATGTAGAATTTAATTTTGAGAACATTGATTTATCAAAGGGATCTGGATTGGGTTAAAGGGGCAGAAAATGTATGACTTCAAGGTTCTTTTCACTTATTCTGGGAGCTTCTTTTCTGTTCCTACACAGCTTGAAGGCCCTATTGCCTTTGATCCCTGCAAAGCTATCAGAGAATTGTTCCTTTATTATTATTGCATCAATGCTGAGAACCTGGTGGTAACCAAGAGAAATGAAATTACATATTTTGGATTTTTGGCAGATAAACCACAAAATGCTGCGGCACCTTTTCTGGCAAGAGCGCTTGGTGATGCATGCAAACAAAGTCTGTTATAATGAACTGCTGGCCAAGAGGAGGCAACAGAATTTAATCTTAAAACTTATGTCCTCTTGAGCATATGGTGCTAAATGAGTATTTTTCACAGCCCAACTAGTAATGAGAACTAATCTAAAATGAGCTAGCAGCAAACTGCAACAGACCAAATAGGAGAGTAATATTCCATACTTTCAGTGTAGAGCTAATTGCATTTTTAAAATTTAAAGTACATTTTTGACATTTCAAGAGGTGGATAAAAACCAGTGGAATGTCATAAAACCAAAAAAAGCCAGGAGGGTCAAACAGTAGAAGATTTAGGCATAATTAGAATTACCATTATGCTTTTGTTTATATCACGCTTCACTTGTACTCATCCATATCATGACCACTGCGGCTAAATCAAAAATCTGTTTCTAATATGTTCTGGAAGCCTTTGAAACATTTGCATCTTGCATATATTCTACCACTGAAACTCAAATATGAAGGCTGAATGGAATTAAATAAGTTAATGTCCTGATCTTAGATGAATATTTAAACCCCTGCACATACAGAGAAAAAGAAATTATGAAGAAAAGGAAAAGAAAGGAAGAATTTATTGCTATACATACTAAAGATGAGCTGTTTCAGAAAAATAAGAATGCCTGACACCTAAATTGCATGGATAGCATATTTTACCCAAATATTGTTGGCACAGATCCTTGTCACAACATTGTTCAAAGGGAAGACCTGGCATATAGTCAAAATTTATACCCCAAAGTACTGCAAAATTAGGAAAAGCCGTCTTGACATTAAATTAAGTATTTTTTAGACGTCCAGTATAAAATACTAAATATTTGTAGGAACATAAGCTTGATTATTGTGTTGCAATTGCAGACCAGGTGCGGTACTGCTTTCTGCACTGACTGCTAACAGCAGCTGAGAGCCCTGCTCTTAAAATATTTTATCTTGAGGGTTATGAGAAATAGAAGTATTTCTTCTATGCTGAGATTGCAAGAACATCATAGAACCAATAAAGGCATACTTAAGCAAACCACAGAGGTGACCGTACTTGCATAAATACAAGTTGACAATCTTGGTGTGTTTGCATGGCGAACACTTAATGCTTTGGGGAAGGGAAAGAAATACACACACACATATTTTATACATTTATAATCTTTTTGTTCTAGATAGGTTCCATTCTTTATAAAATCTCTGTCTTCCTACAAGAACTTAAATTATTTCTAGATAAATTTCTGTTGAAACTAATTTCTAGCTTATTGAGGTTTGTTGATTTCTTTTTCATCTTTGACAGACTTAAAAAAAGAAGACTGAGATATAATAATTTTGCATTTTATGAACTTTTATGATAAAACAAATTAAAAAGCATTTTCAGCAACTTGCTTCCTAAAATGCAGGCCCAATTTCAGTTATGTGGTTATTTCATGCTGCTGGGATAAAACAGAACATAAGAAAAGATTAATACTGGTGATTCATGCCAGATGAAAATGAAGGGATAACAGAAATGAGGCTGAACTATATGTGTATCATATTATGCCTGTCTCCATAGAAATCTTATGTTCTTTGCATTTAAAAATATATGCACAAATAATGTATTATTTAAACACACTGTTTAGCTGGCTACTTTAGAAGTGTAACATTTAGATACCACAAATTCCTTATTGGCCTTGTGGTTTTTTTACTATCCAGTTTAGGTTCTTTGAGTCTACTTGGTGAGTAGAATTTTTTTACACGTAAAAAAATTAATTATAACATTGTTAAAACCATGGGAATATTTGTGCTCCTGTAAGTAGCTGAACTACACATAGGGCTTAAGTATGGTGAATACCTTCCTGGGCACAAATTGAGGCCATTTCCTCTTGTTTTGTCTTGGTTGCCTGGGAAAAGAAGTAGATCCCCACCTGGCTACAACCCCTTTCACGTGGTTGTAGAGAGTGATAAGATCCTTACTGGCCCTCTTTTTCTCCAGGATAAACAACCTCAGTTCCCACAGCTGCTTGTCACAGGACTTGTGCTCCAGACCTTTCACCAGCTCCATTGTCCTTCTCTGGACTCACTTCAGTAGCTCAATGTCCTTCTTATAATCAGGGCCCAAAACTAAACACAGGATTTGAGGTGCTTTGCATCCCAATTGGATGAGGTCCTCTGACCTTAACCAAATAGCATGGGATTGTTCTGTTGTCCGTTGGAGGTTTCTCTTATCATTTTTATTCATGCAAACATATTTTAATTTGGATGCATTCCAGGGAGGCAATTAAAGTACTGCATAACTTTTGGTATATTTTAATTTGTTCTTCAAAGCAGCAATTGCTGATGTGAACTAATCAGCTTTTATGTGCCAGTGAAAGCACAGAACACGATGACAGATGGTAAGCCAGAAAAATTCATGTAGCTAAATACCCACTGTCATTGTTAACCTAGAGAGTGACAACTTTGGTGTCATTTTGTACAGGATATGAGAGTTTTCCTTTAGCTATAGCTAAGTGCTCAAGATTTACAGGACTGCCTGTAGCATGGTGCATTTGAACATGAAACATACAACTGACATATCAATGAGATGGTCCTGATGAATGCTATGAGTTCAGTTAGGCGACACATAAGTTTTGTGGCAATGTCACTATGAATCTCTAATTTCTCTATAAGTGCATCTGTCTTTCCCTACCCTCTCATAATGTCCATCAGTATCCATTTATTCACATTAAGCTTGTGGGGAGATATTTCAGGTCTCTTAATATTAAACAGAGACCTGTTGGGGGGGGGAAAGAATCAAGCAAATTCTGCTTATATTTCTTCTCAGTATTTTAAGGGACCTAAAAAAGAGCCAATATGTTTTCTTTGAACTAAGAAACATGTGTCTAAGAATCCTTTCAAGCAAATGGGCTCTTGGTATAATGAACATCAAAGGAGAAATACACTTCAAATTAATGTTCCTCCATAAAAACAGAATTTAATGCAATTGCACAGGTTTTAAAGTAAGATCTCTGCAGTACAAAGAGAATTCTACTGTAAGAATTTAACAGAAATTTTATTTTTAAAATACTGCTTCTTTTATTGTGATGTTTTAATTGGATTTTAGTTTATGGATTATATAACTTATGTCAGCAATAGGGAAACACTGACTTGTCAATATTTACTAGAAAGAAAGTATAAAGATTTAGGGTAGGAGGGTGGGAAAGAGGAGGATGGTATGATTCAAAACAAAGCCAGTCTGAAAATCCATCTTCCACTCAAATTACCAGTTATACTACCAGTTATATTGTTCCTAACCAGGCAAACCCATTTGGTACCCTGAAATTGACAACAGTTTTTTTGTAACTGATGGTAAAGTTTATTTTGAGGTGAAGTTTCTTACCTTTCATAAGTAAACATTTCATAGGGCATTGTAAAGAACTCCTTATTTCCATTGAATTTCTTGAAATTCTTTTATTATTAGTGAATATTTGATCTCTTTGGTGCTTTTTTGACCCACTCTTTCTCTCAGATACTGTTTTTCCAAATGCTTTCTTGCCTCAACCCACAAAAGACAAAAGGATTTTCAAAGAAATCACACATAAATGAAAGCTGGCTTGCCATTATTATGAGCTGAAAAATTTTCAATTAAAAATATTTTTATGTATCCCAATATCTTTTAAAGAAAAAAAAAAAAAAAAAAAATAGGCCAAAATTGGTACATAAATTATTGAGTCTATATTGAGGCAAACAGAATTCAGGCAACAGCTTAATCTTTTCTCCTTATTCTGCACAGCTGATGAAAATACAAGCAAGAGCAACATCAGCTGAAGTTCCCTCCCATTATTCCCAAACAGTTCTATGATTTTCATATTGACTGATTTTTGTGCAGCAGTCCATGGGAAATGTACTCTATTTACACTACTTAGTTGCAGTTGGCTCCACATGAGAAAAGAGAAAAGGAATAGAAAAGCAGCATTTTGCAAACTTTGCTTATAAGCTGTGCTTATAAGCTCTTCCAATTTAAGTGTCCACCACAAGGCGTCTCTCATTTTCATATACAAAATGTCTTCATGCATTCTTCATGGAGATATTCTTGACGTTTCTTTAAATATGGCTTGGATTGTCTCATCACAGGGCTCATACGGTTCAGATGGCAATCCTCTATTTAATAATGTCGTATCAGAAAACTTCCTGACTGGAAGATTTCCATCACTTGTGTGTTCACCTAAGAACAGCTGCCTTATTCCTTATCACCTAGTTTGCACTCTTCCTTTTTATTAAACTCCAGCTGACTGTTGTACTTCCGCACGTTCAGCTATATCTGAAAAATACATAGCAGCTCTAATTCTCACATTCAGGGCTGGATTCTTATATTGCCCCATTCCCTAGACACTACTGGATTGCCACAGCACTTTTTATGCTTTGCTTAATGCATGTTGTGTTTGTTTTTAAATATGTGCAATAGTCTGGAGGGTTCTTTTTTACAGTTCACAGTAGAGTTCACATGCAGTTCACACTCACAAACCCAATGTAGCCAGTCAGCAGTAAAAAGAGAAGAGCTACATGGTACTAGGTAATTGCTAAGTAAAATATAAAAAGAAACTCCAAAATATTTCAAACAGATTTTCTGAATATATGAAACATTTTCATCTCCGTCTTCATTCTGTGAGGTATTACAGGTCTATCAAAAATACTGGACTGGACAGGAAAGAGAAGCTATCCAAAAATGCGTAAAAATGTCATACTTGAAATTGCATTTTACCCCTTTATGGGTCTTCACATTTTCCTGATAAAATGGTAAAAGAGTCCCAAATAATGCCTTGCTTTTACTATGAGGACCATTTACTTCCTCCAAAATTACAAGGCTCACATGAAAGAGGATACTAGAGAAATCCCAGCAACAGGGAAAGGAATCTCTGATGGGCAGAGCTGGAGGGAGAGGAAATAGAGAAGGAATATAAGCTTTGTATTGAAATGAAGACTGATTTGATATTTTGAACAAGATCTAGAGCTGAACACCTTTTTCACATGTTTAGCCTGCTGCTGTGCTTACCAGAATGCTGCTCTCTGAGGAAGATCACATCCAAGTGTGCAGCTTGACAGTCTGATAGCTCTTTCCTTGGAATAGTCAGTTCATTTCAGCTGCCAGCCCAGTAACAGTGCCAATAATCTCTTAGAGAAGATCAGTAACAATATCTAGATGAGGATGGATATTTGACCCTAGTGAGTCTGGGGTTTTATTACATGAGGTTATTTTACTGATTATTCTTGCTTCTCAGCATGTTTTTAGATTGCGTGTCAGTTCATTGAATCCATGTGCCTCATCCTCACTTCTGCTGCCCTTACACATCATTTGCTTAACTTTACCTCCTCCTGATCTTAGATTCTTCTGCATGATACAGAATTCTTGACCATCAGTCAAACTCCAACTTCTTTTTTGTTTTCATTTTGCAGCTAGAACAGCTAATAACTTTTTTCTTTCATTTCAATCTGAGAACAATTGTAAAATATTTTTAACCTCCCTATTTCTTCCTCTGAATTACTTCCTACAGTCATATAACATAAAATACATCTCTGAAGGACTGATCTGCTGACTTCAGAAACATTTATAATGTGTTATTAGTTCTCAGATTTGAAAATTGCAACAAGGTTTCAACAAAATCTCAAAAACAACCTAAGTTTTTGTAAAAGAAAATAATTTTCTTTGCAAATTATTTTGGAATGCCATAACTATAAAAAGCAATGAGGGCATCAAAATATTACCAGGTATTATATGCATCAAAATTTCATGTATGTTATTACTGTCAAAATTATTGAGCAGTGATATGTCAATTTGGAGGGTTAATCAAAGACTTGTTTTTGAAGTTTGTCACAAGACTGGAGAAAAATATTTTTCCTTCATTCTGATGGTAGTCATTTTCTGGATAGTAAATCCAGATAGTAAATCATCTCTGCTCAAGGTTGGCCTTTAAAAGCCACATGTCTCAATAAGATCATCCTGGGTCCCATTTCCCTGCTCTTGAAAGTCAACAGAAAACATTATTTATGAAAGAGCAAGAACAATGTCAAAGTATCATTGTCCTTGTGTTTACTGAGAATTCATTTTTCCCTCTGCTTTGGAAAGAATAAGGGAGGAGTGACCATACCTAAGGAATATCAGAAACACCAGACATAAGGATTTTTCTCAAGGACCACTTTTTTAATAACAAATTGGATTTTGTATTGAACATGTGTGTACCATTTTCCTCAAAAACACAAAAGTGTCAGGAACTTTCCTCTCCTTATATAGAAACAGTTGACTTTAGTTTTATATTTAGTGGATCTTTTTGTACATGTTTTCTGCAGTCCAGAAAAAGATATATTATCAATCACTAGCACCACAGCTTTTAAAGAAAGGCAATAAATATACAACCTTTTGAAGAAATAAAAATGTTTTCCTCTTTATCACCAAAAAATAACAACTCAGATTGAAGAAATGAGGACACTTGACCTGAACCTTTTTCACTCCTGATGACTTTTGGTTTTTACAGGTTACTTCATCTGCTACAACCTGAAAAATCAATACCTTCATATTTTACCTTAGCTACCCAGTGCTTGCCTCTATACATCTTCCTGTCAGATGGAGAGTTTTGAAGGTGATAAAGAATCTTGAACTTGGATTAGTACATTCCACAATGTAGATGTGCGATAAAATAAGATGTCACAATAGGTCAATCAGTCTCCTGCAGAGAAGTGAACTGCATTTAATTTTGGATTTTGAAAGATCTTGAGCTGAGCAGCAGTGTGGTGGGAGAACCTAGCCCGATTTCACATTTTTGTACTTGAATGAAAAAAGATGACAAAAATAAGACGACATTTTTTAGTGAACTTCATTGCAGCTAGACTTTTATTTTAGATAAGTGAGTAGAGATTCAAAAGTAATGAAAAAATAATGATCATGGTATGTGAACTGACTTGTAATATTGTGTAAGTTTCCTGCATCTTTCCCCCTATCCTGCTGTATTACAAAGACAGTAGCAATGGTCAGTAAAGAGGGAATATGCCAAAACATCTTCTCAGACTACACTGTGCAATTTATAGAGCTGTACTTTTATGTACAGTTTTTATCAGTGTCTGGTAAACTAACAATAATCTGTATTACATTTTGAAAGTATGAGTATTATTTTTCAGGAAATATATTGACTGCCACAAACTCAGGATCAATAAAATGAGGCTTAAATGTTTAAACTTAATCTCAAAAATCTATCACTTGAAAAGGATGAGGGAACTCTTGTCCAATGCTAGCACATGAAACAATGGCCAATATGAGTACCTGAGGAATATTGTAGAATATATTATTATAGATGTAAAACTACATCTATGCTGCTACAAAATGTGTTAAAGGCCATAAAAACCAAGTAATTATGTATAGAGATAATTATTTAACTCAGCAATACTTGAGGTTGAGGTTTGATATAAATTGAAATTATTTGCTTGTGTCTTAATTTGCCAGTTTGAATCAAATCTGCCAATGAGACTGTTAAGGTATTTCCCAAAAGCCTTTCCTGCTAAAGAATCTTAATTTTGGTCTCATCACTGCAGTAAAACCTCCCTTATTTTGAATAGTGATCAGCAATCTTATCCAAAACATTCATCATTAAATGTGAGAGCCTTTTCATATCTTCACTATGGCTTTCTCATCTTCTGTGATTTAGTAAATACAGATCTTTTAGTAGATTAAGTACCTCTGAATAGTCAGTCTCAATCATAGGAATCACCATTTCTTTGTGGATATGTGAATCATATACTCAGCTCTCACAGTTGAAGCCTGAATAGAGGCCAGATGTAATGCAATATTTAAGATATTCATGCTTGGTTATTTGTTAATGTTCATCTCTTCTAGAAACCAGTAATTTTATTAATTTCCTGACTAGTGATTTAGTTTGCAGTAGATTTAGATAGATTTTATTTGAACAAACACACCACCACTTCAGTGGTTATTCATACCAGCTGGTTTAAAGGTGACATGTTACCAGTGGGTTTTTCATCAGATTTTTCATTGACTGAAATTTCCTACAGGTGTAAATTTAAATCTGTAAATGTAGATTTTACTCATGTAAAAGACAGTAATTCACAGTGCTAATTTGGGATATAGTTACTGCTGGTTTTCCTTTTCAGATATCAAGAAATACTAGATTTTTTTTTAATTTTCAAAAGAGTGAGTATTTAATTTTTTTTTGTGAATATTTTAGGTAAATTATTGACATTACTCTTTTTCCTGTGTTAATATGCAATGGTTGATAATTAGTTTTCAGAATTTATAAAACAGTTTCATGGAAAGAAGGGGAGGGAGAATCTGTTCCTTTGCTGCATAACCAGAGATTTATTATTGATAGCTGAACCCACTCATATGGTGCCACTTAAAATATAGAGGTCAAATTATCCAGCTCCCATATACAGTCATTTTTCCACATATAGTCAGAAACTGAATCTCAGCTGTGGTATTATTTTACTCATTATCATAATTACAAATATGTTTTTAAATCTGGAATACATATACAGAGTGATAGTATATTTTAGGATGAAAATATGCTTCTTGTATTAATCCTGAAAAAGTGTCTCTTGAGAAGTTTATTGAATATTAGCAACTTCTGATATCTCAAAAAAGCTTTGTTGTTCTGTATATTTTAATGTCTGAATTGGTAGAAATCTTTAAAAAGCCTATAAGATCTTAGTGATAAGTTTTAGAAACAATGGAGAATTTTATCCTTTAAATCATACAACTATAATTACAAAGTCTAAAGTATTTGTTGTTCAAAACTAATTTTTCAAAAATGTTGAAGTATTTACCCTAAATTTCTGATAAATTTTCCATCTCTGCTTTTTGTATTCAAATATTAGGAACTGACTTATTCCTAAATCCCAGAACAAAATTAGAATCAACTTTTTTGCTCAGGCCAAGGGGCTAAGAGTTTTACAGAGTCTTCCGCCACCTGAAAACCTTGAAATATATTTAAAAAACACATTTGGGTTGTATCATAAACCTGCTTTAACAGCTTGTTCTTTTGTTAATACTTTTGCAAGGGATTGTTTTTCTTATCTAATTTTAGATGCAGTTTCACATTATACAGATGTTGCACTTTTGTTTTCTTCTCAAATGCTCATCTGAGGGCTTTTTATTTTTAACAGGAATTTTTTTAAGGAAAATGCTTTTTCCTAGCAAGCCACCAACAAGTCTTGCTGTGGAAATGCAGCAAATGAGGTTCCTGCTGTTATAAAAATATTTTTACAAGCATATTACACCTTTTCATGACTCAATGAGTTCTTCTAAATGACATTTTTATAGCTGTTTATTTATATTCCACGTTTATATTTTCATGCATTTAAGTTTTGTCCATATTTTTTTAATTTCAATTATAAATTATTACCATTTTAATAAAATCTAAGACAGAAAAACAGCAACATATTAACACCTTTTATCAAATAATCTCAAACTATTTTGTAACATTAATGAATTCTAGTTTACAGCATTTTTTTCTGATATAAATAATCCTTTTCATTGCAAAGCATTTAGCAGACTGGAAAGTAGATGTACAGTAGGATTAAGTAACTTCCCCAGGATTAAACAATGAGTTACACAGCTATTTTCTTGCAAGCAAGAAAAGCACAGCTAGATATATTTCCTCTGGTATTTGAGGGGGCCAATTTATGTCTCATGTGAGTACAGACTTGAACGACTGTGGGGATTTTGTCTACATTCTTTAATTTGTATTTGTAAACCACAGGTTGTTGGTAGACTGCAGCCTGGCATCCATGATTTCAGAGGGTTTTTACAGCACAGGTAGTGGAACAACTGGAGGTTGCATTTACTGATGGAAATTTGAATCCCCTGTATGTGACACTGCCCAACAGTATAGCCATGGAAATAGTCTGGCTGTGCACCTGTGGATCAGGTTTATAGAGGGTGCTGAGTTCTCTCCTGCAGTGTGTACACAACTGGAAATGTGAGGATTTGGCAGAAACTACTCCATGTGTATCTACACTGGGGGCAGTCATTCCTTGGACTGAAGAGAGGAGGGAATTCTGGGAACTGTGCTACCCCTCTTAGACCTCCTGCTCTGAGAATATCCAGACTATCTATGAAACTCTCACCATGCTCCAGTGAAATGCAACAAAACTACTATGAAGGCTTGTGGTTTATTAGTACATTTACACCTCTCCCTAATTTACACATCACTATGGGCAACCTTGTAAAGATGCTCCAGTGACCAAGTCCTAAATATACTGGCACAAAAAACCCCAAACCCAAAACCACACCACCCCAAAACCCACAAATAAACAAACAAATAAAGCTACAAATTACTTTTTGGATGCTTTTGTTGTCTTTCCTTCTATATGTATTTTTTTTTTTCTTGGAGATATGCATTGTAATGCATAAAAATATTCTTTTTTGTTGTTGTTCCAAAAGTATTTGATTCAGGGCAGAAGCTAAGTGAGAATAATTATTTTCACAGTATCTACTGGAGACACACAATAAATAGAAAATAGAAGGATGTGGATGGATGGATGCATGGATTATGATTTTCTTTAGCTTTTATTACAACATCTGATGCTTGGCAAGCTGTAATTATGGAAGACATGATAATTATTTTGATAGGAGGAATTATCTATTTTCTATTTATATTATAATCTTTGCAAAGATTCATGGGCCAGCATTCTCCTATTGACTGAAATCAACTTACATCATCTTTGAAATCTAAACCCGTGGGGTTTTTCTATTCATTTTTTGCCATTGTTCTGAAAAAGGGAACATCAAAAGTTACAAATATGTCAATACAGAAAGACTTTAATGAGGATACAGGTAGTTAGGAAATATTGTCTTGTGTGTCAGGAAATTATTGTCATACTGATACTATCTTTCAGAAATGGATGGTGATGAAAGCAGAAAAAGGAATTTTCTAATGGCTGTAGGATAGATAAATTATGCACTGAAATGGAGATATCCATCTTCCAATCACCTGCACTTACTGTCTGGCAGAACTGGCCAAGCTGCAGCACCCTTTGCTTAGTATAGGTATACAGTCAGGTGGATGTGTATGCTAACTTCCCAAGCTCCTCATTTTATACCACATTGCAGCCTCTTAAATGTGTGCCTGCTGTTAAAAAAAAAAACAAAAAAAAAAACAAACAAAACAAACAAAAGCAAAACAAACAAAAAAAAACAACAACAAAAAATTTTTGAACAACTACCTTTCTTCTTAGTGGTATTTGCATACTAATTCTGACTTCTACTCTTTACTTTCTTGTTAAAAGCAAGCTCATATGTCTCGGTACTTGATCAAAAGCATCTGGAGTAGCTATCAACAGACGGAAAACATATGTAAGGATAATTCTTCTGACAGGTTTTCATCATTACATCTGTCTCAATTTTTGTGGTTTAAGAGAACTGTAAGCATGTTCATCTGTGAGAGACTTCAAGTCAAATCAAACAACAAAGTTGTATATGAGGGCAAAAGCCATATGTTTTCTTGAAAGAGAAGTTGAATTATTTCTGCCTTCTGGTGCTCAGGCAGGGGACACCTAGGACGGAAAAGATGGATGACTAGACACAGGCATTACAATGGACAGAATCCATTATGCAAACCGGGGGGACTTTGCTGCAGAAAGGTAAGAATTCTTGGTGTATTGCCATGAACCCCTTGAGCATTATGACTTGCCAGTGCAGGGAGAGTAGACCTGTGAAAATAAGTTATGAATCATCAGAATATTCTAATTCTAGTCAAAAGGACAGCATAAATGTTGCACATTTCTTAAATATACAGTGTATATTATATGAGTTGCTCAGTGAATTAAATCTGACCAAGCTGCTTCAGTCTTTGTAAAAATTCTGTTTAAAACATAACCCTCGGATATAGTCAATCTAACCTCAAGTATGAAGTACTTCATAGAGGATCCTCATCACCCTAAGCTATCCTTCTAATCAGTACACTTCCACATTATGAGAGTGATGGCCTGAATTACCTGGAGGACATGCTTTCTTCTCTCCACAGACTGTAGAGAGACCCTGTGGAAGCCTGGCATCTCAATTAAATGCCTACAGTTAGATGAAAACAACTTAAACTTCAATGTGCCAAAAGTTTGTATATGGTTAATGATGCTCAGTGTAGAGCTGACTTTGTATCCTATCCAGACATTTTTTAAGATGGGGTCAGGGTAGGTTTTCTGTATCTTTGCATAGAGCAAAATAAGATCCCCTCTCAGATTTCACAATGATAATCTATATTTGCCCATGAGTCAGTTTGTATCAGAAATACAATTCTAAATGATGGGGACAGATGCTTTTTTGACTTTTATGGAATGGTTTAGTACTGATTAAAACTGTGTTATATATGTCTTTGGATTAAGATCTTCACATGGCAATATTTCCTCATTTGGTGTTTCTCAAACATTGTAGATCTAAATTTTTTATTCCAATGTTTGCATTTCCTTGATGGGAGGATTTGTAATCTTGTTCTACTACCAGTCTCTTCCACTCTATCAAGTAATTTCTCCATTTGTCTTCAAGATGTCAAAAAACAGCTGCCTTATTTTTGGAGGGCTTACTCTATTTTGGATAATTTCTTGAAGAACTGTTAATCATTTTCTGTGGTACTGGCCAGAAGTAAACCGGTTTTTTTTTTTAATTATTATCTAATTTCAGCACATTGAGCTTCAGTTCAATACTAAAATTAGAAATTTGACAAAACTTTGGATTTTATTCTATTTCAATTGAAATCACTTAGTCTTTTCTGTATTCTAGTGCTACAACCTAAGACAAAATGAAGCCATATTATGGTCATGTAAGTTGTTCCTTTTACTCCCCCGTTTTGGAAAAGGACATCAATGATGATACTGAGAAGGGAGACAAAGCAATAAAATCTATGGCAGCTACTATTAGACTGTTTTTCAGATGCATGTTAATTGTTTCAAGAGATATTAAGACTTAAAAATAAATGATTCTTAATATATGTGAAAAGAGAGACACACCCTAAGGAAATTAGAATCTAATCATATCTTTAATTGTCATATTTCTAGAAGTGAGTGGAAAATTTGTGAACTCAAAAGGACTAAGATGACAAGAGGTATCAATAACAGCAACTGTATTTGAGAGTGGTCTTATTTTGATATGAAAAATTGTAGTGTAAAGTGAAAGAAGAGGAGGAGGAAAAAGAAAAAAAAAAAAACCATAAAAAATGGTTCCTCAAATTTTATGTTTTTAATAATAAAAATTATTATTTCATTATATATTATTATTAATATTATTTTATAATATTTATAATGTAATATAACACAACCATATATTATAACATAATAGCATTAAATATTAAATATAGCAATAATACTATAATGCTATTGATATAGTGTATTATTATGGTAAAAAGTATATAATAATAAAGAATATGTTAACAGAAATAAAATTTGATAATTAAAAAAAAAATATATTAAACTTAATTTTTTAACAAAATTTAAAGATTATCCAGACTGTCAGATTGTTTTCAAAAAAAAATCCTCCACGTTTGGAAAAGACAGTTGTAGTTTTGCAGCAGAGAGCAATAAAGATTCTTTACTTTCTGTGTGAATATCACTCAAAACTTGTTCCAAATCGCATAATTGGGTAGTTCCCATGAAATTGTGCTGACCCTTTTTTGCATTACCATCAGCTCTTAAGACTTAGCTTCATTTTGAAATTTACGTGTTTGCACTTAAATCATTTAGTTGGATTACTTCAAGATTTCCTAATTAATTAAAAGACCTTGGAATAGTTTCTTTTTAAGCCGGTTTCATAGATATTGCTTGGATACCTTTTAAAAGAACCTTTTAGACTTAAAATAAATGAATAAATAAAGCTGAGATAATAAGATCTCTGAAAGTGTTTATTCAAAGCAATAAATTAACTCCTGAATCAATTCAGGGCACCAACAATGAGAATGTCATGAAACACACTGGAGAGCATTGCTGCTAATTTTTTACTTCTCTAGTATCACAATGAAAAAAAAATGCTTGAGAAAATAACTGAACCATTAGCCATGTAACAGGAGAAAAGAAAAACTACAATGCATAGAACTTAAAGGGGAATTTCTTAATGTTGATTTACCAAATTTTCAGAAATGTGGGGAAAAAAAAATCTCCAGAAATCTAATATTTTTGCAGCATAGTATAATTTTATTCCCCTGCAAATTTTCCCAGATGGGTTAGTTCACTGTTCTGCTCTGTTGACTCAAATGTCACTTTCATTTGGCCTTCTTTAGACCATGTAGTAATTATACAGACATTTTTAAGAAAGTTGGCATATTACAGTTGTATTCAAAATATGTAATTGAAACATTTAATAAGATCATAATTTTGTTACAGTAATAACAACATGTTGTACCAATTACCACCAAAATCTGTATATTTTGACATATTTATTTTGTGCTGTAAAGAAAAAGTAAAGAAAATGTTTGAATTTATTGAAATAAATATTTTAAGAATATTTCTCTTTGAAAGTATTTTTGCAAACTTCACCTCACCAAAATATGGGGTTTTTCAGTCTTTTTTTTCTGACAAACAAAACAAACAAAGAAACAACAAACAAAAACAAACAAACAACAAACAAAAACAAACAACAAACAAACAAACAAAAATTTAAATCCTCTCATGAGCTCTTTTTTTGGATGGTCTTCATGTGTTTCAATACATCATAAGTCCTGATTTGCAGATGCTGCAGCCTGAAAATTCATTTTAATGAATGCTTTCTGTCTCAGCAAAGCAATAAAAAAGGTACTGAAGAGCAATGGGAACTGTACCATGACAAAATGTTCAAATCAGAAAGGTATGGATTAGACATGGTCTTTTACAAGAGTGTCTTGACTACATAGCTATCTGGGAGATATCTAAGACATGCATCATCAATTTCTATTGAGTTATTAAATATAGAGGCAATTGATCTCAGACATTTTCCTGTGGCTACTTTCAGAATTATTCATTGACAGTAGTTTAATTAGTGGTATGTTAAGCTTCTAGGGTTGTCTGAGTTCAGGACAATATCGTACGTTTCATCCATAGACTTCACAGTCAGTACAGAATAAAATATGTGAGTCAAGACTTTTTTTTTCCCCTGACAGTGACAGTGATATAATCTTTCAACTTACACAGAAAGCATTTGGACACATTTACATTTAGTCAAACTGGTTCCAGTGCTTATTGATAAAACATCAGAAACATTAGAGCTATTTCACTATATTAAATAAACATATATCTTTTGTGTTGTTTGTGCTTCCTCGTAAGGATGTGGTGTCCATGGCCAGGATCAGGCCAGAAAGAAACAGAGAAGGTTTTGGACAGCAGCTGTAATTTAGACATTGCATTTTCAAGCTTTGAAATGATCCTCCCTTCTTCCCAGCTCTATTTCCTCCCCCAGCAGTGCAGGAAGACAAGGAAGGAGGTTATGGTCAGTTCACCCCAGGTTGTTTCCCCCACTGTTTAAGGAGAAGAGTCATTCCCCTGCTCCACCACAGGGTCTTCCATGGGCAACAGCTCTCCATGAACTTCTCCTACATGAGTCTACCCCATGGGCAGCAGTCCCTCACAATCTGCAGAAGTGTGTGTCACTCTTCCATGAGGTGCAGTCCTTCAAGGACAGGCTGTTACAGTGGATGGCTCTCTCCATGGATCTCCCACAGGGCCACAGCCTCATCTCAGGCTCCAGGATGGATGTCCTCTATGGGCTGTGGGTGGATTTCTGCATCCCCGTTGATGTCCAAGGGCTGCAGGAGCACACCATCGTCTTCATCATGGGCTAGAGTGGAATCCCAGCTCAGGTGCCTGCAGCACCTCCTCCCCTCCTTCTCCACTGATCTTGGTGTCTGCAGAGTTGTTCCTCTCAGCTGTTCTCACCCCACTCTTCTCTGGCTGCAATTATAATCCCGTAAAAACTTTGTTATTTCTTTCTTCTTAAATCTCTCGTCACAGAGGCCTTGCCACCATTTCTAACTGGCCCTGCCTTCACTATGGTCCTGCCACAGATTGGCTCTGTCAGACTAGGGGGCAGAAGTTCTGGCAGCTTCTCACAGAAGCCACCCCTGTAGCCCCCACTACAAAACCCCAGGTCATGCAAACCCAGTACACAATCAAAACTTAATTTAACCTTGGATGAAACAACATTTTCAGCTCTAAGATTTTTTCATAATCAATATTTTGCATGGGAAATATGTCATCTATTAATAGAACATGAAATGCAGCAATGCTTATGAAATCCATGCAAAGTCTGATTAATACATTTATCATGTAAACAAAAACCTGACAAAAGAAGGGAGCATAATAAATGTGTGACAAAAATGCTCGGCTCCAACAATCAGCGTGATTCTTTCAACTTCATTAGGTTTTTGGGTTTCATTCTATACTTAATACCCAAATACCCAAATAAGTGCAAATTATTTTTCTGATAAAAAAGGGAAATCTTTAAAATAACTTAAAATGTATTTTTTCCTTATGTCTTTTGAAAAGAAGGGGGAATGAAAGAAAGGCCATCTGGAAGAACAATTTTTTTCTTTTTAGAGAAACTTGTAATATGGTGAAACACTTGAATTTTGAGAGAAGAGAAAGCTGCTGGGATAAAGAAAAAAGTCCTGCACCATATAAACAGTAGGGAATGAATACATGTATTCAATGTCTGTCATTAACAGTGCAGCTCTAGACACAGACAAATCTCTTGGCTGTATTTTTCCTAATAAATTCTGCTGTGTTAAGAAAGCTTCAGAAAATAACTTGTGCATTTGACCCATACTGAATCTTCTTCTTATTTATTAGCTTAACAAAGTTAAGGCCCTCAAGGTTTGCTTTGCAGCAGTATGTACCTGTATTTGTATTCACAGTCTCATTAGAGTCAAGGCATAATTTAGCTTTAGAAAAGCTGGTGCAGTGGGTGATGTTACACCTTAAACTGTTGTTATTGAAGTCAATATAAACTCTCAGAAAACAACAGGGATTATAGCTTTCATTTACTAATCAAAGACATTTGACACATCTGGTGCTGATTATTATATCAGCAAATAAAATTATATTTTCCTGAAGTTAAGTGAAAAACTGTACCAGAATTACAATGCCATAGTCATAAAAATGTACTTTTCTATTTTCCTAATGGAAGTCACCTTGTACGAGGTAAGAATAGGAGTAAACTACCAATTGATATTTTGAGTTGTTTCTACAAAAGAGACTCATCCTGTAAAATCATCTGCTGAGAACTACATAATATAGTGGTAATACTTATAATATTATTTCTGAAATGAAAGATTTTACACTTTTGAGAAATATTTCCTTAATTCTCTCAACTTGCCAAGACCTAAATGTAGAGCAGAATGTGTAATAAAAAAATGAAAATTAGATCTATAAAACAATTACAAGCATAAAAAACATAAAACACTGAGAATTGTTAGTTTTGTACAAATGGCTCCATTCTTATTACCTCCATTTCATGAACATTTATCTATTCTGTGAGGAATGCTCTGCAGTGAATGCTGAGACAATAAATTGGCCAAGACCAGAGTAATTGTAAGAATGCGGTGAGGAATGTGATATATATGAGAACTGTTTAAGTTGGGGAAAAATATATAACTCCTCAGACAAAAAAAAATGAAGAACTTGTCAAGGTATGTCCACTTCGAAAAAAACCCAAAAATATCTCTTGTTTCCCTCAGATTCCTTCCAAAGATCACAGTTTATCCTCCTTTCATAGCTAAATAAGACAAATTCTGGGCAGCTATTAAAAGGCTCCACTGTTTGACGACAGAGCCCAGTCTAAATTCTGTATCCACCACAGAAAATTATTTGATGTGACAATATAATTTTAAAGATTAAGATTATTCAGAGCTTTTTTTTGCCCACATTCTTGGCTCTAAAGTGTGAGTGCAGAGCTACCAATAAAAGGCATCTGTCTAAAAAAGACAACATTAATGCAGTTTAATAAAAACATATTTAGAAAGTTATCAAGGAAGTATTCTGAAGAGGCTGTGAAAAGTATGTATCTAATTAGATTAACTTGAACAGGTTAAAAGTATTGTCAAATGTTCAGGCTAGACAGTAACTCAGCAGTGAAAAGTGGGAGAGGCAGCATCAAAAAACTGCATCATGACTTAATTTCAAGCAGGAGGTTTAGATCTACTAACATGATTGGACCACCAGGCTGGTTTGGTTTTCATTTCCATCCCAATTCAGTGAGAAGGCACGCATGGTGTACTGAAAGGACCTACTCATTTTCCAAGAGAGATTCTTTCCACATCAGCAATTCGTCCAAAAATACATTGTGGGGCACGACTAATGTGTTTGCATTTCAGCACAGGTAGAACTGGTAAATCCAACTTTGCCATATTTTGGGAGAATTTGATGGTCTCAAGGGATGCCTGGAAAACCAATAGTGACTCTAATTCAAAAGTATGTCCTTATAGTTCAAAAAGAAGTCTGATTGATATAAAGTTTACTTTGACTTTGAAATGGCAATGAAGGAACAGGGAAATGTTCCTCTTTCTGTAGGAAATTAAGCTCATATTTATCAATAGTTGATCATTCCATTATGGGAAAGGGATTTTTTTTACTCGAGGAAACATTTTTGGTTTTGATAACCATTTCATTTCTCTAAGAGGAGAGCACTAGACCATGTACCCTGAGCTACTCTGTCCATTTCATGAAGTAAATGCATCCTCACTGGATGTAATTATGTAAATGTATGAAAGAATAGAAACAGAAGAAAATATCTTTAACTTTACAAGCATGAGAGATCCCAATTTGGACATTCAAGATGAGGGTTTATGAAGCCTAAAAGGCTAAGTGAGTAAGGAAATAATGTGGCACGGCTATATGAACACCCCAAATAGCTTGCAGGAAATGTCCTTAATTTCCAGTGCTGAAGACAGTTATAACCCAAATATTCTGGCATTCTTTCATTTTGAGGTAGAGGAATTTTTACCGTTGGGATTTTGTGGCCTTGACTTTAAATGTACAATGATTTTACAGCAGCAGGTGTTTTTGTTTGTTTGTTTGTTTGTTTTTGTTTTTGTTTTGTTTTGTTTTGCTTTTTTCATGGTTTGAACTCTCCGAAGTACTTCTCAACAGTTTACTTCACTTTATGAAGATATGGAAAGATATGGAATCACAGAATCACAGAATGGTTTGGGTTGGAAGAGACCTTACAGTCTAATTCCTACACCCAGAATAGGCTTGGACACCTTTTACTAGACCAGGTTGCTCAAAGTCCCATCCAACTTGGCCTTGAACACTTCCAGGGGTAGGACATTCACAGCTTCTTTGGACAAAATGTTTCAGTGCCCAACCACCTTCACAATAAAACATTTTTTTCTGATATCTAATCTAAGCCTACCCATGTTCATTTTAAAACCATTGCCCCCTGTTCTATCACTACGTGCCCTTGTAAAAAGTCCTTCTCCAGCTCTCTTGTAGGCCCCTCTTCAAATACTGGAAGACTCCTACAGTGCCTTCCTTGAGCCTTCTCTTCTCCAGACTGAATAATCCCAAGTTCTCTCAGCCTGCTTTCATAAGAGAGGTTCTCCAGCCCTCTCTGATCATCAATGTGGTCCCTATGTGTGTATGTGTATGGATACAAAATATATGTCCAAATAAAAACTCATGTATTTTTTTACTGGAACACAGATGTCATATAAACTTGGAAAGTGTGTTTGTATTATGACAAACGAAAAAGCTTCAAAGCTGATTGATGCCTTAGATAAAGAGAAAATAGCAGAACATGCTGTGAGTAGGCACAATGTGTCCTTACACATATGTTTAGGCAAATAGTAAATACCAGAACAGCTTGCAATAACTAAAAAACCCTTGAGTACTTCAGTGCTTAATCCTCCTTCACATGTAGCTTTTTACTGTGGTCTATGCATGCTGTGTGGCAACTTTAACCTCCATTAATAAATTTCTCTACCTATACCACATGAAGGTTCCAATCCTGGACTTCCTCTGAGAGTGCCTTTACTGTTCCTCATTTCTGACTTTATTGTGAGCCATAAAATGTGTATGATGCTTCTTCAGAGATGCCAGTCATGTAGCCATGGGACTTCTTTTGGTAAAAACAACTTTTTCATCCCTCCAGAAAATATAGTTTCTATATCTGTTGAATGTGTTGTCTAAATGTGTGAAAGTTCCAATCAGCTAAGAAACCCAAATGAAATATGTTGCCTTTTTCATAGACTTTCTTTCCAATAGGAAAGTGTGCAGTGTGTATTTTCTGACCATTTACAGATTTCAGAAGATCATCATAACCATGCCAATAAAGATTTCCCTGTATGTTAGACAGCATTAGTGATGTGATTTCAGGACATCTTCTAGTGCCTTCTCTGACTTTCAATTGCTTTCCTATCAGAACCTCAGATGGTCAGAACATCAAGAGTAAACTCTGCCTACTGGAACAAAGGTTAGGTTGCTATGAATAATCTATCTGCACGCAGCTCTGGGCATGTGTCACCATCTCAGTATGAGAACCATGTGTATCTCATCCTGTCCATGTACCTCAGTGCATATATATATATATATATATATCTTTGTGCTCCTGCAGGCATTATCTACTTAGAAAAAAGTATTGGGAAAATTTACACTAGGAATAAAAAAATCAATGAGAGGCAACCCTTTATTTTGTTAGTATACTTTCTGTTGCATATTCATAGTTGCTATTTATTCACTAATTAGAGACCATTTTCAGTTGCTTAAGAATTCTGGAGACCTGCAATACTGCTGATGATGGAGTTTGCCTAAGCCCTGATCCTGATGTTGATGTTTAGTCAATGAAGTCTTATAAGCCTTTCATGCACCAAATGTTGTTCATGCTCTTCAAGTTTCTTATGGCATCTTACCATTTCACTGATTTACAGAAAATCATTTCATCAAGCCCTCCACCTTACAGTTAACATCCAATATATCTTGAGTTTTCTGGGTGAGAATGCATCCTTTCACACCCGTATTTTTGGAGATCTCTATCATGTATCATCATGTAAATTGCTTACCTGGACTAAAAATATGATATAAAATTATATTTCATACTGGTCTATCAGATAGAAATACTGACATGCAAACATTTTTTCTCCTTTGCATCATGCCATGAAAGATAAAAGGATGATGTCCTAATTTCCCTTTCTTTATATTACCCATTTCAACATCAAAACGCTAGTCCAAAGAAGCAGGAATAGGAAAAGTATAGAAACGCTTTTAGTTCTTGACACCTTAAAGTGAGAGGATTAAGTGAGTTTTCCCTTGCCACCTCATTATCATCACAACCTCTTTTAGATTCTGTCAGCTGCTTATTATGTGCATAGGTTGCCCTATGCTGGAGCCAGTGCTTATCTTCTAACATAGTATTAGTTTTAATTTTATCAGATGTTGGGGATTTCAGATCTCTCTTTGATCTCTAAAACAACCCTTTTTTTTTGAAGAGGTGATAAAACTAATGAATTGCAAATCACTTTTCATAGTTCTGAGATTTTAGTACAGGTATTAGGAAGAATAACACAATACTCCACAGGAAGTTGAAGCTTTTTGAAAACCACTGTGAAGCTTCTTATTAAGAATAATGTTCCTACAGAAGACCTAATTGTCTGGGAAACTAGTGCTTACATTCAGACGCACTTGAAATGTTATAAAAAGATTTATTTCTATCACAATGCTTCTTTACAATGTTTCTGTACAATGAATGTGTACTTACAGGTCATAAGGACACTATAGGACCTACTGTCCTTGACCTTAAAGGCTCCCTAACCCTGCCCATGGTCCAGGATCCCATTTCTCCCCTCTCAGGACATGAGCTCTTGCCTCAGTGACACCAGACCAGGGCCAGTTTCCAGCTGCCCACAGCTCTGACCTTCCTGGCTGTGGGCCCCATGGAGCCAGGACACCTTGTGGAGCCAATCCCAGCCTACCTTGACTGGTTCCCATCCCAGTGACACTCTCAGAGCCTGGGGCTGGGACTGACACGGTGCCCCCTTACTGCCCTGCTCCTGTCTAGGGTGGCGTGTTGGTACCTGGCCCTTGTAGCACCCTGACCATGTATTTTCACTGGCTTTAAAATTTTTCATGCAGTCAAATTTTTAGATGAGCAGCTGAAAAGGTTTTAAGAGAAGAATGAAAAAAAACAGAGGTTACATGTTTAAGGGGAGAGGAGAAAACATTTTTAATTCTTCTGTGGTTACCAGACCTACAAAAACATCTTAGAAATAGGAATATTAAAAGCTGACTTTTCAGATGGAAGGGGATATTGTGCAGCACAAATGGAGATCTCTGCAGAGATCTTCTGTGAGGAAATGAGCTGCTCTGTCATACAGCACATTTTTTACACATGTTAACACAACGCTACTGATTTACTATGTACTGTCTACCTAGATTTCTTTCTGAATTAGCTCTTCTTTACTTCTCCAGTTCATTTATGCCTTTTCCTCAGTTACTTGAATACTTTGTAAAGCTTGGACTTGATATTTATCTTAATAAAGCTTAAGGCAGTCCCAGAGTATTTATTTTTATTTTGTGACATGGTAATGCCTTCATGTCTTCATTATTACCTTTAAGTAAAATTTCAATGCTCCAAGTAAAACACAGAACAATACCATGACAAATTTGACTGCTCCTTGTTAAGGTGTTCAAGATTTCATCTTAATTTTTGGATTCAGAAGTTAGCACCAGATTTTTTATTAACCTGAAGATTCAGTCTCCTGTATTTCTGTTTCTAGTTTTATGTTCTAGATCAGTCTAAAAAATGTAAAGATTAACCTTTATAAAGAAATTTATATTTTGTTATCACTTTTGGCCTTCAGTTTTAACTATTTTTTTCTCAGCGTGAGAGAAGCAGGTCTTGAGTACATAACCCTGTCATTAAATCCATAGAAAAAGAGATAAAATATTCTTAGAGCCCATCAAAAGCTAAAGAAACACAACTTTTTTTTTGAGGTCCATGAATGTAATGATGTTTTCCTATGCCCTTAAATGCATTTAGGCTCCCAGCCACAGGTTCCCCAAACAGCATTTCATTCCTGCAGATCATACACTGTGGTGTTCAGACCAAACTAGAAAAAGGTGTACATCTGATTAAGGTGAAATGCATCTGACTGTGCAGACTCAGTCTCTTAATCTCCCTGTCATCTCTCGTGTCCCTTGGGCATCAACCCTCAGGCAGGGCTCAAAGGGGACCTGTGCTGAAATTTTTTCTTCCAACCTGTCCGCTATTAATTAATTTGCTTCTTCTAAGGATGCTGTATCTCTCAGCAGCAGTGGGCACTGGAGAAAAGTGGGATATGGAAAGAGGAGGCTTCGTGAATGGATTGTTCAACTCCATCATCCCAATGGGTGCTCTACAAATGCACTCAGCATTTCAGTGGTGCTGCAGAGGACAGAGCAATATCTACAAATATCTGATGAGCTCATATGAGGTTGCTCATAATAGAAGATCATGCTGTTCCTCAGAAATCCTATGGCCACTGATATTTTGACTCTGCCCAATTCAGAGGTGCAAAAAATAACTCTTCAAAGACACTGATTTGACTTACAAGAGCAAAACCAAAAGAGATAGACAGCTCCACAACTGGCACAAGTCCAGAATGACAGGAAAAAATCTCATAGGGAAGCACTGGCCCCTCAGAAGAGATTGCCTCCTCTACATCACTAATGGCAAGTCCTGTCCAGCAGTCATTATGTTTCCCCTCACTACAGAGATGTCATGGTCACAGTAGTGAGCAGAATCTATTTTACTTTCTGTTTCCTCCATTGTGTGCTGTTTCTTAAAAAAAAAAGGTCAAGTGCACTGCTGTAAACAGAGACAGATATTGTTTCTCCCATAGGAACCACCAAGCATGAAAAGGGAGAAGAACATTCCAGGGATGACCTTGAGGACATACATTCCTTTTATCATGGGGCCAGAGGGATTTTGTGGGTTTTTCAGAAAGCCTTTAAGTATTACTGAAATTCCTCCTAGAAGCAAATGCATACCTTCACTGACACAGTGAATTGATTATATATTATTCTTATATCTTTTCCATGTGACAATTTTAATTTCTCTTTTTAAAAAGTTAAATATTCTATTTGAATTTCGATCAGTCTGGTCTTTTTTAAGTTTAAAGGCCTCACTCTTTTGGAGTGTTTCTTGCATAAAAAGTACTAGAAACATCTCTTCAATATTTTACTGATTTAAAATGCTGTCCAAGTTATCAAAGCAAAAAAGGAGCTCTAATCCCAGTGCAAGCCTACTGTGAACAAACCGGGTTGATTTTTGGCTGTTTCCTTTGAAATGGTGCTGTTCCACCAGATCAGAACCATAATTCTTGACACATCCTTCTCAACACATCCTTCTCAGAGATTTTTGTGGGGCACAAAGAAACTTAAAAAAATTAAATTTTGCACCATTTTTTCTTCCTGATGTTTTTACTGTTGTAATAAGTCCCTTGTTTCCTCCAAATATTGCCCACCAGTCTTCTGTTTCAGAAGTCTATGCATTAGCCACGTCTTTGGTGTATGAGCAGCTACTCAGCATCTTCTGTCTCTGGTGATCCTAGTGGGTCAGTGGACTGATTTTTCTTACATATCTGCATCTTATACTCTTAGGAAATGATTGCTGGAATTTAATTACCCTTATTGACCATCCATGTCACAACTGTGGGACAGTTCCAGTCCCAGATGGACTCTCCACTTTCACTGATGTCTGCGACTTCCTCCTGGACCTTTGAAAATAGTAGATTTTAAGAGAGGTATATATTTCGGAGACTGTAAAAGTATAACAGGCTTTCCAGAAGATATCCCAGATGGTTCCTGGACTGCAGGGTTCCACTACCAACTTTGAGATTTCCAGAGACCTGATGTCTTAGAGAAGTCTGACTGAAGGGATCATTCTCAAGTGTTTGGAAGGACTTAGAAGAAATGAGGAATGAAAGGGAAAGGAAATTATTGCAGTGTTTTGTAAAGAGAAAGGAGGAAATGATTTAATTTCCAGAAATGCAGAGGATGCACATAGAGGAGTGTGTGTATGGAGGAGGACAGGTGGGACAGATTGTCTGCTGCATCCAGGCCGCTTCCAACCGCAGAGGAGTTAGCTGTTGGGGTTTTTTTAGCTGAGGTATGAGCTGAGGCTCAGCTGATCTATGTTTGGTACATGATTTTGGTGCCTGGAGCAGGTCCTTGAAACTGGTTAAGGGTGTTGGTGGATGCTACACAAGAGTCACAGATGGCCATCAAATTCATGGGATAGACCTTTTGTCACCTGACAATGTACAGTCCCATTAGCTTTTCATAGCCTTCTAGAAATTCTCTCTTTTCAGAAAAAGTCATGTTTGGTCCAGCTCTCAGCTTACTGCTCTTTGGGGAAATGATGACCGTGGCTGTTCAATTGCAGATGATCTTACTGAACTTGCACAGGGTCTCGTTTGTGTGCACTGGCTGCCCATGTATGGAGAGCAGCTGGTGAGTCTTCCAGAGAAATGTTTACATGTTTTCATGGTTTCCACACTAACAGAGGCATGCAAAAGTAATCATATTTTAAAGTTTTGTGCTTGGGACAGTGTTTCTTGCTTCTGGCTTCATCTGCAACATCTGGAAGCTGAAGCAATGTCAGAAGAATGTGGTTTCTAGGACAAAGTATGCATGCCCTAGTGCCTAAAATTGGCACTCCAGACACCAGTTTCCAGTCTCCCCTCCTTCCCCTATGTTCACGGCTCCTCCCTGATCTCTAGCCTATGTTCCATCTTTCTCCTGCATTTCCCTAGTTGCAGGAGAAATGTGCCTGTCCCCCACGCTGATCAGCAAGCCTCATCTTAACACCAGTTGTACTGTTAAGAGCTATTTAAAAACAAACTCTCAACTCTCGCAAAGATCGACTCTCTCAAGGACAAAGGCAAGTGACAAAGGACTGAAAGATTTTATACAGACAGTTTAAGTGCTACTCTATCTGTGAGTTTCAGGTTGGGTTTTACTGAATGGGAATAAGTTTGGCTGCCAGATTTATTTGTTCAAGGAATTGGGCTTGTGACTTCATTCTTATTCAGCATTTGAACACAATTTTGATGAAGTTTCAAAGGCTAAAGACTACACATCTGTGGGAGAAATATCTTAAACAACTTAACCAGCATAGATTCTGATGAGATGACTAAAGAAAGAGGACCTAGCTCCTAATTTACTTGCCTAGATAAGTAAATTAGGGAAATGATAGTGAAATGTACTTTTTAAAGTTATATTGGACTGAATAATTCAAACATTTAATTATAACTAGATTATATAGTCTCCTAAAACATTTGGAGCATTTTCTCCAGCTGGTAAAGGGTCTCTTGGTAATTAATAGAAAGTTATATTTACCAGAAAATACATGGCGTAGCTGAAGATCAATTTTTCCCTGAGACTCTGAAGAAGTCTGACATTCATGCCTTCCTTCCACATATGGAAAAAATGAAGAGCCAACTACTTGTAATCCAACCAGAAAGATAAAAATAGAACCTTCTCTTAGGGTGTGTCCCTAAAGTACAACCAAAGTGTGGTTGCCAATAAGTAGATTAATAATTAATTAACTAAAAGAGACAAAAGCAAACAGTTAGACTTACGGTATTAAGTAGTTTTTTATGCTCTTTGGGTTTCCTGAGCTGAACCAAACTACTTAAATAATTTCACTACAGGGAATTGTCCTATTGCTGAACTGTTACATAATGTTCCTCCTAACAAATGAGCTAGCAATATGAAACTTTGTGGAGTTGAATGGTAAAAGCTCACCCTTCCAGCCTAATTTAGGCATTTGCTGAAATTTTTGTGATCATTTTACACTCAAAAGTCTTACAATATCTTTTTTTTTTTTTCTTTATTTCCACCTATGTGTTTACTCATCCACTATTTTGCCTATTTTTGCAAATGTATTTTGCAATTACTCATTAATGGCCAGTGATTTAAATATCTGTAGATATCTCTTTCTTACCTTTGAAAGGATGATTTGCTGAAAGAAAGGAACATCTTATCTAACTAGCTGCCAAATTTTATTTTCTTTATTCAAATCCCATTTGTATTGACTGATCTGAATCTTAATTTCTGTTGGGTTTCACTTTACCCAGGGACGTGGGATTGTGATTTCTCAAACATGAGACAACAATTTAAACCTTTGATGAGCAAACTGCTCAACATACTACTTCATCACTTATCTAGGGATGATCCAAATCCCATCTGAATTTATTTTAGATAGAAAGCTTGTGTACATATTTGTTCCCTTAAAAGACAGACGTAGTATTTGAAGTCCATCAGTGGATGATGTTTCAATATGACTGTGTGCTATGTTACCATAGGCCAAATATGCACTTCACATACAATTTTTCTGATAGTCTGTAACAAAACAACAGACTTTTTTGGTGAAGTTAAAAAATTGCATTGCAAAAAAACATTGTCATTGAAGTGACATTCAGGTCCATCACACGACTTCAAAGACAAGTCTAACTGGAAGGATATATTTGACTGTACAGTAAGGAAACCAGATATGGCAAAATAAACAAGCCTTGTCACATTACATTTTCCACAAATAAATCACAATAATGAGGGTTTGTCTTTCCTGTTCTCACAGCCAGGAAATTGTTCACTTAGAGAGGTAGTCATCAATGGTGAATACATAAATAAATATATAAATGCATAAACATTTTCTTTTTGATCTGTGTAAGATCAAGGAGGATTTTCCATACCTGCTGTAGGCTCTTTCACTGTTAATAAAACTCACTCTGACTCACTGACTTGGTGGAAAGAATAAATGTTAAGGATATGATTTCAGCTAATATGCTTAGAAAGTGTTCTGCTTCTGTGATAAAATAGAGCCAGATGATACCAGTAGTTTTGTACTTATGCAACAGTAGTAACCCCTTCAAGAGTTGTTAAGACATCTTTGCTGTAAGCTGACAGAGATAAGTTTATGTTCACATTTTCCCTTTTTTTTAAAATGTAGTTCTCATCAAATCATTAGATATACCTTGTGTTCCTTCTGCTTTTCTTAACTGCAAATCCACTTGCGTATTCTTTTAAAAGCTAATTTTCACAGTGCAATTTAGTCACAGGTGTACTGCAGTTGACCTAATTCTGCTCTCATCCACACCAGTGTTAAACCATTGAAAAAATAACTTCAATATTTTAAGAGGTTTTTTCTTAATATTTTCATTCATGAAGATCAGTTAATAAGTCAGTGATATCTTATCAAATGGGATCCATGAGATAATCTTATTGCTTATTTTCTGCATGAACCAATGTAAATATGCTTCTGCCATTTGACACATATCTCTAAATATGAGATTTAATTGAGATAGAGACATATGACAGGATTCACTATCAGAAAATGACCTAAAACTCAGACTAAGAAGGAACCCACAAGGATCATGGTGTCGAACTCTGAAGTGACATTTGTCTGAAGTTACAAATACTCAGCAATTAATCTAATTTTCTGTAGATGGCATGGTGCCTTTTCCCTGTGGGCATGCACCATACAAACAGAGGCAGCTGGTCCTCACCTTCCAGCCATGAACATAGCCAAAGGAGGTGAGAGTTGAAGTTAAGGGAGATATTCTGAATGAGAGGCATAATTGTTTCAGGGATATTAAAATCAGTATAAGGTACTTCCCAATAGGAGCAAGTACAGTTATATCTGTATATATATATATATATGTATATATATAGCTGCTTTTTTGACTTTTCCCATCAAAATCTCCTTTTACTCTTTAAAAAAAAAAATAATCCACTTTTACTTTCTTTTACTGTAGTGTTTTTCTCATTTTGTCCTAATCAGGATGAGAATAAAAAGTGTACGTCTCATTTTTCAGACTGACAAAACAAAGCCAGTGATAGATTACAGAAGTGCTGCAGATGTTTGAAATGGCCAAAAATAATAATTTTTATTAGAAATGATGAGTTGTTTCTTTGTTTTTAATTTTAATGTGGATAATGTGCTTTGTGGGGTTGTTTAAATGGAATAAAACACAGCTGAATTAGTTACTTAATAGAAAGTATAATTTCTTGAGTGGTAAGGTATCATTTTGTCAACATTATTCTCTCTTTGAATAGAGCTCTGGAAGCTAGAGAACTTGCAAATATTTTCTGATTTATGTTGCTGTTTATCTGTACTAATTGTAAGCATCCTGGATGATGATATCAGATGTCAGAAAGGCATCTTTATGGCTTCTGTAGATTCTATTAATTCAATGTCTGAAGAAGGGATTTGAAATATAAATGGAAGGGATTTACTTTATTGGGAGAGATAAGAAGGATCAGGACATGACAATGTATCAATATACAAGTCACAGAACTGTATTGCCCAAGGGTAAGACCGTTATAGTTAGCAATGAAAAGAGTGGTAAGCTAGATCCCAGTTCTTTTCCTTCCCGTGTATTCACTTCAGGACATATTTAGAGTTAGGAATAGTTCCTCTTTCAGCTTTCCTTCAACAAATCTAAACAATCCAAACCCATCTGGTCTCTTCCTGCATGAGCCAGTTAATAATACATATAAATTTATAGGTCCTATAAAAATAAAAAGTAGAGATGCCTGAGCTCTCCTCAGGTTTGTAAATTGCAGTGAGTTAATTTGATAATATCCTGCTTTGGAATATAGAAAAGAAAGTTTATTATGTTCTCTTTTGACTTTTTCTTTTTGTCAGGAATTCAATATGCCTTTATCCTGGTAATTCAGGCAACATTACAAAGCAAATAAAGAAAATGAACCTTTTAAAAAGATTGAAATTTAAACAAACGTATATGGATGATGTCTATTGGAGCAGAGGAAAACAATTTGCTGTGCATGAGCTACCAAGCTAGTAAGGAAGGTCTTTTGCTAGTATTTTTATATATTATGATGTACAAGCCATTCATTTCTTTTCTTTTCAAATGGATGTAATAAAAATTATCCTTGAAGGTTGCCTGGGGCTTTCACGTTCCTAGCACAGTGTTTGTCCAGCTAGAGCTGTAATAAAAAGGAAAGCTTATTAGTATTTTTCTTGCAAATGAAGATCAATTGCAAATTACTAAAGGTTACACTATCATGTGCTTTAATTGCTATACTGATTTTTTGAAAGATACTTAATAAGAAATGTAAATGTATAGGTTATCAAAATAAGGGTTTGAATTCCCAAACCAGATATTCCCAGATGCTGGTGTCTACTAATTGTAAACATTAATCTAGATTGCCTTTGAAATCACCACAGTAATAAGATTAATTTTAACTGTCTCTAAAAGGATTAAGGCAACACAACAGTACTCTAAAGATGACTCATATTCCTAATATTTGAAAGCATTCTTATTTTTGGTTCTGCAAATGCATTAGCTGCTACTGAGTCCTATTTTTAAATATGCACACTGGATTAGAAATAGCTAATACTTGCTAGAAGTAGGACAACACCTGTGTTCTTCCACAGAGTTTGATTTACTTATTATCTGTGGAGCAGGGTAGCTCAGCCTAACCATCCCAATCTGCTTTCAAATACAGAATTCAGATGAAAACATTTTTAAATCCTTAATCTACTTTGATAGAGGAATATTCATGGTTTTGAAGTAACAGCTTTCTTCTCACATGTCAGTAGGGAAGTACTTACATTGCAAAGTGCTCCCTTCAAATTTCTATTAGGACGGGACGTTGTTCTCAGGCCCTATTTTAAACTAGAGCATCACTAAACTAAATGATGAACTAAATATCTAGCCCCAAATGGCACTTTCCCAGAGACCTGTCACTTCATGGTCCCCATTGTATTTTTGTATCCTTAAAAAATTCTGTCCCTACAGAGTTTCAATACATTCAATGTGTTTTCAATAAAATAATGAAAAGCAATAAGAAGTGTATGATGGTGTTGGGGGTTGGGTTTGTTCCTTCTTTTTTCTCTAAAGAATTTTTTCCCCATAAGTTACCAAGCAGACCAAGTACTGGATACTTAAGGATACTTAACCAAAACAGATGTGGGGACAAGTTTGGGGGGTTGTTCTTTTTTGGTGTTCCAGGAGAGAAGACTCACTGGCTGGAGGAGATTTTTGCTGTGGCCAAAGGCATCCAGTCCTGGGATATCTACTACCACCGGTTCGGCCTGAATCCGGAGCCTTCTCAGTCACCTGCGGGAAGCTGGGCCAGCCCTGCTTCGCCTTCGGCTTCTTCGGCGCTGCTTCTCTTGCTACAGTGTGACCCTGCACCCCCCTGCCTGCTGGGACATTCTGCCTCTGCCTGCTGGACACCCTGCCATCTTAGCTACCAGCCCGGACCTTCCACCGTTCCAGCTTGGTGCCCTGCAGATCTTGCAGGAGCACTGAGACCGAACTGCCCTGGGTTTTGTGAAGCAAACCCCCTCAAGGTTCTTGGTACTGTTGTCTTTTCTTATTAATGCTGTAGTTGTTTGGTTTTGTTTTTGTCTGTTTGCTTTGTAATACATACTAGTAAAGAACTGCTATTCCTATTCCAAAAAAAAATCTTTGCTTAAGAGCCTCTGATTGTAAATTTATAATTGGAAAAAAAGGGGGGGTGGCTTACACTCTCCATTCCAAAGGAAACTCCAGCTTTTATCTAGCAGATACCTGTCTTCCCAAACCAAGACAGATGGGATCCCACTATTTAAATATTCTTGAATTCAAATGAGTGAATGAGTCTTTGGCTCAATTGGTATTTATTGCAAAAATATTTAATGATTAAACTTGAAAATGCATTTCAAGTTCCAACTAACTTTTTGTATTATTCTAAAATAGACATTTTCAAGTTTTAAAAAAATATTTCAGTACTATACTCCCAAAACTTTAGTAACCATAGCACTGATATAATACAAATTTAATAATTCTAAAAGTGGTGTAAACATGATAGATTTGGAATAATGTGGTTCCAACAAAATATTTCTTTTTTTTCAAGAGAGGAAGACTCATTTTCTTAGCTTTTTTACATTGCTGTGTGAGAAAATAATTTGCAAGGATCAATATATTTCTATTCTCTTTGTGATTTAAGATGTCTTTTAATATGTATTTAAAGAACTACCGAAGCCATTTAAGTCTGCTGTATATTCAAAAACATGGATAAGTATTAAAAATTAAGGTGTTTTGTTTTTTTTTTTTTTTCACAATAAGCCTTTGCTAAAAGAAAAGTTGTCTAACCATATACTATGGTCAGACAGTAATAATACTAATAATATAAGCAGCATGAAAAAGAAAATGTTTGCACACCCCTTACTAACAACCACCTGTCAATGTAACCTCTTACCAACACGTCTAGGAGTTCAGATGCTCATAAAATCATATAAATGTAAAGTTTGAAAAAATATAGTTCTCTCATAATAGTCAACAAAAAGAAATAGATTTTTTTAATGTAAAGATTAAAACTGTTCTACAAGTACTTATATTTTTATGTGTTGTAATATTCCACAGAGAGCTAGAGTTTGTGTTTCTTCTCCCTATAGACTTGGTTTTCCATTAGCATATTTTCTGTGTTATAGCACCTCTCTCTATGACAGGAGGCACAAAATAATTTCAAAAGCCATGTCATGAAAAATACAGGTTTTGTGCAGAGTAAAAATGGCAATATGGTTGGTGTAGTTCCCATAAAATAAATAAATGAGCACTGGAAAATATCTGTAAGTTTAAGATTTCAGGATAGTGACAACTTTTCCATATAAAGACAGTATTCAATTTTTAGAAAGCCAGCTTTTGTGTGGTAAAACAAAACACCAGGCCAAACCCAAGGAAACCAGAAAAGGCTCGTGAAAAATTTCGATCAATCCTAGTAAACAACACTTAGCTGTTTCCTAGGTGTTTCAGTTCAAATGTTATTTGATTTACCATGGAATAAAAATGTTAAGCCCAAAGCATGACACTTGCAGGAATAATACTCTAGGCTGCTGTAGAAAAGAATCTGTTGTATTTCTGCATCAGGCCCATAACAACTTTGGAGATGATGGAGGGGAAGCTGTCTGACAATACAGTCATTGTGGTAGATGGGTATAGGGATTCACAGTAAGAAAGTCAATCAGCACAAAGACACTTCTGGTTTTTGTCTTTCTTCTTGAAATATATGATTTCATTCACACATTTATTCAGGTAAGATGACTTTATTATAAAAATTATGAAAAAGATGCAGATAAAATATTCTGAATGTACTTGAAATATAATGCAACAAAAAGGAAAGAGTATTCGTGAATTCTAACAAATAAATGATAATTTATGACATTTCTTTCTAATATAGTAACTTACTCAGCAGATGATCTCTGGGGTGCAGAAGAGGAACTTTGAACATGCTCAAAATGGTAGGTGATGTAAGGTTGTGCTAGTTTGTGCCAGGGTACAGTTAATTTTCTTAGTAACTGCTATGGGACCAGGTTTTGGATTTGTTCTGGAAACAATGGTGATAATACAGAGACATTTCCATTACTGCTGAGCAGGACTCACGCAGACTCAACATCTTTTCTAGTCCTCACCCCACCCCACCAGTGAAGAGGCTGGTGGCATCAAGAAATTAGGAGGGCGCTCAGCCAGGACAGCTGACACCAACTGACCACAGGGAAATTCCATACCATGTGGACTCATATTCAACTAGGGAACAAGAAGAAGGAAGAGGGTGACGTTCAGAATGATGGTGTTTGTTTTCCTAAGTCATGGTAATGTGTGATGGAGTGCTTCTTTCCTGGGAATGGCTGAATACCTGTCTCCCATGGGAAGTGGTGAATTAATTCTTTGTTTGATTTGATTGTGTGTAGCACCTCTGCTTTCCTTATTAAACTGTTTTTATCTAAATTCACAAAGAATTTTCTGATAATTCTTTTGCTATTCTCTTCCCAAACCCAGTGAGGAGAAGGAGAATGCAGAATGCATGAGAGTGTTTCTGGTTGGTGTTAAGCCCCAGCACAGATAAAGCAATAATATTTGGAAGAAATAAATTACAAATATGTAACTGAAAAATTCAATATATTTGAAACAGATCCACTGCATGGTGAAGTAAATATTTTCTGCCAAAAATTGTGTTGGGTCTTGTTGTGTTTCTTAATTTGCTTTTATATTCCTGTAGTAAACACATCCTTTTCTAAAACCTGTTTGAACAGTCTACATAAAACACTGAAAACCAAAACAAATAATTGTAGTTTAAACAATGGAAGAGTAGATGTTCATGTTTGTTTTCCTATCCTTATGCAAAGTAATTTTTTCTGCCATAACTTATCTACACACAAAAAGACATTTTGAAGTGTATTTATCTGGCTTGACTGGGTAGAAGTATACAGCGTCTGAAGTAAGGATGTTCATAACCCATTCTACCATTTATGTGTTTTTCAACACTCATTGTTGGTAATACAAAGCTTTTTTTTTTTTTTTTTTTTTTTTTTTTTTTGTCTTGACTCTTATGTATTTTACTATGTTGAAAGTAGATTTTGGAGAGCATCCTACACCACATATAATGAGTTAGATGAGCAACTGCTGTTACAGCCAAAAAGCTGATGAGATTATTCCTTTGTGTGACTGATAATATGACCTTCGACTGGACTTAGGTTTAAAAACTCCCACACTTACAAAAGGGAATAGAACACTTACTATGGGCAGCAGTTTCTTAGAAAGCTTCTCTTTAGCCATAAATAACAGATTTCTTGAAAATATACATATCTGATTTCTCCTCAGTGGTGTCTGGAAGGAGGTTGGAAAGTTGGTAGAGGTAGAAACCACATGTTGTCTTCCTGCCAGAGGTGTTATGAAGCTGCAGTAGTTCTACACACTAAGATAGCTGGAAAAGCAGAGTGAATTAATAAAGTTAAATCCTGATAAGATCTGTGATTGTGAAGAGCTAATGGCAGACTTAAAAAAGACATTTAGCTTCTGTCTTTCTGTCTCTATTCTTAGGAATGTTAAAGCATTGCATGTACTCCATCAAATGAGTAAGAAAACTTGTTCCTTAATACTGTGCTTGTATTGCTATCAATAGCAAAAGAAAAATTTATTCCAGCACTAAATGCTTCATTACCACATCACTCTGATAGTTTTGGCAGACAGAGTAAACTTATTTTTTGATGGAACGATTCATCTCTGCCTTGGAATCTATATGTCCTTCTTAGCCTGGATGTCTAAGATTAAAGTAAGGTTAGTTAGCTTGGATTACTCTCCCCAGTTATGGACTACTACAGTCTTCTTGTGGTAAATTCTCTCTACATAACCTGCATATTAATATAAAAAATTCACTATTTCTAATTGTTGGGGGTTGGGCTTGTTCCTTCTTTTTCTCTAAAGAATTTTTTTCCCCATAAGTTATCAAGGAGACCAAGTATTGGATACTTAAGGATACTTAACTGAAACAAAGGGGGACAAGCTTGCCAGGAGACACAGCTTTAGGAGTTGGGGGTTGTTCTTTTTCGGCGTTCAGGGAGAGAGGACCCGCTGGCTGGAGGAGTTTTTCGCTGTGGCCAAAGGGATCCAGTCCTGGGATATCTACTACCATCGGTTCGGCCTAAATCCTGCACCTTCTCAGTCACCCGCAGGAGCTCGGCCAGCCCTGCCTTGCCTTCGGCTTCTTCGGTGCTGCTTCTCTTGCTACAGTGTGACCCTGCACCCCTCCTGGACACCCCTGCCATCCCAGCTACCAGCCCGGGACCTTCCACCGTTCCAGCTTGGTGCTTTGAGGATCCTGCAAAGGCACCAAAACTGAACTGCCCTGGGTTTTGTGAAGCAAAACCCCCTCAAGGTTCTTGGTACTGTTGTCTTTTGTTATTAATGCTGTAGTTGTATGGTTCTTTTTTTGTCTGTTTGCTTTTGTAATACATACTAGTAAAGAACTGCTATTTCCTATTCCCAAAATCTTTGCTTAAGAGCCTCTGATTATAAATTTATAATTGAAAAGAAAAGGGAGTGGGGGGCTTACATTTCAAGGGAGACTCCAACCCTCCCTGGCAGATACCTGTCTATCTAAACCAAGACACTAATGCAATCCACTCCCCTCTGATACTATTGCTGACTGCTATTGCATGGATAAATATTACCTCCTGTTTCAAATTTTGCCACACATTATAAAAAATGATGGTATTTACACCTTTTTTCTCATGCATCTGTTCATCTCTTATAATAACCAAACATTCTAAGTCTAAAGATGCAGTTGGCCTCCTCTTTGAAAGTCCATCAGGAATCACAGCCAGAAACTTAAATATCCAGGAATTTAGCTGTGAAGCAGAGTGCCAAGAGTGGTGTTCCTGACCAAAGGCCTACCATGCTCTTGAGAGTGAAGCAGGGAAGTCTTGTTGACAAAGCATTACTTGCTCAGTATGGATGACTCACTGGCACATAATCCAGTCTTGTGTCCTGGATAAGGAGTAGGGACTGTCACTGCCGTGGCTGTTTATAAAGAAGTCTTTACCCACCACTCTCAGCCTTGTGCAGTACCTCTGTTGGGTACTCTGACATTTTAAGTAAAGGCTGCTTGTAGAGATTCTTAATGGGTCTGGGCCCTTGACACTGAAAGGAACATAAAGAGTCAGATAACACTGAAACCAACATCAAATAGTGTCAACACAGTAACTGAACATTATCTCATGTGTTACAACCAAAAATAATCTCAAAAAAATCCAAACCATCAAACAAAGTGAAAAACTGTAGTCAATAGTAACTCAGAACACTTTATAACTAATCATCTTACCAAGTGATACTGCCATGTGGCCTATTGAAACATAGTTGAAATCATTTAGAAACTGAAGCAATATAAGTTTATAATTTTAATTTTTTTAAAAAAGATGGATTCCAAAACTACTGGCTTGAAAAGCTCTTTAAATCCACACCCCTTCATAAGCTATAAATTGACAACGCGAGACAGCACATTTTGCTTCTGATTCCAGGATTGCAACTCAGAATTGCTAACATCTCTTCTGGCTTTCTATTCATTTTTATATGTCTTTGAATTCATTTATGGTTATTGCTGAAAGTGAATTAATCACCTTGATAATATTAAATTTATTTGAACTTTCAGTAGAGAAGATGTTTAAAGTTAATATCCCCTGAATAATTTACTAAGGTAGTCTTATATTATATAACATATCAGGCATCATAGCTTGAAGTATCTTTGCTTTTCTTTTATGATGTGTGCAAACTAGAACTGTGTCAAATTACTTGCAAGAGAGTAGAGTTAATTTCTCCATGAGACTTCCTAAGGACACCTAGGTAGTAAAGTTGTCATATCTCTTATTTATTGATAAGTGTAGCAATGCCTCTTCCAAGAATTAAACATACTTTCCAAAATCTTCTTTACCCACATCTTATTCTGATAAAAGAGCAGCTTGGAACTCACTGAAAATCATTGCTCATTGAATTGTTCATCCTATTTTGTAAAGCTCTCCAGAGATCACCTGCTTTTAGTTTCCAGATTTTCCATATAAAACCCAATGTGATATGATTTCAAACACTTTAGCTCTATTATATAATAATAGAGTGTCTAATAAAGTGTCTAATATTCAAACAGGCAGATACAGACTTGATCCAAAGAAGGGCTTACCAGGACTTGCAATACCAGTGCCTAACTTCCAGGCTCCAAAATCAGTATTACACTAGAAACAGCCCTTTATGGTTTGCCTAACATGGTCTTTTCATTTACTGAGGTTCAGTCTCATCATAGCACAGCTCTGGGACCTTAGGACCTAACTTGTGAGTTTCTACATTATGTTCCATTTGAAAATAAAAAGCTCTGCTGGGAATGGACTAGCATATAAGCTGAGCACATAAAAATCAAAAGAGTTTCCCTGGAGAAACATAGAAGGAGAGAATTTCCTCCAAAATAGTGGTTGAAAAAGTATAATGAATTTCAAATTTCTTTTACTGAATATAATGTAATTTTGTCCAACAGCTGAAAATATAATAGATTTTACGTACTAAAAGCAGTTGGGATTAATAAAACAGAAAGAAAAATCCACGGTATATTACATTTCTATCAAAAGTTCCTGATCAAGGCAGTTTCTCTGCAAAAAAAAAAGAAAGAAATTTTAAATAAGAGTATATTTTATCTGGTCAGTGTGTTCAGTTCACCAAACCATGTTTATACCCCTTTATAAAATCAAGGTGTCTTTTTTTCTGCCAGAGCAGCCGTACTTCAACTCCCTGTGCAGACTCTTTACATTAATTAAACCAAGTATGCTCCTATGCTTTGTAGCAACAAACAAAGACGTTATATTGAACACTAAAGAAAGTGCTAACATTTATTTCCCTTCCATTTGTTTCTTGCAGTTTTCAAGCTTAGTTTCAGTTCGTGTGGGCCCATGCAGCATCCCACCCTTAATAGGATGGGAGCTCAGAAGATTTATACATGTTTTTGGTTGAAAAGAACTTCAAAAGTCAGAAGCTGTGCATAAGTTTACAAAGTTTTATTAGTAAATTACATTTGGCATGGAAATTGTTAAAATTTAGTACTTGATCTCCTTAGCACTGACGCCTCAAAATAGAACACAAACATTTATAGGAACACAGAATATAACACAGACAAAATTGGACTGATAATATAAAAGAAAACCTTTACTAGAAAGCCTTCAGGTACACAATACGGTGAAAACCTGTGCTAGGAATTAGATCAGTACAATTTTATAAGATCAAGAAATTAGACTATCCAGCCAATATTGTCCAAATAAAGGAGCAGTTGGTTAAGTAATCTCCCCCCTGGGTTCTTCCCCATTGGAGCTCTCCCCCCAGTCTGGGGGGGAGACCTACCTTTATTATGTCTATGATTACATTGTGCAAAATAAGATGTCCTTGGTGACAAACAAGCAAGACTAAGCAAAATTTTAAGAATGTGTCAATAAGTGTTTGTTCACTATGGGAAAGAAAGCTGGAAAAGTACCTGAAGTTATACCTAGGCCTTTGAAAGTCTGCAAAGCCTCAAATACATAAAGAATACGTAAGTAAAAAGTTAAATATTTTTAGGCATCAGCATAAGCACATTGAAGTGCTGTTTGGATAAAGATGTAAGATGAAAAGAAAAAGAGAACTAAAGAGATTAATAAAAGAGTGTGAAAGGGAAAGAAAGGAAGAATGGGAGAAAGAAGGAGATCACCAGTCCTGGCTCCAGAATTGATCTAGCTGATGGGATGTCCAGGGGCCTGGGGCACGTGCATGCCTAGGCCCCAAGGGGGTACCTTTTCATAGAGAAGTTTTCCTCACCTTGGAGATAAGTTTCTCACTTTCTCTGCAATGAGTTATCAGGTTCAGTCCATTCTTCTAGAAATGGCTGAGGGCTTTAAGGGTCTTAGGTGGTCTTGATCCTCCCATACAGTCCATACCCACATCTCAACCTCATTTGTGCACTTTCACTGTACTGCGCTGTGCTTCTCTCCAGGAGCCAGAACAAGGATATCTGTCCCAGAACAGGACTACGCTACCTCCATATGGTCCTACTTTCCCACCACATCCTGTTCTTTCTCACGCTGTTTCATTACCAGCAATTCTTGATCGGCTCCACAGCCATCTGGGCATCGGTGTGTGAGATATACACATTATCCCCCTTATATTCTAGGCTTTGACAGTCCACAGGGAAGTATTTCTGGCTCATATTTAACTTTTACACTCTATCTCCAGCAGAAAAACAAAGCAAAATGAGGCTAATAATAATCCATATTTTAAAAAGAAAGTCTAAACACTATTTCAGATTTAGGTGACAACCTCGGCCATCATCTACCAGTCATTTCCACTGACTGGATAAATGAGGCAGTATTCTCTATTTTAGGTGGAAGCAGTCTTCAGCAGTCTTAGATGATCCGAGGAGACATCTTGCAAGTCATGATAAAATCGAGAATACTAAAATGGGCAAGGAATTTTCAGCATAGCTTTCTTTACATCTGACAATAATTTCTATAGGCAGAATGTGATGGTAAGCAAAATCATCTCAGTCCCTTTTAGAGTTGCTCACTTTAGAGTTTAGGGAATAAAATAGCATTTTCTAGCAGCTGAGTTGATGCAAAATTGAATGGGCCAAATATTTATATCCTTCTTGCATAAAGGAGCTACCTAATATCTTTCATGTCACTGTAACTGCTATTGTCCAGAAACTCCAGCAAAATATTTTACATAATGGACAGAATAGAATCATCCTTTAGGATCTTGGTGTGTCTTTGAAACCAAATAACGATTTTTTTCTTCCAGTTAAATGCTATATTTTTTTGTGATTTCTATCACATTTACTCTTTGATGGACTATGCAACTGATGTAGACTGCAATTATATCTAACTCATACATTTTGACAGATGTATATTAAAGGGAAAATCTTAATTTACACAAATTTGCATAAATATAAGACTGGCTGTACAATACTGGGAGATACTAAACCCCTTGTGTAAGAAGACCCAAAAGACCTATTTGGTCTTTTCAGATTCTGATCTGTAGTTTGTAAACTTTTACAGGCAGAAGTGTTATCTTTGGATAGGTCTATATGCAGCCAAAGATGTCCTTAAAAATTTTGGAGCTGTATCACATATATCTTTTGTGATTTTTTTTTTCCCTTTTCCTTATTCCTTTCTTCCTTCTTCCTTCTCATTGCCCCCGCCCTTCAACTTTTCTCTTTCTTCTTTCCTCCCTCAACATCTTTTATTTTGGAATTTTCTGTCAGAGAAATAAGCAAAAGAGGACAATTATGATGAGTCCCTTCAATAGCAATGTTTTTGCAAAAGTTACCTGGCTCCATGTAACAGGAAGGTAGTCTCCAATTTTTTTTAAATTCTACCACAATTACTAGAATACTCACCAGAATGCTGCTGATATATGAGTACTCAGTTCAGTTAAATTGATCTTATGGCCTTTTTTCTTTTTGCTCCCCCCCTTCCCACCAGTGTTCAGCATTATCATCTCAGTGATATTGTGATCCCATTTGGGATAGGTGACGAATTGCCAGACATGGACACTAGACTCTTTAATTTATCCACACAGAAATACACTCACAAGCAATGATATGAAGTTGCAACTCGGTGACTAAGACCTTTGCTTCAGAACCCTCAAAAACATCTGTTGCCACCCTGACAACAACCTTGTTTGGGGATTGAAGAAACTGGTGGTATTGTGTGGCTTCTTGTGGGCAGTGCAGAGATTACCTCTTCTGTGTACTGCCAAAATGATTGATTACTCCAGCAAGATAAATGAAGTTGGGTGAAGAGCATCAAGCTGAATACTAGGTCAATATTGAATCCAAGAAGATAAAATTCATGAGCATGAAGAGGAACTTCTTAAAGAAAATAGGTTCCTTACAGGCTACTTTAAATGACAGTAGAGAAAATACACGAAGATACAACAGTCAAAAATTCTGAGGTGTTATCCAAAGCACACTGTTGTTTATTTTTCTATAAACCTTTACAATTTTTCTTTTTTGTGTGTGTGTTTTGGAAGTTTTACCTTTATGAATCCATTAACTAAAAAATATAAAATATCTTGATTGGAGAAATACAGAGAATGAGAGGGAATCATGACAAATATTTGCTAAACCACTTAGTGAATAATTTAGTAGTGCTAACATATTGTAGGAAAAGTCAGAAGAAGATGCTGACAGGTTATCGTTTTTTCTTGAAAGGCTGGATGATTCTATGCTTAAGATCATTTATAGAAATTCAGGAAAAAAATAATATTCTCCAAAGACAATAGGAAAAAATTACACTAATTTCATGTCTCATTTCTTTAAATAGTTTTATCATTATCTAAATGTTTTTTGGGTTTGAGTTTTGTGGTTTTTATTTAATTTGAAACTTTTTATTGTATTCTGATTGGTTTATATTTATCACTTAATAAAAATGAAGATTGGTCAAAATCAAGATGCATCATTTAGACACGCAAAATTCATGAGTCAGTGAACCAGCTAATTGAATCTGAAAATAAAAAAAGGTCCTCCAGAATGTTTTTGTTTTTCTGGAGATGAGAAAATTTGCATTAATATTTAAATATTTTCTAATCTTCTCTGGGGAAATAAAAACAAAAAAAAAAATCTTTGTTTTGTAGTTCTCTTATTTCTCCACATTTCTTTGATGTAAGACACTGTTTTCTTATAGAAAGAAAACTAATACAAAGACAATGATGCACATATGTAATTATCAGTCTTAGAAGAAAAAAAAAGCATGTGTGAATTAGAGGGAAATGATATGATGAAACATTTGTGAAAACAAAACACTAATAAAGAAAGAATGTGACTCAACTGTAACTTCTGGGATTGATCCTGCCATACCCCCTCTCCTGCTCCACATGGTTTATGCTGGAACAGGTCATAGTGGCCAGACGGGACTCCCAAGACACCAAGAACAGACCCAGAAATGAGCTGTAGTGAGGGAAGATTTCCCTCCTCTCAGACATGAGAGGGAAAAAGCCCCAGTTCTATTGAAGTGAAATGATGCAAAGTTCATACTGGTCTCAGTGAAAATTAACATGCTGAGTGCCTTTCAGGGCTGATGCATTTGTTTTGATCTTCTTCTTCACATTTTCCTTGTCTTAACAGAGACAGAGAACACTTTTAATTTTGTATTTTCCTACCCTCTATCTCCATACATTTTCTCTCAGCTGGGAGCACTCTTTGTTCAGTTGATTGTTTCCACCCATCCCCATGGCTGAGCTCATGGAAGGAGACGATTGAACATCTCACTTTTCAAGTCTCCCTGAAGGCTGTGAAATCATATTCATTTTAAGTTCTTACCAGGGGTGAAGCTAGAGAATTTTATAGAGTTAGTTTTTAGGGATACTTTTTGAAAATAAAAAAGTTTTATTTCTTATTGTAAATATATATATATGTATATATACACACACACACGTTTATACATAAGTATTCACATATTTATATATATATATTTACATATAGCTGCTGTGTGGAAAAGTAATGAAATCTCTGTATAATGGCAGAGAGATCCAAGAAAAAAAAAAAAAAAAGAGTAAAAAATAACACCACCTTAGTGCCATTGGATCCCAATAAAGGTTGTTATCTCTCAGGCAAAATGTAATACACTTTAAAAATGAAGAATGTCAAGATGGGACATGCCTATTTTAAAAAGTGCAGTTATTTTTAGCTCTGACACCAGCTATTAATTTTACAGCAAGTGTCTGAACTCAGTGGAGCAAAGAAAGTTATAAACACTTTGCTTCCTCAAGTTTCCAAAAGGAACTTAAATAGGCTCGTTATCTCAAATTGCTTCTGTCAGTTTACCCACGGGGCTGAGAAGCACGGCCACAAGCAGATACAAAAACCAGGTGAGGGGGACAGAGAGGTAGGAGTGCAGGGTCTGCCCTCAGCAAAACCACGGGTGTGACACTACTGATATGGTTTCTTCGGTGTGTATTGGTAGCCAGCAGAAGCAGAAGAAAGAGGCTGGAACTGAGGCAAATGACTCAGTAATGCAGACAAGGAGAAATCAAACAGTGGGTGTGGACAATATAAAAAAAATAAAATAAAAAGTGTTTCCTTGGTCTCAATGGCATATTTTACACAGTGTTTTACATATGCTGAAAAGGCCAGAACCTCCTTTGCAGTGAGGGCTATCAGAAAGCAAGCTCTGATGTAACCGTGGTGGACGGCTTCTTTGAAACACCAACAATGGACATAGATGGAGGCCAGTGGGCTCAGTCTGGTTCTCAAGCCACTGGATGTGCTTCGGATGAGGTGGCAGGTCTGAGCTCAGGCCAGGAATATGGGTAAGAGAGAGATGTCTGCACAGCCATTGCAATATCTCCCTGAACGAGTATTACAGTATATCCTTAAAGAGCTCTTACTAAAAACCTGAAACCTCGTTTTTTTTCACGTCAAAAAACTGAATTTCAGTGACAGGTGTTAAGATTTGCAGATCAGTATTTTGTTCCCCTCGTTAGAATAAGAAAGAAGGGAAAATAAAGAAAGAAGGTCAATAAACCCCCTTTGAATCTGATCATTTGTGTTGGAACTGCACCAAATTGACCATCTTTGAAACTCCAGGGAAACTAAACCACACATTCAAAATGTATTCATTCCCACATACATAACTGAGTATTTTTTCATTCAAAAAGAAGACAAAGTAACACAGGAAACCTGTTTCCTGATCAAGAAGCAATTTAAAGGTCAATCTGACTGGCCATTGAACATGACTCCCTCTATACTATGGTAAAAATTAATGATACCTAAGTTTAAATAACTTTTAAATCATGACTCAAAATATTCAAAATTTAAAGTTGTTTTGAACGGTGTTGCAGAGAGGAAATATCTTGATTTCCTTTTTAATATTCACGAATGACAGGATTTTGTTTATCAGAAACCTGAAAGAAATATTAGCAATTATATACATTAATTATTTTTTCATTGAACAGCTTTTCTCCTAGAATATCTTTTCAAACTTCTCTGAAGGAACAGGAAAAGGGAAGCTAAACTCTCTTCATTTTATTGTGAACCCTATTCTGCCAAACATTTGAGCACATAATTGAGTCCTCAGAGATTATAAGTGCTTGCCTGAAGCTAGGCATTTACTTCAGACCTTGTTCAAGTTAGCAAGTTAGCATGATCTGACCCAGAGGTACTGATTCCCACGGTGTTCTTATTTGAGTTCATAGAAAATGAGCACATTGTGCAGAGGACAGAATACATCATCAAATATTCCCCTATTATGCTAGAAGGATATAAAATGGCCCCAAATGCTTCCCAGTTTTGTGTCTACCTTGGGATATTGAGATATCCCTGTATTTGTTCTGGGATATAATAGTCCCAACACAATGCATTCAGGGAGGGAATAAAAGGAGACAGAAAAGTAATTCCTCAAATTAGTTTAATCTAGTGTCATTTAGTGGCAAAAAAACCATCCAGGCTTCCAAATAACCTGTTCAGAGAAAGCTTAAGAAGGTAAAAGAGCAAAGAAATTAAGAATTTAACAAAATGTTTGTGTTTCATTGAGGTTTTTGGTTACGATGAGTCTCAAAAATCAAGTCCAGAGCTACTGAAGAGATGCATAGCACTAGAGAAGGAAAAACCTGCTGTAAGCTACACGTTCATCCACCTGCAGTTCCCAGGCATGCAGGAGCAATTGAACACTGTTGTGTGGAGTTTTCTGCTAGTGCGGAGAATTCACATGCAGCTTGTGCACTCTACATTCATGATGAATCTATGTGTCAGATTGATTTCTTCCTACTCCTATTGGTGTTCTGTGTGTTCTGAAATAATTCTGTCATATGAATGTCCCTAAAATTTTTGTCTGAAGATTAGGTAAGAAATCTTTAGGCAACCCAAGCTGAACGTGTGTAATTTTCACTGCAAACAACTACATTAACTCATGTATGAGACTTTTTTTACTCATGTAATAGACATTTGCTGCTTGCTTCTTCAGATTCACTGATAAAAATATCCACTGTCATTCTCCTTCTTACAGTTATAGAACCTTTAATTCACAATGTTTTTCAAAAGTTCTCTGAAACAGAAAAGTTAAGGGAAGTAATACTGGGGTTTGAAGTGGTGGATAACAAAATTCTGATATGTGTAAAGCAGTGGTCTCAGACTGCAGGCTATGGAAAACAAAATGAAAACATTGGGGAAAAGAGGATTTTTAAAGCTTCACGATAATGAAATGGGAATTTGAATGCTGGATGTATTTTCCTTGAAATTGGGCAAATAATAACAAAAGGGATTGTGTGTTTTTTCAAGTCTCAAGATTTTTTAAAAATCATACCATTCTGTACATATCAAGACACTAAGAGTTATGGTAGCTAAATTTTCTGAGGCGAATTAAATATAAAGGATTCTGTAATTTCCTTTCTATGGTCTTTCCCTGGCCCTTTTTCATATCTAAACACCAAAGAACTTCAACCAAGAAAGACCTAATTTGATGTGGTCCAAACAGATGTGTTAATGACTTGAACATTTCTAGCTCAAAGGTCACTTTAATATGACCAAAGAGTGTGAGAGATTATTTTTTTAAACTTGACAAGGAATGTTATTTTGCAATGGGGCTGAATAAAAGAGTTGTGTTTTCTTAGGATTTTACAAAGTCCTCTTTTTTATTTCCCATCACACCATTAGACTGTGATCTCCTGAAGTATCTTCTTAAATCTCCCAGTTTAGAAAATGGAGAAACATCTAATTTTTAAGTTATCTTTAGCAACACTGAGTGTTTGGACCTCAACAAGAATATTTTTTGTCTTCCTGCTGCAGGTCTACAGAAGCCAGACAAATACTTTCTGACTCTTAGCCTGATTCTAACTGCAGATAAAGTTTACAGATGTCTGGGACCGAGCGAACACTTGGCCTTCACCTGCTTATGCAGCTGTCCTGATCCCTTACTCTGTCAGAATCAGTTTAATAGCCCGACAGCTGGCTGAAATTTTCATTTCAATCTTTCAGATTGGGAATGGATTGCTTCTGTTGTGTGACAAAAACAGCTTGTCCTGGTATTTTTTTTACTGCAACCATGTCAAGCATTCATTTTTAGCAACTTAATTCTAAACTTCAGTGATTTGAATGTAGTCAGCTCCTTGTACCTCCCTCTAAGTAAAAAAAAAATAAATGGCCAAGTAAAAAAAGAGGTTCCATAAACACATGTTTAAATAAGACAACAAATTTAGTTATCCAATGTATAGAAAGATGTTCATCAACACAAATGTTCTTGAAAACAAAAATGTAATTATTGGTACATTCATGAGAGGCTGTTTTTACGATATATATTAGCACTTAGTCTCCATACTTGTATTTTGCTTATTTTTAATTTGTTTTTGACCACTTGAGTGCTTAACTGCAGGAACTTTAAGTTTATGCTGAATGTGTGTCTTTTGTTTAGAGAGCTTGCTGTTCACAAATGCATTAGAAAAGTCTTTGAAGATCAGTGTAAAGAATACATCTTTACCCCCACTATACAGTATCCTTCATAGATTCTGGTGTATGCTGACTACTTGCATGAGTTCCAGCATCTTAACCTCCATCATTTAACAACAGCACTTCCATGCTAGAGTGCAGCTGCACAGTGCTTTGGATAAAGTCAGCAAGTTTCAGCAGTGCTTTGGGCAAAAACTCTCACAGAAAGTCAAACATTAGGTGGAAAGTGTAAGACAATTACTTACAACAAATGAATGAAATTCAGTCTGTTTGGTAATATTCAAGAGAAGTGGAGCAATGATACCTGAAGTTAAAACTGAAGAGTCACAAACGCTTTTGAAGAAAAACTTCAAACACAGAGGGAAAACTGGAAAACTGTGATACAGAAAAGGTCCCTCCCTTTGATGCAGCGGATCACTTGGCCTGTAAAGAACTCTCAACACTCAAGGAAATTCCCTCCAGCCCAGCCCAGCCCAGCCCAGCCCTGCTGCTTAGATACAAAGGAATCCTCTGGCAAGTTGCAAAGCTTCAGCTTTGAAAACTACCAGCCACAGGTTCTGAATGTCTCTCAGCCCACCTGCCTGTTGGCAATTAATGCTAAGAGGGCAAAGATAATGTTGATACCCACACAGTCTATTTGCATTTATAACACCCAACCATGATAAATTAGAGAGTAATTTTAATCTAGATTTTATGTATCTGTAATTTTAATCTGTATTTTTTGTATTATGGAGGAATATTTTGTCTGAATGTTACTCACCAAATCTAAGGTTCACATAAAACAGTATAAAATCAGAAGTCTTTAAATTTGTCTTATACAAAATGGACTTGACTCAGAAGATTGCTAATCAATTTAATTTGATATGGAAAGAAATAAGTTATGCTAGCTAAGTGTACAGAGCTGTCTCTTCAAATTGAGATCAAACACCTCAAATCTATATCTCACCTTAGGACTGAATACACATTAAGTTTGGTCAGATGGACTAACAGTATTCTAATAAGAACATTCTGTTTCCATTTTCTTTTTTATTTTTTTTTTGTCTTGTTTTAATAGCACATTGCAGACTTATCTCTTAAAAGTAGGTGCTAGGAAGTATAATAGCAGATATTTTAAAATTTTATGTCCTTGTAGTAAGGAAAAATAAAAGAAAAGCACTGAAGTTTGTAAACTGAGGCAAATTTGTGCTAACTTCAGGCATCTTCTTTCAAAGCTGGACCCAGCTCTCAAGTGGGATGCTGAAGGGCCGCTTGCACCAAGAAATTTCCTTTGAAAAACCAAGTAACACTAATTTTTGTTTGTTTGATTTGGGGGTTTTGCTATTTTTCATTGTTCAGGATTTGAATTTTGATTACTTGTGCATCTGTATGGATAGTCTGAGTATTGGCCTGGTATTCCTGGAAGGACATAGTTTGAACACTAGTCTTAAATTCTGCGAGAACTAGAATTTTTAGTGTGGGGGACATGAGTTATTTTAATGTACTCATTTAAATTCAAGAGCAGGTTAAATGAGTTGAACTAATTTAAATATCACCATCCAGAACTATAAGACTGAGACAGTGCCATAGTGGATGAGACCAAAAGTTCAGTTAGCTCAGCAACTTATTCCTGGTAGAAGCCAGCAGCAGCTGCTTAGGGAAAGAGTAGAAGACACAAGGCATGTGTAGAGTAATCCTAACCTATAATCTGGTTATATATTCCCAGTTTTTGTCAGTGGTTTAGAGACTTGTGGAGGCTAAGATTACAGGAAGATCAGAAAGTTTATTAGTTATGAATAGACCTGTTTTACATCCAGGTGTCTAATCCCTATTTACACTTTCCATTTCCAAAATTTGCTCATGCAGGGAATACTACCATTAGTGCATTATTAAAAGTACTTCTCTTTTGCTTCAATTTAAATATTTTGCCTGAAAATTTTAATGGCTTCTCATAAGTACTTATGCTGGGACAAAGGGCAAATATTAAATCTCTGTATGATAGTTGTTCCCTCTTTACCTCCTGTAAACAAATTATGATTTTGTAGACTTCTATCATATTTCTCTTCTTTTTTTTTTTTTCAAGTTAAAATCTTAGTCAAATGCATATTAGTGAATGTTCTTTTCATACAATATCCTGTCTTTTTCTTGACTTGGTTAATTTGTTCTTTTTTAGTCAGCAGGAAGGATGAGAATCACATAGTGAATAAGTTATGTAGGCTTACCAGGTATTTACCAACCAGAATTATGTTCTGTTTCTGTTCTACTCCATTCCAAATAATTCCCAATATAATCCGCCATCGCCAATTTGACTTGCACTGGTCCAATTAATTAAAAAAAAAAACCTCTCCAAAACTTAATCTAAGTTTGGGGTTGGTTTGGAGTTTCTTCTTCTGTGATTCAAAGCAAAAAATACATTTCACTCTGACTCCAGGGGCATGTAAACACTTTAGTTACGATGACAAATGCAAAATTTCTCAAAAATGTGTCTTAAATATTTCCTAAAAGTAAAATTTCTGTAAGGATATTAAAAATAAAAAAAGTTTATGGAATAATTGAATTGATAAACTGTAAATTAGATTTATCTATTATAAGTATTTTATTTAGAAATAGCTAGAAGTATATGCCACAAACACCTTAGAGCTTTTGGCAGAAAATCTAACAAAATCTATCTTCTGAAATAAGTTTTCCATTTGCTCATATTAAGACTTTTTCACTGCTATGAAATAGTTTTTAAAACCTTTTAGTATTGCTCAGTCTAATGAAACACTATCTACATGCTGAATATATTGTTTTGATGTATTTTTCATTTGAGTCACAACATATTCTTAGATATAAAGTCCAGCTGAGAGGATTTTACAAGGAAGGGAAGATGTAGTTGTGTGTCATCATTACAGGAATTTGCCATACAGTTTTGCAGTTCTCCAAAATCTGTAATAATTCATACTCACTAAGGTGAAGTGCAACAAAATACTAACACCTCCTTTACAAGAGGAAAGAGGCAATACAAGACAGAAAAGCTAAGAAAGCATCATTAGACAGTCTAACCACAAAAGGGCCATGATTGATAGGTAAGGCCCCTTCAACTTCCTGATGCACACCATGTTTACCATAGGTGTAGACATTCTATGGAAATTAGTGCTGGAAAGCCTGGTCAGTTTGGGCCTCAGCTTGTCCAAACAGAGTTGGTACTTAATAATTGAAGTTTGAAAATAATGTGGTGGTTTAGTGTAGTGTAGGTACACTGAAAGAAATCCATCAGGTGTGCTTTGTGTGTGGGGACATACATTTCACTTTCCCTGCTTGAAATTATAAATGGTTGAATAGAGAACCCACATATTAACAGCTTCAACTTTTCCAACATTGTTGGAAAAAAAAAAAAAAAAAAAAAGCTAAAATGTTTGTAAATCAGAGATCTTTAGAGATCTTTTATGTAGTAATGTGTTTATTCTGAAGTCTCTGTGTTTTCTTTCCTCATTACTTCACCAAGAAATTTAAGAAAACATATTTACAATACTGCTGAGAAAGGAAGGGAGGG
>VXBN01004062.1:389205-429319 GCA_013397395.1 Sinosuthora webbiana
AGAGAGGAAGGAAGGAAGGAAGGAAGGAAGGAAGGAAGGAAGGAAGGAAGGAAGGAAGGAAGGAAGGAAGGTTGATTTGATAAGAGGGCAAGTGAGCAGTCCTCTTTTATATTAGCACATTTTAAAGTATCTTCCATAACTCCAGTCGTAATGCTGCTCTTTAAGACATTGAAATTTTGAGAAAATAAGATAGTTAACAAACTTATGCATTGCCTTTTCTGGGTGGGGTAAGCTTTCCCAAAACAATAATTATGAAAATTTTAAAGGTCTGGTATTACTGTGTATTTAATCTACAGAAAACATGACAAGAGAACTCAGCAAGAAAAGCAGTGAGTGGGTAGAAGAACTTTTTGAAATCTCTGGTGAGAAAGAGCAATAGCTGTACAAGAAACATGATGATTTGGGGGGAGCATGAGATGGGGAATATGACCTTTTGAAAGAGTTAAGGCTGCATAAATTGCACCTGTGTGAAAAAAAACCAATGTGAATTTTTCTTCTCTCCCTGGTTGTCAGGTGGTACGGAACCAGAGAGGGATTGGCAAGAGAGAGAGAACAGACAACTGCTGGGTTATGGCTGCAGGTGTAATATCGCTCCCCAAATAACCTGTAGTACTTCTCTAGACAGCCTGATATCTCACTTTCTTTTATTAGTCTCCTGATGAAGTGATGTATAAAATGCTGTGCTACAGAGTTACATCATTTTGGGGTCACTTAGGTGGGAAAGAAATGTTGGAAAGGTGGTTTATTAGGATTGCTAAACTGTCTTTACTGTAATAATATTTTTGGTACAATGAAGACTTGGAATACTATCACTTATCACCATTGTATAGGTAGAAAATAGTACCAGTACTCCTTTGATGACAAAGATGTCCCATAGTCTTTCCCAGCCATCTTTTTTTTCTATAAAATCTTTTTTCCCATTTTCCTCTTCTCCTCTTCTGCCCACTGAACTAGACTATTGAGATAACAGTAAGTTTAAGATAAACACTGCCTCCTGTGTCAATTTTCATTACTCTGATCAGTTTAAATCATGACAATACCAGGTGGGAGACAAAAAATCACTAGTAGAGTTGACTTTTTTACTTTTTTTTTTTGTTTTTTTTAATTGTTTGCTTTTGAAATTAAAACAATGACAGCCATGCAGAGACTGTGTTCTACTTGGTAAACTTGATTTAAGAACACATTCTGTAATGTCTCACTTCCCAAGAGTCAGAAAGGTTCCACACTGTACAATGAAAATGTGTTATTACTTAGTTTTTCCCTCTTACCTCCACTGTCCTCCCTCCCCATCTCCCCTCCTCTTCTACCTCTTAGTAAAGTAGTACTTAGAGAGTGCTTTGGCTTCTTTCAGAAAGAATATTTTTCCTCTAACTTTAATCATTGCTTCTTCACCATTCAGTTAATTTATTTGTTCTCTTTAATTTGGTAAGAAAACCATTTGTCAAGAACAGTTCTTCATGTGTATTTTTTAAGCCTAACTTTGAACTAAAAAAGGCACTAATTTTTAAAGATGACCCTGCAAAAACTATGTACAGTGTGTTTGCATAGTTGCAGCTTCCTTTAAAGGGAAGAGGACACATTATTCTGAGCTGTTGGTGCAAGTTGTATTTTCATTGTTCAGAGCCTTTAAGGTCTGACAAAACTCTGCCTGTTTTGTGAGCCAGTGTTGCATGCCAGTGGTCAGTGAAACATCCTTCTTCTTAGGAAGTCTCTGAATAGAGCATTGATCTTAAACTTACATTAATGTTTCAGAGGAAATAAACACAAGCAATGTTGGTCCTTATGGAAAACATCCTGAGGGAATGAATATTATTAAGAAAGGTGGAGCTCCCCGTTATTGAATTTCAGCTGTAATAGATAATGAATAGTCATCTCAATATTGCATTTGAATGGATCGCAGAATTTTATAGCATGCATTCAGCATGAAGGCTCTTGATTTTGTCAGCTAGAAACAAGCATAACAAGACATTTAACTGGGGATGTGCTGTCTAAACTGCAGTTGGACAGGAGAACTTACTTGTTTAGGGGTGTGGTACTTCTTTTGGGAGAAGAGAGTAGAATGCATTTATTTAAAGAAAATAGTATGCTTATGTATAAACCAAGTAACAATTATGATCATTTTTTTTCCAGGTTATTTTGCAAAAACTGATCTGGATATTTTATATGAAATAGAAAAAAGGAATAAAATTGTGCTACTGTTGGGGAGTTTGTTTTGTTGTGGTTTTTGTTTTTGTTTTCTTGTCCAGGATTGTGCATAAACATAAATATATCATTGCTCTGGAAATTTCTTGTATACAAGAATTTTTTCTTTCTTTTTTGCTGCACCTCCACTGAATCATTGTGATTTTTTTTCCCCCAGAAAGGTAATGAATCTTCATAATTTAAATTATTTTCAAAAGCAATTGTGAGCAACATGTGAGCAAATTATTTTGATCTGAATGTCAGGACATCTGCAAGCCACATCCTTAAACAGAACATGTGTTCATCAAAAGCGCACACAAGTAATTAAACTCAACCCTAATTTTCTTAAATGTAATTGAATTTCATGGTGTGTGGGGTATTGTGAGGTTACCTACCAGGGGTTTCAATAAGCTTTGGCAGCATTAAAGGCAGCATGTTAATACCATCACAGTGAGAAGTTTAAAAAGTCACCAATTCCCTAAATGTTAAAACATATAACAAGCTGTTTTTTTTTTTTTTTTCATTTCTTTTGAACAGTCAATTCACATCTCTACACAAATCCCCTTGATGCAGCTATGGTTTTTTCAGTATCTTCTGTTTGCCAAAGGGGAAAAAAAGTGATAATTTTTCTTCTGCAGAGTGGAATTGAGCTTGCAGCTGGTCTCAGCAGCAGGTAAGAATTCTTTATGAATTTAAGTGTCCTTTCCCCTGGTGAGTCATTGAATTTGTAACTGTTCTTCAAGAGCCACTTCAAAGCTGACCAGTTTGTTGCTTAGATTGTATTACTGAATTCTTTGGGCTGCAAAAAACAAAATTCAAAGGTGAATTTCTTCTTTTGCTTTTACAACAACTTCATAGCTGGAAGGCTTACAAATGCTGTGAGATGAAATACACATGATTTGGGGTACATTTATTTGTTGTGATGTATTCAAGATGATGTATTGTCCATAGTCTTTTAATTTCCATTTCCCCCACCCTTCCCACCACAGTAAACTGTCATAGTTGTACTTCAGAAGTAAGTCCTATCTTCTTTTCAGATCTGTCTGAAAAAATAGTTTTCTGTCCTAGATATAAGTAAAGAGAATATTGAGTTTATACTTTCACTGCTAGTATTAGCAATTTTTAGGTAACTTTTGCTGCAGCCTTGAATTGATGTGATTTGCACACATCACAGCACCTACGAGGTTAAAAGTAACAGAATGTGAAACATGGAAGTAGAGCTAATATGTCAAACCTCATGCCCAATTTACTAATAATTCTCAGGCTTATTTATGTCCAAGTAAAAAATACTACAGATCAGATTAATCTAATGATTAAATGGAAAGACTAATACGGAGGGGAAACCCATGGAAAAAATTGTGACTATAAATGGACAAATATATCAATATTAGCAATATTTGAAATGCTAGATAATTCTCCCACTCATGACAACTCAAAGAAGCTGACAAGAGGAGCTTAAAACTGTGTACCAGTCTCAGAGTTTTGACATCACTGGGATAAGTGAAACTTGGTGGGATGTGTCCTATTCCTGGAGGGCCATGTTGGATGGTTACAGGCTCTTCAGGACAGATAAGCAGAGTAGACAAGGGAGGGATGTGTTGCAATGTAATGAAAGGGCTAGAACATATGGAGCTTACAGTTGTTAATGACATGGCTGAGAGCCTCTGGGTAATAATTAAGGGGCAAAAAAATAATATGGATATGAATGTCATTGTGTGAGTCTAATATAGCCTAGCCAGGATAATGATGCAAATGAATTATTACTTGAGAAATTAAGAGACACCTCTAAATCAACTGCCCTTGTCCTTATGAGGGATTTCAGCTTGCTGCAATTTGACTTTGAGCCTCACAGCTGACATGAACAGATACAGAAGATTCCTAAAACACTCAGAGACCTACCTAGGAAAGATATGCCTCTTGATTTGCTGCTTGTCAGCAGAATACGTCTTGGGAGTGAAGTGGAGATCAGTGGCCATCTTGGCCACAGCAACCACAAAGCGATGAGTAAAAATGTCTGTAGACAGGAGGAAAAGTGGCAGTAAAATTTCAACTCTGGACATAAGGAGAGCAGACTCCAGACTGCTCAGGGAAGTAGTGAGTATGGTTCCCTGGGAAAATGTTTCTGAAGGTGCTAAAATCCATCAGTGCTGGTCATTTTTTAAGCACCACCTCCCACAGGCACAAGAACAGGCAATCCCAGAATGTCAGAAGTCAAGCAGAAAAGGCAGAAGGGTGGCTTGGCTGAACAGGGATCTTCTCTTGGAAAAAAGGCAAAAAAGGAAGGTGTATGCCCAGTAGAAGTAAGGGCAGGTGATGTGGGAGGAATACAGAGGTGCTGCTTGCCCCAGGGAGAAAATTCATATGGCCAAAGCTCCACTGGAGTTGAAGCTGGCTAGAACTGTGGGACGGAACAAAAAGAGGATGTTTTAGATACATAATGGCAAAAGGCAGTGCAGAAGTGACATCTCCCAGAATGAGGATTGTCACCCCACAAACAAGGACATAGAGAAGGTGGAGATGTTCAGTGTTTTCTTTGTCTCTGTCTTCAGCACGAAGGGGTTGTCAGTGCCCTGAGTTAGAGGACTGTGGCTGTGAGAGTAAGAGAATACCAGCTGACCCTGAAGTTGCAAGAGATGTGCTGCTCCACCTGGATCCCCATAATTCTATATATGGGTCCTGATATGATTCATCCAAGGATACTTAAAGACCTGACTGTCACGACTGCAAGGCCCCTCTTGGCAGTTTTTGAATAGTCTGCAGAATCTGGAAAGGTCCCAGTTAGTGGGAACTGGATAACATTGTCCCAGTTTTCAAAAAGGGCAAGAAGGATGAACTCGTAAACTACAGGACTGTAAGTCTGACTTCCTGCCTGGTAAGGTTATGTAGAAGATCATTCTGGGCTGTACTGAAAAACATCTGAAAGGCAACACAGTCATTGTTCACAGTTAGTACGACTTCATGAGAGGAAAGTCCTTCTTATTGAGCCCTATTTACTTTTATAAAAGGGTAAACCACCTCATTGATCAAGCCAGTGGAAGCCAGTGATATAATCTTTTTGGACATCAGTAAAGCTTTCAATAGTGTATCTCACAGGATCCTTCTGGAAATAATATCTGGCACACAGCTGGATAAACGTATCATGGATAGGTGACACAAAGGGTTATAGTGAGTGGTGACATCAGACTGGCAACCTGTCACTGGTTGGGTTCTACATGACTCCATCCTCTTCCCTGTGCTCTTCAAAACCTTCATAAATTACTTGGATGAAGGACAGGATGGGATACTAAGCAAGTAAGCAGAAGATACTAAAAGCTTTGGTATTAAATGGCATTTTTTTTAACAAGTGATAGAATTTTATATTACATAAAGGGTTCATATTTGACGTTCATATTTCATAGAAAGGCAAATTAGTCTACCAGTATAAAATGGTAAACTGGAAAGTGTTGAATGTTTTTATAAAAAGAGAATAACTGTATGCATTCTGTAAAGGAAAAGTCCAATGCAATATTTTTGGAATGAAAGGCCACACGGTTCTACCAATCTGGCAACAAATCATTAGTAAAATAATGGAGAGTAAGATGCCTTAGATTCTAAATTAAAAGTTTAATGGAAGTCTCCTGAAGATTGCAGGCCATACACTAAGAGATACACATTTTCCTATATGCTTCCCCAGCCATGGATAACATTGCATCATCTGAGAGTAACTCAGTAAAGGAAGAAACTCTTCCACTCTGTGAAACGAAAGAGCAGCAAGAAACAGGTCATTGTCCAGAAACACATGTATTTTATCTCATGTGTGTCTTGAAAACTTTATGTTCCTCAGTGATTTCCATAATCCATAATGCTCTACACTACACAATTCACAACTTTGTTCTTCTTTTCAGTTTTAAACCCCCCAAAAAGCCAAGCAAAACCATCAGGGCATACACCTGCTGAAGCATTTCTCCTGCAATATTTACAATTCTTTTCTGTTTGTGAAGAGAGTTCAGTGTTAGCCTGGGGAATCTGTTGTCAGTCTGCTGTCTGTTTGGTGTTCATTAGCCACAGAAGCTCTGCCCATTTTTTATTGAAAACTGTTAATCTCTGGATACCATAGTCATGATCACTGAAGTAAGGTCAGGAAGCAAATGTCAGAGGCTTTAATCTGTGTAGCAGCATCTGCAAAGAAGTTAATTGTTATTGTTGAAAGAACTTTTGTTGTGTGTTTGAAAAATGTTCTATTTAGATACACCAGTCTTCATCACTTCTTGCCACAATGGAAATCAGCTAACAGAATACCAGTGGTTTATAAAGGCTGTGCAGAGAAGCAGAAAGATCCAAAGTAACGTTTATAGTAGTATCTGATGAATTACAAATGAAACATACTATCTCATAATAATGAATCAACAAATATTCTTCAGAAATCTCAAAATAGCCTGAGACTTCAAAAAAATGGAAATGTTTTCTTTCGTTTATTTTGTAGGTTCTCCTGGATGATAGGATTCCTTATGTCTTTGGAAACTACTATAATAAATGATAAAAGTATCCAATGTAATTGCTTACATACTTGCTATATGCAGAAAGCTAATAATTTATTGTAATTGGGATTGAGCTTGGGACCCCCAGGACAAATAAAAATAGAAGTCTTCATTCAATGAGACAAACACGTATACTTCAGAGCTGTAGAGAAATATCTTGTGTGACTCAGAAATAAAAGATATTACATTCCTTACCATGAGCAGAGTTAATACCAGACTGCCTGCGACCTGATTGTGCAAGTTTGGCAGATGGTGAGAAGTGCTACGTATGAAGTTTCTAGGAGATGTTCTGTGTCGTCCAATAATTTTGCCATGGAGGGTGGTCCTTGATGCAAAAGACAAATTACTATCGCTACCAGGTTCAGAAATAGTGATGTGACATAATACATTTTCCTCCACAATTAACTTTGCAGCTTGCCTCTGTCCTGGGCAAATATGTCTTTTCCCAGTATATTCTCATTCCAAGCCATAAACAGAACTGGAAAAAACATGAACTATTAGACATGACGAAAACAACTTTTTCACAAAACAGACTGGTCCAGCATGTGATTACTTCTTGTAAAGTATACACTTAAACTTCTATAATGGATTTTTTTCTTGAACTCCACTGTTGGAGCTTGTTCTTCCTGTTGCTGGATGTGCTCCAGATGGTAACATTGCCATTTGTTGCTATGGAAATCAGTGCCAGAGGTTGCAGGGCTAGTGAGAGTGTGCTGGGTAAATCACTTAATGGAACATGACATTGTCAGACATCTATTATCTTTCATTTATGTCAGTTTAATTTTCTCTCTTACTTTTCTGGGCTGCTACCATTTACTGATTAATAGCCCTGGTACAATGCGTATTTTTTTAATGTATTGTGGCTTTATTGCAAACCTTTATCCCTGTATTATTCAGATGCTTGTAACCCAGGTTCAAAATAAGTGGATATTACAAGGAATGGACTCCCATCTTACAAGACTCTGTGAACTTTGTATGAGCTAATTTTTTTCAGGGAAATCTGTTGGGAGAAAGTACATGTACTCCAGAAAAATAGGTAAGTAGTGTGTGATGTTTATATCTTGTAAACTAAGTTAGGCTATGATATTGATTACATGAATACAGAAATTTAATTTAAATTTTTACTTGCCCTTCAATTCTATATATAATATAATAAAAGAAGGCTAAAGGCTAGTGATAATAGTGTATGGTAAAAGGGGAAAGGAAGCATGGGCTTTTAAGTTCAATGTACAAACTTCTAAGAGATATTTGACGATGCATCCTGTTTACTGCAATACAGGAAGATCTTAACTGGAAAAAGAACAGACATAGGCAATTTCAATAACATCTGTAGATTTATTTTTAGGAGAAGAACCAATCTTTTTTTGTTTAGTAGAAGCTAGAAAGACATCCTTAGATGGGTGAGAGATCTCAGAACTGTTTTTAAGAACCAGAATTTTCTCTTTTTGCCCCTTTTCTTGTTCATTCTTCCACCTTCAAGGCCATGTTTTCTGTGGGGAGAAGTGTTGGAGTGACACTAAAATAAGCTCTTCTGATGTGCTTCACAGCTAAGAAGCTGACTGCTATTAATCTTTGACTTCAAAACAAGAAACAACAATATCTGCTGTCACCTAGGAAGTACAAAAGCATCACATTAGGTGTAGTGCAGAATATGACTTTACTGCACAATGTCTGGATTAAAGTGCCTTAAGTGCCTAGAAGTAAACTGTGGCAATTGTAAAATCCCTATCGGATGTCTCTGGGTCAAGATCAGAAGGGGATCTTACAGTGGACATCTCCTTCCAAACAAAGATGATAAGCCCAAGAAAGTAATAATTGGGTCACTTAAGCAAGTTTCAGGTCAAAAGGACCTGGTTCTTTTGGTGACTTCAGCTATCCAGAAAAATCCTGGGTCACCCACCAAGTTCCTGGAATGAGTAGAATGCTGCTTCCTCACACACATGTTAGATATGTCAATGAGGAATGAGTTGCCACTGGACTTCCTACTCTAAAACCAGGAAAACATACTTTGTACTACCTGGATTCGTGATGGCCTTGGCTGCACTGATCACTATACTGTGGAGTTTGGGATCCTGCTGAGCATAATGAGGGTGAGAACAAAGACAAAGATTATATATTTTGGAAGAGCAAGCTTCAGCTTGCTCAGAGCTCAGCTGAGAGTGATTCTGTGGGAATCTTCCATAGACTATAAAGCAGCTAGTGAGTGCTGGCATTTTTGAAGAGAACTCCTGGAAGGACAAAAAATGTTGGTCATCTTTAGAAGTGGAGCAAGAGACCCCTTTGACTCAACTGTGAGCTTCTGAGTCTGCTAAAACCCAAAAATAGAGGTGTACCAATAATGGGAGGGCAACCAGATACCTTTTAAGAACAAGGCATTTCCAGAGCATGTAAACATGAAGTTAGAATTCAGCTTGAATAAAAATTAGCCAGAGATGTCAAAAACTAAAAGAGGGTTCTTTAAGGATGTAAACCACAATTAGAGGCAGAAGGAAAATATTAGACTGCTGTAAAAGGGGAGAGGGGAATTTTTTTCCCAACAACTCTCAAAGTGCAGTTTTTCAACACATTTTTCATCCCTGTCTTTACCAATACTGCTGGGATCCCAAACCTGGGAACAAAAATCCAGGCTGATGTGAATACAGCACCTTCAGTGTAGTGTTGGTGTGTGAACTATTACAAAATAATTCTTCTCTAGCAGCTAAGTTAGATAAAAGGAATCAAGGAAAAATGTTTTATCAAAATGATGCATTTTGGCTCTTGAAATAAAATACTTAATGTTTTCAATGAAAATCAATTATCTGAAGTAAGCTTTACAAAATTTGATGAAGGTATTCACAAATATAAACTGAATTTAATAGTCTGCTCCCAAATTTATGCTTAACAAATATCTCAAAAATAATTCACCAGTTCTGCCCTGAAACAGTCTAACGTGATAAAGCAGGAAGTATTCAAATACCTGCTTCTTCCCTACCTTGTATTTTTTTAAAAAACAAACAACAAGAAAACAATAAATTTATTAATTCAGTACTTGAATTACCAGCCTTTTACTTTTTTTGGGTGTGTGTTTATTCTGATGTTAAAGAGAAAGTAAAACAGAGACCTCTGATTTACCATATGAGTGTCAGTGGATGCTTCTTTCATCAGAAATATTGTTTACCAATGAGGATCTCTACTGTTAATTCAGTTCAAGAAAACAAGAAAAGATTATTAAAAACTAATGGGTTACAATAGAACTATAAAGCAAAACAAACAGATGGGTTCTAATGGAACGCAATAAAGTGAAAAAAGAGGTAAATAGTAGTCAGGTGGCTGGGCTGCTTATCTTGGCTCTCTGTGGGACTAGGCATGGGTGTTCTGTTTTCATGTAGATTTTACACAAAGGTGAGTTTTAATGGTAAAACTGGAAGGAATCACTAAAGTATCTGTAATGACAACTCTCAAGCATGTGTCAAAAATTCAAAGTGGATGATGAAATTTAATTATAGTATTTTGTTAGGGAAGATGTCAACTTGAAGATTTGTTTTAAAGTAACGGGAAGATTAGCTGTTAGCAAAGATATATTTTTAACAGAGTCGTGCAATGTGAAATACATGTGAAAAAAGCAATGATCTTGAAAAATGAAGCTGGTAGAGGTTCATCTACTGCAGCAGCTGTCAATCTTTTTTGTGGAGACTTCATTGAGTGGTGTTGTCCCACATTCCTCTAAAACCTTAGTCATTCTGCTGAAACATGGTTTTGATTAAACAGACATACTTCCTATTGGTGGTTGGAAGAAATATATTCTATATGAAAATCACAGATTTTCATGAGTCTGTTAGATGTGGTCACAATGAAGATTGTTGGTTCTTTTTTATATGTGTGTCTGGAGCAGTTTTTGGGTATACAGAACTCCAAAGATTGTCTTTTAATTTCCAACATAGATGAAGACAAGCATAATTTGTTTCAAGACAAAACTAAGTCACAAAATTGTTTTCTGGCTCTGTTCTACTTCAAAACTTGAAAGCCTTGCTTTTCCAATGTTTTTGATCCAATTGCTTTTCCAATGTTTTGGTACAATTGCATTTCCATATGTTCTATCTTCTCAAGTGAAAGTGAATCCAAACAACAAAAAGAAATCTAACAGACTGTACAATTTTAACATTGTTTTTCTCTCTAGCATGATATATTTGTCCTTAAATTAACAGTTGAATATGAGTTCCTTCAAGAAAAGATCTTTAGGTTTATGTAAATCAGTGCTTCCCAACTAGAAAATTCTGGTTTATGTTTTGACAGCTATAACTGGCTTTTTGAAGACTTGGAAAATTGGAAAATGAGAAATCTAGAAGAAAAAAAAATTGAAGAGCTATGGTTTTGATTACTTCTTTTTTCTAGCAAACCTCAGACTATAGCACTTCATGCATCATCTATGGGTTCTTGTTTTCCACTGAGCTCATTAAAATAAGCATTTACAGCCCGTCCTTATTGCATGTCTATGCATATTTTCTTTGAGCTAAAATTGAGGATAGTTTTGGGTTTCACACCAAATGTTTGGAGTTGGCGTGCTGGCAGTTTGTTTTTGTATGTAAAAGATTTCTCTTCCCATTTGACAGATTTTTCCTTGAACAAATGTCAGGCTGAAATACACGAATTCCATGGCAGGAGTTTTTTGTTTTCCCCTTTCCCTACCAAAAACCCTGAGTGAAAAGCATGAAAGCATAGAACAGCATTATTATTAATTTCTTATTTTAAGATAGAGCACAGGTATTTAATTATTCCTCTTTTTATGTAAAGTTCAGGACTTGAATTAGATCCCTGTATTATAAACCCTGTAAGATGAAACTCTCTATGATAGGAAATATGCTTTGCTCAGGGATTTTTTCCTAACATGGATTAATAGAACACATATATAGAATAGAACACTTATAGTTTCTATAAGGCAGCCTACTTCAGTGCTGTTAAGCCAAAGGCAGATATTCAGTCATCAGAAGACCTAAGTGAGTGTTTTCCTACCTTCTCCTTTTAAAGTATCTACATCTGATCAGCTTTAGTAATGACAGAATATTCTTTAATTCTCTGTTTTTGAGTAGTCTCTCTTCTGCAGGCTATCTCAATAATAAAACAGTGACTCATACTGTTTACTAGAAAGGAAGAGAAAACGGTGTTTGATGGTCTTTGAATATTTCCATGTATTCTTCGCAAAGAAATCACTGTGAGAACATAAGCATATCTAGTATTCTCAATACCATTTTAGTATATGCATCCAGTTTGCTTTTTTAAATTATTCTTTCTCAGTTCTCTTCCTTCTTTTCGAATAATTTTTGAGATACCAGGACAAAGGCCAGCATTCTGTTCTATCAAAATCAAATCAATCATTTTTACAAATTGTATCAGCAACAGGAATTTATAGTATAAATTTGAATATCTTGATATTCAAATTTTCCTTGTGGATGTGGGAGGTTATGGGATTTTCTGGTTTGGGTTTTTTTTTTTGGTTGTTTGTTTTGTTTCTTGTTTTTTTGCTTTCACATGACTTTTACTTTTTTGCTTTGATTCATGTGTCAATAGTTCCGAATGAGACACAGTTCCTGTTTCCAGAGACTAGTTTAAAGAGAGTGTATTAAGTACTCTGAAATTTGCCACTTTCTGAAAATTGCCACTATTAGAAAACAGAAATATAAGGAGAGTACTGTAATTCTTTTGGTCTCCATGCATATAAAATCAGGCTGTGGGTTAAACCCTTGAACACAGGAATACTTTTATATAGGGTACTAAGTTTTTTTAAATTATTTCTTAAATAAACTATCCAGGAATAAAATAAAGCTCAATATTGCAACTTTATATGTTGTTTTATAAGAGTAAAAGAATACATTTTCTTCTGCTTAAAAAATATATCCATGGATTTTTATACAGTTGACATACTCTTGTAAGGACATAAAAAAGAATGAGCCATTCTCTCTGGGTAGAGGAGCCCCAGAAAAACCAAATATAACTGCTCTCACATAGCATAAAAACAATCAAGGGGCTGGGAAAATTGTCTTAATAGAAGACACTGAAATAGCTAAATATGAATGAGGGCTGAGGAATTGATACCAATGAAGATCAGGACGAGAAATATCTGAGGTACATAAGCAATTTTGTGTGGAAAAGAGTTCCATAGTGCAAAATACAAACCTTTTTCTTTCCCAAAAGCATAACTGGGAGCAATGTGGTAGCATTGAGAGGAGTATCATAGAAGGAATCCACAGGAAAAAACAAACAAACAAACAAACAAACCACGGGGGAAGTTCATTGTTTACAACATACAAATGGCAGAATTAAGAAAAAATAGGGTAGTGTTGTGGGGAAATAATTCTATATGTGATAGAGGTTCAAAATCAGAAAAAATCCAAGGCCATAGACTAAAATACAGCAAGTTCTATCTCAACATGAGGAATGAATTTTTACATTGAGGGTGTCAGAACACTGGAACAGGCTGCCCAGGGAACTCATGGAATGTCCCTCCCTGGAGACGTTCCAAACACATCTGGATGAGTGCCTGTGTAATCTCTCCATGTGACCCTCCACTGGCAGGGGGGTTGGACTGGATGATCTCCAGAGAGCCCTTCCAATCCTAACTGTTCTGTGAATCTGTAGATGCCCCTTTGGTCAGTTTGGGTCACCTGTCCTGGCTTTGTCTCTTCACAAGCTCCAGCCCTCTCACCAGTGTGGCCACATGAAAAGCCAAATAGGCCTTGGATCTATCAACCTTGTATTCAGCACAAATAAAAAATAAAGCCCCATACCAGCCACCATGAAAAAAATTAACTCTGCCCCAACCAAAACCAGCATACCATGTCCATTTAAAATACTTACATATGAAAGCACACTCGTAGACCTATACATGAGAGAGCACCTAAAAGTCAAAATAAAAGTGAATTGATCATATTTACTGGAAAAACAGCTTTAACATGTTTTTGAATATTTTACTGCATATAACATTTTGTTTTCCAAGCACATATTGCTTCTTTTGATGTATTCTGTTGTCCTAGTCTGTGATGTCAGGGTATGAAATATTGTGAACTCTGTGCTTTATGTATCAGAAATAGCTATGTATCAGTGATGAGGGAAGGGAAAGGTTTGTAAAATGGGATGTGGCTTATCTAATAATGAATGGGTCTTTCCCCCCACTCTTTGATTCCAAATATGAATACCAGTACTTGGGGGTACATAGAAATGCTGGTGAATAAATTATTTGAAACTTACAAATATATCCTGAGATTATCAATTGCAGGGTTGTTATCTGTAATTTGCAGATGGTACCTTTTGCTCAGCCTGGAGTAATTCAATTTAATTAACACTCTGTCCATTAATAAATTGATTTTGGATTTGCTATACGTAGACTGTTTATACAAGACTTCCATAAAAATCTTACTGAATTTATTCTGGAAAGTTCAAACTGTAAGAAACGTTTACAGACTCATTTTATTGTACTGTGGAAAGGAAACCATTGTGTTTTCATGCTGCACAGAACCCAGTTCCCATTTAATCTGGATGAGTTTACTCGTGCTGACCATTCACAGCTGTTGTAGCTCCTGAAGGGCATTTTGGGATTGATTAACCATCTGCTGATTCTCACTCTAACAGCTCAGTGACAGCAGCATGAAGGAATTTGCTTTAGATAATCTGCAAAGATGTGGACACTACAAATACTCCTTTTCCAGCAGTTGCTCTGATTGGTATTCTGGCTACTGCCATTGTGTAATAGGATTTGGATTCAATCTAAATTTTGAAAGTTTATCTGTATTAGGTCTGTGTCGAGCATCTAATTTTCAGGTTTAAAAAAAGGCGCTTGATTTTCTTCAGTGTTAAGAGTTTGTTGCTTCTTTATGCAACATTATCAACACAATAATTGATTAAAATGTGTTGCATATTAATATAAAGAAAAGCTATATTTGGAATTTGCTAGGATATTTGTAAAGTTAACCCTTCATAATTTCACAGGGTTAACAAGCCTAAAAATACAAGACCTTTTTAACTGAAGCAGAGTTAAAGTGCTAATTTGGAAGAAAAAGTGGGGAAAAAAACCCAAACAACCCAAAGACAGCTATTTTGTTACTGTGTAACTGGAGACTTGATAGTTCTCATGATTGTTTTTCCAGAGAAGATAAATATTCATGATTGTTTTTCCAGAGAAGATAAATATTCATTCTAAATGATAACTGGACATATGGTGCAAAGTTTCCCATGCTGAGGGCAAAATAGCTGGCCAAAATCTGCAATGTTTTATAAAGCTAGAAATATGTTCATTTTGGCAAATGTGTTTTGACTACTTTCCCTCTCTCTTTTCTAAAAACACAGTATTTTGACAGGAATCATGGAGGTGAACTAATATTTTAAATGCAGTTTATTCTTTCTAATGTATAGAAATAATGTATTTCAGAATCATAAAAAATATGATACAGAAATACCCTAAATAGCATGCATTGGGGAAAGGTTAGTGATGACCGAAAACTGTACACTAGGTATGTTGCATATAACAATATTGTTGATAATAACTATCTTTTTTCTAAAAAAAATAATTTGTAATTTAAAATGAACTGAGCAGTATAGTACTGCTCTAAATTCTGTTATTTATTATGCAAAAATATTGATTTAGGCAGCCATGTAGAGTTTCAGTAAAATCATTATGGCATAATAGGATTAAAAAATTAAAGTTCACCAAACTCTCAGGTCAAAGATAGAATAATTGAAACCTCTGATCTTTAGTGCCGTTAATGGCACTCTTAACACCAGTCACTTTCATTCCCACAAAGGCAAAACTGATAATAGAGAAAAGTACAACTGTCTTCTAATATTTTTATGGTTTTTCTTTTCCTGTGTCTTCTGCTTTATGAAGATGCTGTGTGTCTTCAAACATACAGGTTAAATATCTCAGTACGGATTGTGAACTGGGTATCTAACATGAGATGGAGCAGCATAGTTCCATTTTATTGAGCCTGTGCTTGAAGTGGTTGGAGTAAGCAAGAATTTAGAAAACTGCTCTCCTTTAGCTGTGTTTCTGCCAGGGAATTTGATATGTCACAGTGCAACCCAGCCTGAAATGTGACTGTATCTTATGATAAACTACATCACACCTTTGGAAAAGAGCAACATCAATAAGAGGCCCATCAATTTATTGCAACCTTGCTGCTCCTGTAGAGTCAGGGAGTGACACTACTTTGTGATTTGTTTCATGTCTACATTTAGAAGTTATTTGCCAAATCATCTTTTGCCTGATTTATTCTTATAGAGACAGTGCAAATTTCCTAACAAACTGTCTTGGGTTTTGTAACCAAAAAAGGAAAAAAATGTTTATTCTATTCCATCTATTGAAACCCAGCTGGGGAGAATTTTTCTTTATCTGTTGTAACTCCAGGAGGGAGGGGGTAACTGCCTTCTCTGATAACAAGACAGCTGTTAAAAACCAGTTGGAGCAGTGTTTCTTACCTCTGCTCAGTGAGGCAGTGTTTCTTATCTCTGCTCACCCTCCCATTGTCTCTATGGGGATATCTTTTGTTAAAGGGCCATTAAAGCTCACCAATGACATGACACATTACATCATCCTATTGTGAGATGCTCTACCCAGGGAGGAGGAGCCAAACCATTTCCATCCAGATAAAAGGAGCCACAAGTGTCACCAGTCATCCAGTTTTCCACTAGATTCCCAAAGGAAGACCAGACCCATCTCACCATTACTGGACCCTTATTCTATGGGACAATCTCTACTCCAACAGGATCACATCTGCCACCCCAGGAGGGCTTATTTTGGACAGCTTCCAACACCCTAACCAACAGGGTATCAGGTTGTATTTCTGACTCTGTCAGGGTTTTCTAGGATTTCTTGTTTGTTTGTTTGCTTGCTTATTCCTCTGTACTATAACATTTGTATTTTTTATATCTGTAGTAAAGAACTGCTATACCTATTCCCAAAATCTTTGCCCGACAGCCTTTCAATTGTAAATTTATAATAATTTGGAAAGTGGGGGGGGAGGGGCTTACATTCCAAGGGAGACTCCAATCTTCCCTGGCAGGTACCTGTCTTAAACAAAGACACAAACAAATTACATTTTCAAATGTTGGGGTTTTATTTCGACATCATAATTTAAAACCATGTTTTGTTACTTCTAACAAGTTTAATTTCCAATTTTGCATCTCATTTTCCTAGCTACATTACCCAAAATTAAATTCTCTTGCTAGATACCACCAAAATATTTTGGGTGGGTTTGATTGCCTCGTCACAAGTGCTGCTCTGCTTGATTTAAATTCTAGTGAGGGCTAGTTGTAAAGATTTTTTTTCTCATTTGTCTTTATATAAGCAAAATATCCCAGCTCCTTCAGTAAGACTCCATGTCGTTGCATAGTCATCCAAACAGTTTATAGGCCAGGAAAAATAATTGCAATCACACAATTTAAACTCTTTCATGACACTGTCAAAGTTGAGAAAAGGGTAAAAGCAACTGTCCATTAGAATCTTAGAATCAAAGATTATCTCAAGCTGGAAGGGATCCCTGAGCATCCAGCTTCTTAAAGGACTGTCTAAAACAAAACCATATGACTAAAAGCATTGTCCAGGTGCTTCTTCGAGGAAAAAGGTTTTTACAGAAAAGATGATAAAGTATTGGAATGGCATGCTCTGGGAGGTGGTGGAGTCACCATCCCTGGATGTGTTTAAAAAATGACTGGATGTATCATTCAGTGCTGTGGTTTAGTTGAGATGTTAGGGCATGGGTTGGGCTTGATGATTTTGAAGGTCTCTTCCAACACAGTGATTCTGTGTGATTCTGTGATTCTCGAGTTCTGGCAGGACTGGCACTGACTACTTCTCCAGGGAGACTGTTCTTGTAACCAACCATAATCTCAGTGAAGAACCTTTTCCTTCCCCCAATGTCCCATCTGAACTTCCTTTGATGCAGTTTCATTTTATTTGCTTGTGTTCTATTGCTCCTTCTTCTCTGGTTCTATGTCACCAGAGGGCGTAGGTTGGAGCCTGGCCCTCTGCTGCTGTTATTGGGAAAGCTGTAGGCTGCATGAGGATGCCCCTCAGCCTCTTGTTTTCCAAGCTGAACAAAGCAAGTGACATCAGCTGCCTCCCACAAGCCTTGCCCTTGAGGCTTTCCATCTCTTTGGTCACCCTTCTTTGTATGCTCTCCAACAACTTTGTACCCTTTTTCTATTGTCACACCCAAAACTGCACACAGGGGTTGAGGTAAACTCACATCTGCCCCAGCACCTCCCTTTCCTGGCTGGCAATACTGTGCCAGGACAAGCTTGGCCCTCCTGACTGCCAGGGCACTGCTGATTCATGTTCAGCTTGCCTTCAACCAGGACCCCTCTTACCTTTCCATGGCACTGCTTTCCAGCATCTCATTCCCCAGTCTGCCCATACATATAGGGTTGCACCATCTCAGGTGCAAAATGTGGAAGTTCTGTGAAATTTCATATGGTTGGTGAATGCTGATCTCTCTGTCCAGATTTCTCCAAAGGGTCTCTCTTACCCTTGAGATGGGCCATTATCCTTGCCAATGTTTGATTTCAGTTTGTTATAGCACCTTTAATGTTGTTCCTTACTGTTCTTTATCATCTAATTCTTCTCATAGAAGTAATGTCTTCTCCATTTTACTTCTCTCAGATGTGCTGCATCTCGGTTTTAAATCAATAGAATGTTCCATATCTGTGTTGGGAGAGGAAGGGGGAAATTTTGTGGAACTTGACAACATTTTTTGCCATTTGAATGATGGCAGTCTATTAAGAGAGTTTGTGCTTCATCCTGTTCTCCTGAATTTCCATGTGGGAAACTATGAGTTTTTAGTCTAAGATTCTGTTTTCTTGTATAAATATGTTTATCGTCATGAGATTTTGATATAGTAAATTGTTAAAATAAAGCAGCCTCACGTTCTCCAGCAAGCAGAGAGATAGCCATATGTTGTTATATAATTTGATTTCTTTCTCTTTTCTGTTCTGACTGGTGCAAGTATTATAAATGATAGAGCAATTTTAATAATTGCAAAATCTGCAAGTGATATGTAATACAGTTATATTTTTACAACTGTGCCCCATTTTTCACTCTATATTTTAAAGAAAAGGGTCTGTATTGATTTTTGTTGTGCATATTGAAGGCGTAAATGATTTTCAAAGCTACAGTGGTAGTAATGGAAAAGGGTTACATTCACTGAAGAAAGACCATTACTACTACAGTTTAGAGCTTTTGATGAAAGGAGATTTTGCTACTGAAATTAGACATGAGAAATTCTCAGAGATTAATGGTGTTGTTTCAAAACATAGATGACTAGTTCAGAAGGAGCCAAGAAACTCTGATAAGCTTCTATTTTTCTCAGTGTTGGAGAGTGAAATACACATCTTGCCTGGCTTTTGTTAAGCGATGGTAGTGTAAAACTGTATCAATAAGATAGAATTTAAGTCTTCTTGCTGTACTTTCTTTTAAAATGAACTGAGAATTTATGTAATTTGGCATTCTCAGAAAATAGTGGGAATTTTTCAATAGGAACCGGGTTAGTTTTATATGGAATAACTTTGAAAATCCCCACAGCTGCTTTTATACTGCTTTAAGTATTTCTGTACTTTAGAAGGAATGTGAGAGATCAAAGTATTTTCATCTTGGTTCAAATCTATGCAAACAAGTGTTTCATGCATTAGTGTTGTAGTGATATCAATTCTCCTGGTTTTCTCCTGTTCTACATGCAAAATTGTTGTATTAGAATTAATAATTATTAACTAGGCCTTTCAGGAAGAAATTTATAACAAATTTGCTGTTCCATGACATGTATCTAATTTAGCAGAAAGCCTGAGAGCGACCTGAGAATTCAGCCACAAGGAAGAACATACCTGCAGTTTAGTATTTGTAAATAGTAAAACCTGGTGTCCAGGTCACACTTGCACATGCTTACAGTGTGATATTTTTTTCCAAAGTATACTTAAACCATTCTAACTATCCACTGTCACCTGCTTCTCTCTCTCCCAGATCTTTTATTTCTCCAAAGCTAGTCCCTTTTTCTAAGTTTTCCAAGTTCTCCTTCAATTAATGTTTACATTTAGATTTCCTTTAGTGTGAGGCAATGTCACTGACCTTTTTTGTTGTATTGCCAGTATGGCACTGGTTTCATCACCACACTCATGGCCACTTTCCAAGACAAATTAATCACCAGCCTGATGCCCCAGGAGTAGGTGTGCCTGCCTGTGCTATTACCAAGTTGCAGCAAAGTCTGAGCTGAGTTCAGAACCTCAGCTGCAGTTTCTAACTGCAGTCTCTAACTCATCTTTTTGGAGTTTCATAAGTACACTGGCTCAGATAGTAGATGAGATTCTGAAGTGGAAGATTAAGTCTGATGGAACCTATGAATAACTGTATCATATTCTGAGGGTTTTATTCTTCCAGGGAAAATAGGTCAAATTATCTGTTGCCATTAGCTTAATTTTTCATCTCTTCTAATTTCTTAGAAATGTGGTCTTGTTTAGTCTTGACCAACTTATTCTTTTGTATGCCTCAGTTGCCTTTAATGTTGTCTCTCATCCTGTAGAGAAACTTCTCAAACACCTCCTCAAAACAGAACATTGGATATCACCCTGGAGAATTCACCAATTTTTTTCTGACCCATTTTTCTAGCAACAGCTGCTTCTCCATGCAGTAGCAAACACAGGAGTACAAAACACACTAAAAGAAATGTTCAATAGAGAGTGGACTTAAAAAATCAAGCCATGCTTTTATGTTCAATGACAATTCCTGTTGCTGTGCTCAGTTTGTCATATATTATAATATCATCTGAACTAAAATAGCCCTGGGGCTTCCATGAATGTTTTATTCATAATATACCAGATACAGCATAAAGATTTTTTCATCCCTCTGCTAGAACTGTATCAGTAGCTTCAGTACTACACAAAAGATGATCTTTAGTCACTTTTATTTGTTGTCTTAAGATCTGAAATCTTCCATCGCAATCCATAACTGGAAATACAAACTGCTTAAATAAACTGTATGGGGCTTCTGATATTTGCTTTTGTGTCTCCTCACTGCATTATCATCTGTAGTAGCATAGTAACAAAACAAAATCTTTCATGATACAGCCAGTCAAACCAGTATTTCTAAGGAAAGCTCTTTTTGTATTTGTCATTAATCATTTGCACCTCAATGAGTGACTGCCAGGTCTTGTCCTTGGGTCACAACAATCCCGTATAACGGTTCAGGCTTGGAGTGGAGTGGCTGGAAAGCAGCCCAGCAGAAAAAGACCTGGGGGTGTTCATGAATAGCAGCTGAACATGAGCCAGAGTGTGCCAGGCTAGCCAAGAAGGCCAATGGCATCCTGGCTTGCATCAAAATCACTGTGTTGGGCAGGACCAAGGCAGTGATTGCCTCTCTATGCTGGGCACTGCTGAGGCCACACCTTAAGTCCAGTGATCAGTTTTGAGCCCCTCAGTACAAGAAAGACATTGATGTGCTGTAGAGAGTCCAAAAAGTGCAACAGGGATCGTGAAGGGTCTAGAGCAGAGACTAAATGTGATTAACTGACCACAGCGCCCATTCCCCACCCCCTTGCACTGCTGAAGGTGGGGAAGGATAGAGAAAATTGAGGGTGAAGTTGAGCCCAGAAAGAAGTGTTGGAGGGAAGGTGTTGCCATGCTTTGAGTATAGCTCTCATTACCCTACTCTGAGTTGATTGGCAATAAATTAATTTAAATTAAATTTAAATTAAATTAAATTAATTTCCCCAAATTGACACTTTTTGCTCATGGCAGTACTTGACAAATATCCTTATCTTGATGCACAAGGCTTTTGACATGTTTTTTCTCTCTTGGTCAGCTGAGGATTGACAGAGAGATTTTTGTGGGTACCTGCTCTCAACCTACCACCCTAAAACTACCTGAAAGGAGGTTGTTGTTAGCCAGCTGTTGGTCTTTTTTCTGACATAAAAAGTGATAGGGCAAGGATAGTTTTTCCAGGGCAGGTTTAGATTGAATATTAGGATAAATTTCTTCACTAAAAGGATTGCCATTTATTGGAACAGGCTGCCCAGGGAAGTGTTTGAGTCACTATCCCTGGAGGCAATTGAAAGAGACGCAAATGTGGCCCTTATAGAGATGTTTCAGGGTGGACTTGGTGTCACTGGGTTAACAGTTGGACTTGATGACCTTAGAGTTCTTTTTCAGCCTAAATAGGTCTATGATTCTAGAAAAAGAATTGCCAGAGGGACACTGGTTTCTGCAGAGTATTAGTCTTCAGCCAGCAGTGTAGGGCTGCTAAAGAAGTTGAGATGTATGGGAGAAGCTTAAGAACTGGTCATGTGCTGCAGAAAATGTTATTAGAGAAAGACAACAAATATAAATGCCTTGATTTTCATTAGCAATGCAGACATCTACAAAACAAGATCAGATCTGACCTTTTCACTAATTAAAATGTAATTTTTAGACAGATGGTCAAGCTCACTTTAATATCACTTCTTAAAAAATGAAATGAAAGTTTTAAACTTTACTTAAAGACAATTTAGAATATGCTTGCTTCTATTCCAGAGCATTTTCCAGCTTTCATTTTTTTTTCTACAAGAAATTAAGTTGCCATAACCAACATAATGTAAAAGCTGTAATTATGACAAACAGTGATTGATATAAGGATGTGTGCTTTCTTAGCAGGATGCCTAATTTTGAATTTCAAGATATCCAGTGTTCTCTATTTTCATCTGGTAGGCAAAACAAAGCTTGACTTGTGTTTCCTCTGTAACTGATATTTTTTTCACCTTTCTTAGTAGCTAGAAAAAAGGAAAATTTTATCTCAGATAAGATACTTCATTTCTCAAAATCAGTTGCTTCAATGACTGTACTGACTTCTCCTTAAGAAGTTAGCAAACTTTTTTTTGCAAATGTGAGAGGTTTCAGTTCTACCCATCTCTATAGCGATACAAGCAAATTTCTGTTATGCTTATTCCCCTGCTACCTGCCACCTTACCTTTAAAGAAATACAGGCAGTGTACATATTCCTCAGGTATAATGAAAAGGCTGAGATCCTTCACTTCTACCTATAAGAAGATTCAGGAACTCTTGAAGTTAATATACTACCACATTCTAATTTATTGATTAAACTTGTTTTTAGGATTAATATACTTGAATACCTTATATAATAAAGTTCACCACATATATAAAATTATAGAAATATGTAATTAGTCTAAAAATGGTAAAACCCAGTATTTTAAGTATAGAAGGGTAGTTGCTACAATCATATTTAAGTATTAGATATACATAACTGAGAATCATAAGTGACCAAAGAGTATGGTAGACCCTCTTTGTCTTATCAACAGAATAATTAATGCATATAAATTTCTACATACAGGAATAAAATATGCATAATTTTCACAGCAAACACCCAGAAGTAGACGACTTCATTGCTGACATACAATATGGTTTCAGATGATTTATCGGTAGTGGTTGCATGTGTGCTTCTCTTAGCCTCTCGTCAGTGTAATCCAAATCAATTAACTTTTGCTCAAATAATATAGATCACCTCTAGATTTTGGATAAGAGGCTTTTTCCTCTATGTTGTGGGATAGGAGCCCATGAGCAGGTAACTTTCAGGATTAGCTGATGTATACTGAGACATCTTACAAGGCAGTATTTTTGGTACTCACCCAACATACTGTGGGTTTGCTGAGAGTTGAGATGTGTTATTGTACCCGATAGGCACTATGTGTGTATCTTATTTGTTTGGCTGAGCAAGAAAACGTCTAAAAGCAGAAACTCATTCAGTTGTTGTACCCAAGTAATAAGCACAGTCTAATCAAATACTCTAATAGTCACATAATTCTCATTTGACTAACATCCCCATTCCTTCAGTGTCATGTCTTTTGAAGGGTTGCTGATTCTTATCTCACTTTCCTACTGCAGTTTGATATTCTTGATCTCTGGTAATGCACACACAAACAGCTAAATGAGCTGTTCTCATGTAGATCCATATAAAGATTGTTTTATCAAATTGAAACAGGGTAAACTTTTGACAAAATTGTTGTATTAGCCTAATTGATACATGCAGTGACACTTTGAAAGCATATAAGTACAAAATAGTCCAATGACTAAGCTTTCTTGTAGGATAAAAAATACAATGAGAAGTCATGTATTGTAAATGTAAAATATCAGCTTTGGACAGGTTAAGATTATTTGGCTTTAAATATCTGAACTAATAATAGCATGATATTCATCTAAATAAAACACACAGTAATCATACAGTGTTGTCTTTTTTTCATGGAAATAGCAATTAGATACATACATGAAAAGTATGAAAGAAATGAGAAATTGAGGCATGTAACTTATTAGTTTTGGTATAAGAAAGATTTCTATTTTTGAGGTCAAATTTGAAATATCTATTTATATTTATCTATATCTATATATATGTATATATAATCTATATCTATATTTATCTTTATCTATATGTAATCTATATCTGTATTTATCTATATAATTTATATCTATATCTATATATCTAATTTTAAACAAGTTGGTGGTTTTTTTTAATCTTCTAAATGTGTGATATGCCTACATTCTACTATGGTTTTCTACTTTTTATGACTGCTTTTTTTCAACTTTAGATGTCAATAAGGACTACCTTGTCAACATAGGTAGAGGTTTTGTTCTCGTGATGGTGTTGTCATTATGGGCAATTAGAAAAATCATTGCAGATATGGTGTTATTACTGATGCATAATGTGAAACTTTTTTTTCCTCTGATGCAGCTTTCAAGTACATGTACTGTCATTGTTTTTGACATACATATAAAATATGATATTTTTTTTAAATAACAAGAAAACTATCTTATGATTTATTCGATTTTTCTCAAGATTTCTGAACTGTCATAGAAACTGTTGGTTTTCAATAAAATATCAATAAATTTTAAAAAATTACATTAAAAACTTGTTCAATATCCCTTTCTCCAAAAAAATTCTTCAATTACTATAGTTAGGTGTCCAGCTAGGATACTGCTGCAATGAACAGTTGTTGAAAGCCTAGATTAAGAATTCCTGCTAGATAACTGGATAATTTCTCAGTGAAAGGTTCTCAGTGAATCTTAGTTCTTTAGGTCACTTTTCTTTTATGATCATCTTAAGGTACAGCTAGTCACAACATTTACTTCATAAGTTTTATTCCTTAACCTCAAATGAAGACTGATATTATTACAGTATATAATATCTATCCTTCTTTCTATTACCACACCTGGTGAATCAGAGAGTTAATTAGTTTAAATAAAGTTTGAAAATCAGACTGATCAACTAATTTATAAATTTTAAAAAAAAGAAATAATACTAATCACTTTTCAAAACTTTGTTATGAATCTCTAAAGTTCAATAACTAAAGGGACGAAGTTTACATTAATATATAGGCCCTCCCTGTACGATTATAGTTTTCACATACATACACCTCAAATTATCCAGTGAGAGAATGCTGTAAACAGATAAATAATGCATATTATTGTCAGAGGTCTGGATAATTTCCTAGCACTATCTTCTTGAGAAAGAGAGTAAATACCTTTCTTAATGATGCATGACAAATGTAAAATAAGCCCCCAAAATACAAATATACAGAAATAAATTTTAGAGAGGTTAAGTTGATCAATGAGGACATATTAGAATAGACATCAAATTGCAGGGAGCAGAATAATGCATTAGAAGATAAATTTTCCCTACAGAGAATAATTTTGGTTTAGTAAGCAGACTTAGTGAAGCAATCACAAGGCATTATTAAAGAACATTTAGATTATATTAAGTAGGTAAATATTCCATATACAGAAGGAATAAATATATGTAGAGTACATGACCTTTATTAAAACCCTTAAAAACTTCTCCTAAGAGGCACTTCTAGAACTGAATGAACCTAATAAGGAAAACCAGGGGTGATTTGTACCAGAGAAATTCTGCTTTTCTCTTCCACTTCTGTGGTAGTAAAGTGTGACAATCTTTCATTTTGTTTTAAACTTGTTATTGATATGCCTCAGGGACTCTGGACATTTCAGTGTATTTCCAGCCTAAAAGAAATCTAGAAGCATCATGTTTGTGATCTCACATCATATTTTATATGTCAAATTTAACTGTCTTTGTACTGACAATATTTGATATAAACTGTTACTGCTCTCCATACACCATAAAGATTGGATTGAATGCCTTTGAGCATTTTATGACATTTCATTCTGTAACTAAGTTTATCATAATTAGAAAACCTGCATAATTAATGCATATGCTGTGCAATCGTTAATTTGTAATACTTGTCTGGGCAAAAGTTTGCATATTTATATGATATTTCATATAGAAGTTGAAAACATCACTTTTCTCTTTTGGATTTTTTTTTTCTGGATTACCTTGGGGTTTTTTTTCCTTCTTAAAAAAAATGTGCTTAAAGGGATATTGAAGTAACGCATGAAGTGTTCCTTCACAGGTTCAAGAAAAAAACAACACCTCCCACCCAAAACACATCAAAGAAAATCATAGTCTAACCAACTCCCTTGAATTTTTTTTTGTATTATCAGAAATTTTCATTATATGTATAAAATGATTTTCTTCTTAGTATAATGCAGAGCTTTGAAGTAACAGCACCTTCAAGGCCAAGTAAGTATTTTTCTAGCACTGATAATTAGACAATATTTGAATAAATACAAGTTTTCTGTAGTACTGTGCATGAGTGTGCATGAATAAAGATTTTATATACATATACATATACGTATATATACATATAACGAGGAAGCAAAAGCCTGATTTCTAATATGGGAAAAAAAGAAGATCCAGGGATTGTTCTGTGCCTGGAAAAATGATGGAGCAGATACTCCATCATGTCAAGGAATATGGAAAACAAGAAGGTGATTGGTAACTGCCAGGACGGCTTCACTAAAGGCAAATAATATCTGAAAAATGTTTGGTGGCTTCTTAAAGTGGGGTTAGAGTCTGGGTGGTTAAGAGTGGAGTGACTAACATCATCTACCAGTACTTGTGCTAAGCATTTGACACTGTTCTGAACAACATCAGTCTCTAAAATGAAGAAACATGGGTTTGAATAGATATACTAGTCTGAAAACAAGCCAGTGAGAGATTCCAAGCCAGAGCTACAATTTATTGGAAAAATTAAGATAAAGGCAATACCGAAAAACTGGCTTAAATTGACAGAATCAGGATATCACCTGACATCCTGTTGGTCAGGGTATTGGTAGCAGTTGAATTAAATGGTGGCTGTAGCCTTCTTGAAATGATAGATGTGGTTCTGCTGTAGCAGTGATCCTGTGGAAGGTTCTGGTCTTCCTCTGAAAGTCCAGTGGTGTTTATGTAACTCTTGTCCTCTGGGAATCCAGTGGTAGTGCTGCTTGTGGTATTCCAAAACTCAAATTGTTTCCAGGCAGGAATGTTTGGTACCTACCCTTGGGCAGAGCATTTCACAATGGGATGATGCAATTTTATGAGTCATGCAGTGAGACTCCATGGCCCACTAGCAGAGATAGCCCCCAGAGAGTGAAATCAGGGATAAGTCATGGAAGAAATAAAAAATACTGCCCCACCTGTTTTTAACAGCTTATGAAGATGGTCATAGAGCAGATAATTTTGGTTACGTCTTACATTGTAACCTAAGACAATGGACCTCTTGGTGGGCAAGGAATTGTCTGGAAGCTTGTACTCAAAGAGTTACTGTCAATGGCTTAAAGTCTAGAGAGAGACCACTGACGAGTGGTGCACCTCAGGGGCCCATACTGGGACTGGTATTATTTTACATCTTTTTGGGGGACAAGGGCAGTGGAATTGAGTGCACCCTTAGCAAGTTTTCTGATGACACCAAGATGGGTGGTGCAGCTGACACCATTTTTGCTGGAGGAAAAGGATGACATCCAGAGAGACCTAGACAGGCTTGAAAGTTGGTCCATACAAAACTCATCTGAAAATACATGTGCAAGGTCCTGTACATGTATTGGGGCAATTCCCACTACTAACAGAATCTGGTCTGAGAATGGATTGAGAGGAGCCCTGAGGAGAAGTATGGAGGTGCATGAGGGCAGCTCTGAGGGAACAGTGCTTCCAGCACTCCCTTGGAGGGCCTCTAGTCCTTAATTCAGTTGGTTAATTCACCATTGCTAATAGAGGGCATTTGTGATATGCTAATGAGCCTTGTTATGATTGGTGGTTTGGTTTCTATCCCCTGTTGGTTCAAATCCTCTCCACCGATTGGTTCTTTTTTGGATCCCTTTCCCGATTGGTTAACTTTTCAATCCATGTTCCTATTGGCTGTTATGTTAACCTCACCCCTTTTGTTGTCAATAAAACCCTAGCTTGTGGGACCTTCGGGGTCTTCAGGAGTCGATGGTTCCGGATTAAAGAAGGCTATTGGAGACAGCTTCGGACTCCTGTTCTTCTTCCGCGCCGCCTGGGGAAGCCACGCTTAGGGACACGCTGCCAAGGCAGCGATTCACAAAAGAGCGAATTACTTACCGGAAGTGCCTGGGCCACTGGGAGAGAGGCCGTCCTCCTGGGGCATCTCGCCTGGGAAGGTCGCGGCACCCGAAGACCCTGCAAAGGGCCTGGGCGGTTGGCGACAGAGAAGGACTTGAGGGTGTTGGTGAATGAGAACCTCAACATGACCTGAAAATGTGCACTTGCAGCTCAAAAGGCTATCCTTTTCCTGGGGTAGAATGGGCATCAGATGGACCATTGACAGCCTGAGGCTCAGGGAAGAAATTCTCCCACTCTGTTCTCCTGACCAAGTACTCTTCAAGTACTTCATCAGCTCTGAGGTCCCCAGCATAAGAAAGGCATGGAGCTCCTCAAGCAGGTGCAGAGGAGAGCTACAAACCTGATTGGAATCTGGAGTCCTTCTCCTATGAAGACAGACTGAGAGAGTTGGGGTTGCTCAGCCTGGAGACGGGAAGGGTCTGGGGAGACCTTATGGAAGCCTTGCTGTACTTAAAGGAGTCCTGTAGGAAAGATAAGGAAAGACATTTTATCAAGGATCATAGTGACATGATAAGGAGTAAGAGGTTTAAACTGGAAAAGAGTATGTTTAGAGTAGAAATTGGGAAAAAATTCTTTGGTGTTAGGGTGGTGGGATGCTGGAACATTCCAGAGAATATGTAGATGCCCCATCCCTGGAAGTGTTCACAGCCAAGAGGACTAAAAATTAACCTTTTTATATTCTAGAGTATTGCCCTTATCTCATGTTTGTTGTATCACCTTCATCCCAATTGTTCTTGTGCTAAGATGAAATGGAAATGGAAATTTGAAATAGTTGTCACAATTGTTCTGTCAGCAATGCCAGTTGACATTGAAGAGGTGCTTACATCCAGTATTTGAAGCATGTGGCACTCTGAATTAAAAAATATACAACAGACACACACAGACACAGACACATAGACACACACAAACAGATATATATATATGTGTATACATGTATGTATATATTTTATATATATGTGTGTACATAAAATGCATTCATCTGAGTATCACAAATTTAGCTTGCTAGCTAATCATAGATGTACAAAAGCATAAATATGGGAAAGAAAGAAAGAAAGAAAGAAAGAAAGAAAGAAAGAAAGAAAGAAAGAAAGAAAGAAAGAAAGAAAGGAAAAACACATGTGTTTCTACTAAACACATAGTATTCATATTTTCTGTATCACAATTCATGTACCTTTTTTATTCCATCTTATGATCATGAATGCAGTTTAACTTTGTATGTTTTGTATATTTACATGTATTTATGTAAACTTTCAAGTTTACTTGAAAAAACATGAAGAGCTTTTTAACTGAGATTTCTAAGAAAACAAGGTTGATAAATCACAGTATTGTCACAAACACCTTAGCCTGTGTCATTTCATTCTGTGATTTACTCCACCTATTTGCAAAAAGTGTCTGACTGCACCAAGTTAAAGAAATCCCCGTAAAAACTATGTTTATAGAGGTTTTTTGAGAACTGACAATCGAGTTGAGACTGCTGTGGTATGCATAGAGTGCATTTGTACAGCATTTTGTTTAAAAGCTTCTAAATGGATTAGCAAACCTGTCTGCACACAATCTTAGAAAAGATGCTGAATCTGCTGCTATTCCTTAGTAAAGATAGCAAAAGGACATGACCTAGAGGAACACCGGACTAATATACCGACAAGGCTGCTGATTCCAGAAAATATGACATAAATTCACTGAATGGAACTTGATTTTATTTAAAGCTTGTCAAAGACACAAGGAAAATACACTAGTGAGATATTATTTTATTTGTTAATTGTGAAATTATTAGTCATATTCTTGAAGATGTGTAAAAAAGTAAAAATTAGTGGGGGACTTTCTACTTGATAAATGTCTCTTTAGCGGCTGACAAATGGAGCACTTGGAAGACTAAGGCATTTGGGGTTTTTTAGTTCATTTGTGATAATCAAGCAGTGCATTCATTACAGTTTCTGACATTAAGTTGCACAACAATTGAATCCAGCCAAAGAAATTCTGACAAACACATAATTATATGAAATAATTGAACCAGCAGGTATCTGATATTCTTACTGACTGTATGTAAAAGAAACATACAGTGTGTTTTGAAAAAATAATTTACTAACCACAAACTTTCTGACAAGACTGGGGGCTGTAAAAGTAAACTAATAATAAAATAGGCTAGGAAGGAGACATTTGCTTTTATAGCAATGAAGTTTTAATTTTATAATTATCTTAAATCAAGAGTTATGAAAATGTAATGAAGTCCAATTAACTGTTAATAGTTTTTTTCATTTCTCTGAGAATAAACTTTTTCTTGTGTTTCAATAATCTACACTGATAGTAAATAATTTAAGCAGTATGGTACAAAAAGATAGTGTTATGTATATTTTAAATGAAGCTGTTTAAGGGAAAAAAAATTGTAATGGCTTGAGGAGCAAAGTAGTTTGGGAAGAAGTAAACAGTAAAAGTGGCCTTGGAGGAAAAATAAACAAGCTTTCTAATGTTTGCAAATAACACACTTTCATATGAGCATCGTCTTCTCCCCCATGCTACATTTTCTCTGAGAAGACTTGTGGCTTTGACCAGCACTGTCCCTCTGTCTGAGCCCTGAGGGCACTGTGGGACCTACTGTCCTGGTGTCTCTGGTTCTTCTGCCCCCAGCCCATAGCCCAAGAGCCTATTTCAGACCCAGGGGCCATTAGCAGTGCTGCATCAGGCATCTTCATTTTCCAACATTCTGACACATCCTTGGCCCATAACCCAGGGATTTCAACAATCCCTGGGGCTGGGACTTTCCTGGCTGCCTATCATCAGGATGGGGTGGTGGTATGGGCCCTGGCTGGTCACAGGGAGTTTCCAGTGTTCCTGTCCTAAAGCTCTGGGAAGAAACTGGACCTTATGGTACCCTGACTACAAGCTTAGCTAACTAAAAATTAGAATTAGAAATTACAGATACCGCTGTGGACTTTCCTTCCTGCAATGGTACTAAGAATCATTACTTCATTCATGAGAAACATTATTTGCTTTAGTTGTCAAGTCAAGATATTTTTGAAGCATTCATTTTAGCAGATCTAGTTCAGAAAAGTTCTCTTCTTCTCCTAAAGATAAGCATTTTTGGTAACATTTGTTTTTGTGTACTTTTTCGACTACACTATATCTCTGTTGATAGGAGGATGGATAGAGACTGATAGCATTTATTTTCAGAGTGGAAGTGGTATGTTAATAACTCAGAAATCAGGATAAAGCATAACTTTGAATGTTGACCTAACCACTGAGAAGATTCAAGATATCTGGAAATTTTGATTAATTTGTCATCCCATAGAAAATGTGTCTTTAAAGACATTTTTTATAAATTGAACTTGCAATTCCTTCTGCAGAGTGCTGCATACAGTTTGGTATAATAAAAAAAAATCTGTTTTTTTGTTTCAAGACAAAAGTGCAGAATGGAAACATAAGCTCTATGCATAGAACACAGAAATGATAATAAAATTTGTTGTTTTTTTTCTCTTTTCTGGCTTAAGCAAGATGTCGGATTTTTAGTTCACAAATGGCACATTAAAGGGTGTTTAACAAAGTATGTGACATCATTCACAGTCTTATGACAGAACCTTTTAAAAAATTTTTTTTTTTTTGATCAGATAGTTTCTTAGAAGTACAAATGTTGGTCTCTGATACTTCAGCTGACTATCACTGCACTTGGGGTCAGACTAGACAAAACTATGAAAAATTACAGCTTTAAGAAGTGTGAATGGTTTGAGGCTGGTCACAAAGCAACTGTGGAATCAAGATGATTTTTTGTCAACCAGAAGCAACACTGGTATTCTTATAATCCTTTAACTCCGCTGGAATTGCAGGGGCATGTGGATATCCCAGTATTTAGAGCTTTTTAGGCATTCAAGTGATTTTCCAGTCACATGCAGTACCATGTTTTGATCCTGACAAAATTTCTTTCAAATTCTGGTGTTTCTTTATATGTGACTCCCAAAAATAAACATCTACTCATAATCTGGAGTAGAAAATGGATTTATATATATCTGAATGGATGAAAAAATGGATTTCCATCTGCATCTCAGTGAAATTATTGCCTGAAAATTTAGAGATATTTTAAAGGGTGTCATTAACAATTTACCATGTAGGAAAATGTATGAGTCAAGACCTTATTAGTTTGTGTGTCCATGATTATGGGTGGCATATCCATAGTACCCATAAGGACTATAGACTGTATAACTAAATCTTCAAGAAGGCAGGTTCTATACATTTGGAACCAGTTCACCGAAGTAAATCTCCTTCCCTTTTACCCCACTTTACCCCTACACTTATAAAACTTGTGTTTGCCTGACTGAATTACTTCAGAAACTAAGAAAATGGTGGGGATGTTCTTAGGGAAAGTGAGAGAAACTGGGTTAAATATTCTCCAACAGAGGAGAGAATCTAATAATTTCGTCTTAGAAGGTTTCTACAAACCTAAGTTGAACAGGCAAAAGAAGGCCATTACTATATTTTCCTCATGTGACCACTGTTTCTAGCTGTGGACCAGGTTCTGGTGACCTTAAAAGCAGAAATAATCCACCATAAATATGATGATGTAGATTTAAACTCTCTGAACACTTAGAGTTGAAAGAACAATTTTCCAACAGCTATTATAAAAAACTCAGGATTAAGACAAAGCTTTCATTTCACAAATATGGCAGCATGTTCTTTTACCTATTTTATGCAACATAAATTTGGGATCTTTTCAGTCCCTCTGAAGTTCTGTTTGACACTTTTGCTTTATTAATAGAATCTCCATTAAAATTAAGCAGCTTCACTGAGACTACACACTGCTTTCAGCTGTAAAAGCTAATACTTACTTAGCAAGATATAGCCTCTCATTTTCCAAAGCCAATATACCTTCTGTGCTTCTCCTAGGACATTACACAAGCTTTGTTAAATACTTGGTTGTTAGTATTCATCTAGTTTAGAAAGTACTACTTCGAATTCTCTCTGCTACTTTACAGAACCCTTTCTGATAATGATCAGAGTAGTGTATAAAATGTAAAATTTGTACCATTAAAAAAAAGAATCATCACAAAGTTATTTCTTCCTGATAGAAAAAAAAAAACAAAACAAAACAAAAAACAAGGTTCAAGACAAATATTTTGTACTTTGCATGTCTATTATACAGGCAGAGACAACAAGGCCTTCATCAATTAAATGGGTGTGTTTTTCATCAATCTGAAAGTCTTTGGTATGTCTGTGAACCCAGAACATTTTATCTTGGCCACCCCTCAAATGCCTTTGCTATCACCCACCTGGCAGGGTTGCACTACAATACTAACTGAATCTGGATGGGGAAGGAAAACAAGGATATGTTTCCACTGAAGTGAAATCCCTCAGTGGTAACAGCACTCTTGTAAACGCACCAGTTTTAGCAAATAAACTGCTTTTTAGTGGAATGTGCAGTGGCCCCTTTAGAAGCACTGCTAATGGAGCCAATAATACTTGTCTTTCTCTAGCAAATATCACAAGTTTTTCCTTGAATGTCCTTTCAGACCTGAACTGTTTTGTTTTGCTTCAAATCTGGGGTTTTTTTCACACCTAATGGCAGCCAAGTTGAAGACTGATTAGATTTAAAATGGGCATAAAGCTATTAGATCCATATGCTAGATGATATCCAGCTGAAAGAGGTAATTGTTTACATGACTTTGAATGCCAATAGCACAATAAAGAGAATCCCTAAGGCTAGCTTCTTCACAGACTGCATTTGTTATCTACTGGAATTAGCTTACTACTCAAATCTCAGCGCTCATATAGCAAACTCTGAACATCACAATTTTTATTTTTTTAAAGTATTTAAACTGGTTACAGAGTTCTAGTTCAGTTCTGGCTGTACAAAGTGTCCTGATGAAAGACTCATCAGTAAAACCCTAAGATGCTGGTCTGCTCTAAATTTTGAAGACTTAAGTGTTGGTTTAACAACCAAAATTCTAATTAAAAACTGAAAATCTATAGATATTTAGGGTCAGAAAAACCGAAGTAATAAGATCACTGACATTTGTAATATTATTTTTGTGATTAAAAATTATGTTTATGGTTAATATGATGCTTTTTCTACTACGAAAAAGCTGCCTCAGGTCTGAATTTAGGTGACAAGTTTGTGTCTTGACCTAGAAACTTTTCTGAATTTAGAAGAAAGAAACAAACAAGGCACTCTTATGTATGGGAAGGTGGACCACAAGTTTTATGATAATTTCCTTTTTTATGAAATGACTACCATTACAAGTCCTAAGGGAAAATAAAACAGTTCCACTCTAAAAGAAAACTTAAAGGAGCTGTTATAAAAACCCATAAAAACACATGCTGCTTAGAATATCGAGGAGATAAAAAGCAAAGGATTTCCAGAAAGAGAGAGAGGTTTTGGATGATACAAATTTTATTTACTACACCAAAGTTATCCATTTTTTACCTCCAGGAAGTTATGCAGTCTTAAATTAGAGATAAATCTTGCACAAAATAAAAATCAACTGTGTCTATTTTCCCAGTATTTTAGACAGAAAACCAAAAAAAAAGGCTTTGTATTCCAAATGCAGTATTAGTGTTCTAGTAAGAATGCCACAGCTGAGATTGTTTATTTCATGAACATGAGTAGAGATAGTGTTTGTTTGGGTTTTTTTTTTAAATCTGGATTCAATTAAAAATACAATAGGCCACCACACGGAAATAAGCATTCATTTTTAACAATTGACTCATGGAAACATTGCAGGAGAACTCTTAAATAGGAAAAAAATACTTTCATAGTGTTGGAATTAGAGCCATAATTCCCTTTGTGAAGTGTACAAGAAATTCTTCTGAGTTTCTGCTGATACCTGGAGTATGCTTATTGGTAAATACTAACAGAGCCTTTGATTCAGGTTCTATTTCTCTGTAATTTCTTCTTATTTTGTTCCCAAGAGCAGTATGGTGTATACTGTCTCTCTCTCTGTCTATGTATATATATATATAGGTGGTGGTGGTGGGCTTTTTCAGGTTTTTTTTTTTTTTAGAAATTTCCGCCACAACTATGCAGAACTCCTGAAGAATTACCTGTATGAACAGAGGCCCACCATTTGGCCAGGATAACTTGGTGTTGTTCAAATAAGAATATGCTGTAAGGCTCATTTGGTTAAGCTTAAAAGTTAGCCATAATAAGAAGAGTTCTCAGGTTCAGGGCCAAAGTTAAACATCTTAGAGGTATCCAAAGGAAAATATATAATAAAAATAATAGCTTTTTTCATTTTGCAGGTAATGGAAACTGGAAAAGCAAAATTAAGATATTACCTCAATATACAGTTTTATTTTGTTTACTGCTTTCCCAAAATATAAGAGTGTAGAAAACTGCTTTCAAATTTTTATCAATATTGTAGGGTTTTGTTCTGGTGGGTTTTTTTGGTTTGTTGCTGTTGCTGTTGTTGTTGTTTGGTTGGTTTGGTTTTTTTGTTTTGTTTTGTTTTGTTTTGTTTTGTTTTGTTTTGTTTTTGTGTGTGTGTGTGTTTGTTGTTGTTGTGGGTTTGGTTTTTTTGTTTTTTTTCTTTTTGTTTCCCCAAAGCCATAGTTTTGGATAAAAATGCAGGTATAAAAGCCTTCAAAAAAACACTAAAAAAAAAGAAAAGTTGTCTCTGAAGTTCATCAAACCAGAAATGTTTCATGTATCTGCGATTTTGTGTGGTGGTTCAACTACGTATTTAAACTTGACCTAGGCTTGTTACCTGATGAAGATTGACAATAGCATTTTCTAAGAAGACATGCAGCTCAGAAGTTCAGCAGAAGGTAAAGATTTCTCTGTTAGCAGTGAACAAGCACCAAACATTTGCAGATTTAGTGAAAGTAAATATCTATATATTTTGCATGTATTAAGAAATCCTCCTAAAATACAGAAAAAAACATACTTTTCCAAGAAATAATCAATACTTTTTAGGATCAAGTCAAAAGAAATAGAAAACACAAATATGCTGTAGAAAATTAGAAATGAAACAATAGAAATTAAGCTGCAGTTTTGGGGTCTTTTTTACCTGTTTTAGGATGTACTTAATTATACTCACATCATATGTATATATGTATTAAACTCCTTGAATGACCTCCCTGAAAATCCCTGAAGGAAAATTTTTGCAATAGGCTTCAAAATTCAGTTTGAGGGGGAAGGGAATAATATGAGAATCTGTCTATATTAAAAATTTACCATTAATAAGAATTTTTATTATTTAGGGAGGATTAAACTGTCGTCAAATGTTTCAAGAGATCTTACACACTTATAAGGCATCAATTCTGTTATTACATAAAAATACATCAAGATTCTGACCTCTTTGACCCAGGATCAGAGCAAGGCCCATGAGTAAACAAGATTTGATTATATGTGAGAGATTTTCTTGCTGTTTCACAGGTGTGAAGCTATAACATAACACATACCAAATTCCATCAAAACAAGACCCCAAAAAACCTGATAGAGATATTTCAAAGATAAAATCTGCCCTTGCTTCAACTGCTAATAGTTATTAGTTGGATAACTAATACCTTTGAAGTTTAAATTCTTTTCAAAAATGGAAAATATTTTGTGGAGTTTTTTTTTTGGCAAACCAATGAGCTGTGAAATAATAGACTTTAAACAATACCATGAATATAACATGCCAAGACAATACATACAGTCTAATTGACATAAATGTCTTGCCTATTGTCTCTGAATCATAGTTTCAGTATGATCATGACAGCTGTCTTTTACAATTACCAAAAACATTTTCTATGAATTTTGTACTGAAAATAGTTTATTTCATTAAAGACACATGAATTCTTCCCTCCCCTCTATTAAATCAAACAAAGCACATATTTCAATTAACTATTGTAGATAACAGCAAAAAAGAAGGATATAAAGTAGTATACCATCTGTGCTTTTAAACCTATACACAATGGAGTGTGCCAAAAATGGAATTTTTATTTCAAGTAAAACTTTTAATTGCTTTGCTTTTATGGGATTGCTTACCTTAAACTTTTCTGTCTGTACAAAACATGTGCAATTGCCATCGATGTAATTGGAAAAACATGCATTTTGAGAGTTTATATAACAACATATATTTTGTCTTCCTTCTTTATTGAATACGTAAGTCTTACCCTTACTTCCCCTGGCATCTTTTCTGTAGTTATCACCCTTAAGCTTCAAAGTCAAACTTTGCAAAATTCACTTATGTGTAGAAAAAATGCCATATTCATCATCGTAAAAACACTCTTATCTAATGTATTTTAACTTTTATCTTTAGCACATATTATCTTAATACCATCTTCCTAATAGGCATGCAATAAGCTATTTTTTGTGTAATAAGGCAAATATTGCCACAGCATTTTTCAATAGAAGGTAATATGGTTTCCCTAGTGCTCTGTCAGCTCTGTCTTCTCTGCACACACTGTCCAGTAACAAGAAGATACCTTGTTTTTGGAAGAAAACCAAAACCAGTGATGCCTTCAGATAGTAGCTGACTCCCAAATGTTCAACAAGAGGGAAAGAACGCAAGGACTGGTGATGATACTAAAAAAAAATATGAAAAGAGAATACTATGAAATTTAGCCTCTCTGATAATTACACAGACATGAATTTTAAAGGATTTATGTCCTAATATCACTTAAAATTTCATTTCTTTCACCTCCATCTAGTCACCAAAAGGAGGTATTTACTTTAAGTTTATTGTCAAGACACTCCCACTAGTTAACATACAAAAAATTAGCACCTCTAAAGGATCACTCATGAGCCTGGATAGGGATTGCTTATCAGAAGTAATTGATAGAAAGCCTGAGCTAGAAACTTTGTCAGCAACCAGTTACTCTCCAGATTGTTAAAGAAAACTTTTCCCACAGAATATCAGAGTGGGATATATTTTGACCACCTTCAAATTTCTAAAAGTTAGAAACTTACTTTAACCTTTCAGTTAAAGTGCCCTGGTCAGTGTCAAGTATGAGTTGCCATGGAAGAAGTAGCATCTCTTGATTTCTTAGGATGGGATGATTTACTGTGGAAAATATTTTTTTCAGTCAGTTACAGACACTTACAGGCAGATTTTTAAAAACTTTCTTACATTAGGCAATTACTTTCTCATATTTTAAAATGGTTTTTGTAACATTTATGTTTGTTTTTTTGTTGTTGTTTTTTTGAGGGTTTTGTTTTGGTTTTGTTTTTTTCCCCAGCTACTTCTATATAAGCCTCCAATTTAACCTAAAATTTATTTAATTTGTTCCTGAAAAAAATACTTTATTTACCTGATTCCTGACAGGTGTTATAAAGATTAGTATTCAATTATAATTTAAATCTTGTAGTGAGCGCTGGCAGAGAAAAAGAAGATAATAACTTCTTTTGGGATGAGAAACCATCTTTGCACATTTCTGGAGCATATGTGTTTGCTCTTATTTTCTGTGTGCATTTATCTTTCCGTGTCATCCCAGTTTTGGAGCCTATCAAAGCACTCCTGAAAACATAGTATACTCTTGCCCTATAGTAAGTGATTCTGCTGAGTTTGCTTCACATGGTAAAATTCTGAAATCCAGACTGAATCTTTTATAAAAATAATATTTTAAAAATAAATCATAAATAATCCAATATGTCTCAAAATTATGTAACTGCAGTGACCAAAATTTATTTCAAGTTATTTCAACAATATTTATCTGCATATTTTAGTGAGCAATCCAGATATAGCTGAGACCATAATTTTTCTTCCTCTTCATTTCCTTCATTACCTAGATCAGTGAGTACAGCTGTCGGACCCCTGTAGCTAAATAGGTGAGAGCCCATCTCTGGATGCTTTATTTGCTTTGGGCATCAGAAAAAATATCAACTGCTGCCTGTACCAACAATGCAGAACTTGCCAGTATATGCTTTCTTTTTATTTTAATTTTAATATTGTACCAGAGAATGAACATTTGATCCTATGGCTAAAGCAGGCTAGACTAGATTATGCTACGCTATAGTACATTGTGCACTAGTTTAACCTGATAGTCCTGATCTACAAAATACTGCTTATTAATGTGGAAGCTTTCCCATATACTTGCATGGATTGCCAAACTCACTAAAGCACACTTGTGAAGACAGAAATCATGCTTTTAAATTTAAGCCTAAATACTTACAAAAATTCTTATTTCTTTTTATGCTTCAGCAACAAGTCTTTAAAGTTATGCTAGAAAAGAGACAAACAGCGTGGTTATTAATCTGGGCAAAGAACACTTCCTTTCTGAAGCTGTGTGACTTTGTGTAATACACATCTTCTTAACAGCAGAAAGAGCTAGGAATTCAACATGGATAAGGATGACTGGACCAAATTTACTGTTTTTTTCTGGGACTGGATGCTGATATGTGACAAGGAATACTTTTAAATGACTGCTAAAGAACAGTCTCTGACTCCCAAGTTAATGAGGAACTGTTTGGTGTCTCTATTAGCAGCATCCCTGTCTAGGATTCCATGCGCATTAGGCTTCGGTGTAGGTGAATGAAGAAAGTAGGTATCTAAAAATTACACAATGCTTGTTTTCTTATAGCTAAGTTCTTACTCAGATGTAGCTTTTGAGGAATAAGTGCCAAATGGAACCGACTTTCTGCAGCTGAATGGACTTTGTATTACAGGGTGCCATGTATCAGAGTTATTTCTCTACATTCTATTCTAGAGGAAACCAGGGAAATAACAGTGCTTTACAAGAGTAAGGACAGAAGTTTGAAAAACAGATTTGCAAAGTATTTCAGTGAGTGGCAACCATGAAGAAAATGGATCAGAGTTTAATTCAAAATGTACTTAAATGGGGGAAAAAAATAGTGTTGCTACAGGCCTATAAAAATCTTATTGTGCATGGCACTAAATTTGATGTTAGCTGACGCACCAGAACTCTGAGTTAACTACTAGTGGCATATTTCAAATTCACTGTTGAGAGATATGTTGACTTTTTTGTCATAAAACCTGAACAGCTGTATTTTAATAGGGAATTTAGGAAAAAAAAAAAAAAAAAA